>CM075813.1:21923738-22276823 GCA_037975025.1 Excoecaria agallocha | reverse complement strand
TTGGAAGTTGCTAGATCCCTTATGTTTACTCTGAATGTTCCAAAGCCATATTGGAGGGATGCTATACTAGTGGCTACCTGTCTTATTAGTAAAATGCCTCTCAAAGCTCTTAACTTTAGGATTTCTTTAGAAGTTTTAACTGGAAAAAGGCTATACTATTCCACCAAAGATTTTTGGGTGTGTTTGCTTTGTCCATACTATAAATGTTGGGAAGTTAGATTCGAAGGCACTGAGATGTGTATTCATTAGGTATTCTCCAACCCAAACGGGATGTAAGTGTTATCACCCTCCATCTAGAAAATTTTATATTAGTATGGATGTTACCTTTCGAGAGTATGAACCTTATTTTGGCATTAGTCCATCACCTCTTCAGGGAGAGAGTAGTGAAGAAGTGGTGATGAATGTACCTATGGTACCTTATGATCTTGTTCAAGTAGAGAATGAAGAGATTATCGTTTAGGAGGACAATGTTATTGATATATTCGGGGGGACCAAAATGTTGTTGCTCATTTAGATAAACATGATTTATTGAGATACTCAAGGAAGAATCGGTCTGTAGAAGCCACCATGCATTCTACATTGCAAGAATCCTCGAGTGAGCTATCTTTTGATCCTGATTTAAATTTGTCCATTGCTTAAAGAAAATGAGTCAGGTCATGTACAAAACATTCCATTTTTAACTTTATTTCTTATGATTCTTTATCTCGCTCCTATATAGCCTTTGCCTTGTCTCTTTCCTCTATATCTATTCCACAAGATTAGAGGAAAGCTATTATGAATCCAAAGTGGATAGAAGCTATGGAAGAAGAAATGAAAGCTCTCTCTAAAAATGAAACTTGGGAACTAGTTCACTCTCCAGATAAGAAGTTGGTTGGTTATAAGCGAATGTTCACAATAAAACACAAAGTTGATGGTTTTATTGAAATATTCAAAGCCAGATTAGTGGCAAAAGGATTCACTTAAACTTATGGAGTTAACTATCAGGAGAAATTTGCACCTATTGCCAAAATGAATACAATCAAAATCTTGCTATCCTATGCAGCTAACTCGAATTGGGATTTGTAGCAATTTGATGTGAAGAATGCATTTATCCATGGGGACCTAAAAGAAGAGGTTTATATGGATATTCCTCCTAGTTTTGATGATGAAAGAACTAAAGGGAAGGTGTGCAGACTAAAGAAAGAATTGTATAGGTTGAAACAATCTTGAGAGCTTGGTTTGATAGATTCAGTAAAGCCATTATCTCTTTTTGTTATCAACATAGTAATGTTGATCATACCCTCTTTATAAAACACTCAAAGGGTAAGATCACTCTTCTCATTGTTTATGTTAATGACGTAGTGATTACAGGGGATGATAAAGAAGAAATGGTCCAGCTAAAGAAGCTTTTAGATTAGGAATTTTGAAATCAAGGATCTTGGAAAGTTATAGTATTTCTTGGGAATTGAAGTTACCAGACCAACCAAAGGAATCTTCACTTTTCAAAGGAAATACATTCTAGATCTTTTGGATGAGACTAGTATGGTGGGATGCAAACTAGTAGACAAACCTATTAAAAGTAACCATAGGTTACAAGTAGGAACTGAAGAATCAATTGATAAAGGTAGATATTAAAGATTGTTTGGTAGACTTATCTATCTATCGCACACCAAACTAGACATTGCTTATGTATTTAGCTTGGTGAGTCAATATATGCATGATCCTAAAGAATCTCATCAACATGCTATTTTTCACATTTTGTGTTATTTAAAATTAGCCTTGGGAAAAGGTTTTCATTTTTCAAAAAATGGTAATATTTGAATTGAAGCCTTCACAGATGCAAATTGGGCTGGATGTCTAGATGATATAAGATCTATCTCTGGTTATTGTAAATTTATGAGAGGTAACTTAGTCACTTGGAGAAGCATGAAACAAAATGTAGTTGCAAGATCTAGTGTAGAAGCAGAATACAAAGCTATGGCTCAAGGTATTTGAAAGTTGTTCTGGTTGTAAAAGTTGTTAGTAAAGTTGAAGTTAGCTAGAAAAGATAGACAATGTTTGTATTGTGATAACAAAGCTGCAATCAGTATTGCTCATAATCCTAATCAACATGATAGGACGAAGCACATTGAAATTAATCGACAGTTCATCATAGAGAAATTATTTGATATCTTCTTGAGCTTACTTCATGTAATGTCGGACAGACATCTGGCTAATGTTTTCACAAAAGGACTCAGTAGTCGAGCCTTTCATACCATAGACTACAAGTTGGGCATGTGTAATACTTTTGCACCAACTTAAGGGGGAGTGTTGGTTAATCTATTTATATTAGTTAGTTTTGTAATTAAGGGTAGAATATTATTTTTTTTCCTTATATACTCAATGTACCTATATAAATCTATTTGTATTACTCTTTTAGTGTAATTGAGATAATAAAGAAAATCTTATTCCACAAAATCTTCATATATATATATATATATATATATATATATAGAGAGAGAGAGAGAGAGGGTGTGTGTGTGTGTGTGAGTGTGAGTGATGAAATTATAATCATTTATTATTAGAAGTAGAACCTAATTTCTTATATTATATCATACGTATTTTTTAATTAATTTATACTATATATAAAAGTGAAAATAAGGAACTATTAAAATAAGATTTAAAAAAAAACAATATTTGAAATGTGGGGTTCGGTAGAAAAATTTTATAATTATGGGGTTTTTTGCATTCCTGCAAACCATTGTTGCAGGATCAGATATGGGTCCACTGATTGTGTGACATCACACTATTTAAAAAATCATATAATTTATATATTGGATGAATGTTTAAAGTCAAAACTTATGGCCTAATGGCAATAGACTTGATGGATGAGCAACTCTTCATCACCCCATAACTGTGTGCTAGCTTGAATCCTAATAGAGCCATTTTTCTTTTTTATTTATTTAAATTTTCTTATTAATTTATAATTTTAATTATTAAATAATATCTTTATTTTAAAAAATTATTATTAATTAACACAAACGGGTTCGAACCCTAATATAGCCATCTTTCATTTCTATTATTATTTAATTTTAATTATTTAATATTATCTTTATTTAAAATTAATTTGATGAAAATTGCTACGTGTGGCAACATCTTCTATCATGCCCCCTACAACATCTAACACAATGATACGACACTATGCAACATCTTCACTCCGAACTCCAAACTGGCAAATAATTTCTGACAGATCCCCTTTCACTAATTATTTTATTAAAAAGCATTATTTAAAAAATCCTTCCGTAATATTTTTTTACTAATTTCAACTATGTTAGAACTAATTTTGCATTAAAATAAATGACGAAACCATTTTAGCACTCTGAAAAAATATAATAGACACTTTTATACTTTTTTAGAAAAAATATATTCTAAGCCCTTTAATTATTATGAATTTCTGCATTAAAGTCTTGTGTACTTTAAAAATTTAACATTGAGATTTTGTATTTTCTAAAAAATATATATTAATTTTAAAAATAACGATTTTAATAGACATAGCATGTACGAGTTGTCAAACACATTTCTAGTGAAATTCTATTAAAATATCTTAAAAATGAGGTTAATTTAAAAAAATAGAACTATGGGGCTATAATAAACTTAATTAGGAAATAGTCATGTTGAAAACTGGCACAAATTGGTGTCGTTATTTGATTTGGTGGGATCCATCACCTTGACTGCTTTAGGAGATGAAAATTGGCAAAAATACGTGCTATTACTTGACCTGATAGCCCTATACGAGGCTCGAAACCGGCCAAATTGATTCCTGATTTTCGGTTGCATCCTTGCTCTTTTTTTTACAAAAATGTGCTTCTTCCCATCCACTCATTTACCTGTTGACACTGAAAAGCTATTTACTCTTCCATTTCTCATGACCAAGACTAAGACCAAAGGCTAACTTCCCTTTTTTTGATAAATTTGTATATAAATATAAAAGCATCAGTTTGTATCTCGCATTTTCCTTACCCATTCTCACTTTCCCTTCCCACTTTGTTTCTCACTTGTATTGTTCATTCTCTTCTTAACTTTCCTTAATTTTTAAAGTTTGTCATTTTAATTAATATTACAATTCAATTATAATTAAAGTAATTAGCATTATTAGAAGAATTTAAAATTTTATCTTCCATTAAAAAAAGGTAATATTGTTATTATATACTATTTAAATTTGTTTATTAAAATCTATATTATTATTACTCTCATTTTTTTATGTTTAATTTATAGGTGGTGATAATTTTTTAGGTTATATAGTTTCAAGATTAAAGGTAAGTAGGAGTGAGCAAAAAAATCGAAATTATGATTAATCGTAAAATCAATCCGAAACCGAACCAATTTTTACTATTAACCGATCCAATTGACTCGATTATGGTTTTTAATTTTTATATTTTTGATAAATGGCTACGATTTAGTTTTTAAATACAGATTAATTGTTAGTCCACGGTTAACTGATTTATATATATATATATATTCAAATTTTTTCTATTTCTTTCTAAACTTTAAATAAAATTATACTTTTATTTGTATACCTTAATTTTTTATATTTTTCTATAAAATTTATATAATACTTTAAACTAAATTTATATTTTGTCATTATCTTTAATTATATAGTAATATTTATATATAGTATCCGATTAACTTTTATATATATTATTTTTATCATATATTGGTGTTCATATTTTATTTAATATCATTTAATTACATTTTTTTATATTTTAGAGTTTACGTTATAACATTTAATACTATCCAAAATTTTATTTGACTTTTAATCAAGCATATTAATTTTCAACAAATATCAAATATATTTTATAATATTAGATATTAATTTATAGAATATAAATTTTAGCTAGTACATTATGTTTGTTTCATAATTTTTGTATTAAATTACTTTGTACATTTGAAATTTAATTAAACTTTTTCTAATTTTTTTATATAATTTTATGTTATCAATTTTAATTGCTAATCAAAAAATATTGGTTAACGAAATCGAAATTGATGGACTGATTAATTGAATGTAATAGGCTGGTTAATGGTTAGTAATTTAAAAAAAATTGATATTAATGGACTGGTTAATTGTTTTGTTCATAGACTGGTTAATCGATCCATGCTTACCCTTAAAGGTAAGACATTACCTTTTTTTTTTATCAAAATCACATAAATTTAAATTTTATAGGTCTAGTATATATATTATGAAATTTAAAAAATTTAAAATTTATTCGCAAGCAAATAATATGATTTGTTAATAATGATTATCTTCCATGCAAATAAAAAAAATAACACATATAATAAAGTTTCATATAGAACTTAATATGCTTAATTATTTTGATTTAATTATGATTATTTTGAATTAATTATTTTGCATGCATTTTCAAATTAGTTACTGCTTAATAAATTTATAGTGTATAAATTTGATTTAATTTATTAAAAAATATGAAATGCTTGAAAAAAAATGCATGTCAAACAAAGATATAAAATTGGTTGGAAAATACGAAATCTTGAAAACATGAAAAGTCTCCTGTAGATGCAAAGAAAAATAAAGTAAGAATACCAAATATTTTGTGTGTTAAATAGGGATATAAAATCAATTGAAAAAATAAGTAACCTCAAACAGGTTTTCTAATCCCCTTTATATAGAGGTTTATTAGAGTCAAAATTCTAATAAAACTTTCATTTCTTTTTGGATCAAGATTAAATGATCCTTAACTGATTTGGATAAATAAAAATATAGTCATCGGCATATCCTGTAATGCCCTAAAATTTTAAATGACATGAATAGTATTTTTTGGTAGTCAACAATAACATTGGAATGGTATTTGGGGTAATTATACTAGTATTGTACATTAAACTTTATAAGTGCCTAAGTTTAAACATGCGTAACCTAAAAAACTTTTGGGATGGGTGATCTGGTGAGAAGTTAGCACTTAACCACTGGATGAGAAAATATGTACTAAATGGAGTCCAATGGTATAATTTGAATGAAATTTAGGTTGGATAGGCCCTCAAACTGGACAGTAAAAAATTTACCCGAATTAAAAAGGGTTGACCAAAACTTTGACTAGTATGAAAATATTTCAAAGATCTCCAAAATTTATTTAATTTGATTAGATATACTAGAAATGATCCTAATTAATATTTGAAAGTGAAAAATAATTTTTCTGATAACTTTAAATTTTTAAATTTTGAACTGGCTGATTTTACCTTTGGAGTTGAAAGTATACCAAAACGATATCGGAATGAATTGAAATTTTAAATTTCTGCATGTTTTTTTGCATGCAAGGAAATGTTTAGAGAATTATGATGAGGGAAACATTGAAATTTGAAAAAGGGAAAAAAATTGAGTTTTTGGACTAGTGGAAAAAGTTACGGTGCCCTGAAACTTATTGAAACGAACTTTGATTGATACAAAATTTTAAACATATATTAATTATAATATTTAAGAATATTTGAAATAATTTTAGTGAAAAAATAAAATAAAAATGGATGAGCCAATGAGAAAGTGACATGTGACATAATTATATCCATATAAAGCGGTTTGATTTTGTTAGTGTAAGCCCTAGCCCCAATACATTGTAATAAAACATTTAGGTTAATAAATGAGGCATTTGTTTTATCTATTGTATTCCTGTGCATATCAAATGATAGAACTATCCAAGAATGTTGTTTCAGTTTAAGTTATCATGTGTGAGGCACATGGTTGTAAGATCTTGAAACAATTGAGACTTCATTCTAAATTTCCCTAGTCAGTCATTGTTATGAGAATAACAAATGAATTAAGACTAGTATACTCTCTCTAATAAGTTGAGTTCTATCTTACGGATTATAAGGACTAAAGTGTCAATCAGAGATCATAGATACTGTTAGTGTAAGCCCTAGCCCTAATACATTGTTATAAAGCATTTAATTTAATAAATGAGGCATTTTTTTATCTATTGTATTCCTATGCATATCAAATGATAGAACTATCCAAGAATGTTGTTTCAGTTTAAGTAATCATGTGTGAGGCATATGGTTGTAAGACCTTGAAATGATTAAGACTTTATTCTAAATATCCCTAATGAGTCATTGTTATGAAAATAACAACGGAATTAAGACTAGCATGCTCTGTCTGATAAGTGAGTTCTATTTTACGGATCATAAGGACTAAAGTGTTAATTAGAGATCATAGATACATGTTTAGAATATGGTATCTAGATTCGGTCCATTCATGATAATACTACATGGTACAAGTCATAAGTGTTTCTCATGTGCAAGTTTTGCATTGGAGTTTCTTAGACCTAAAATCTCTATGAAACTCTTTATGAATTACTGTGTACTTTGACATACACCTAACGTACTTATAGCAGAGTGACAAGTATGGGTATGATTGGGAATTCACTAATTCATGTTAGAGAGCATGAGGAAAAGGGTAAAGAGAAGGGATTACCCCTCTCGACAAGATAGAAAATATCATCGGCCACTTGATCAGTGAACTGAAAAGTGTATGGCCATACCGAGATGAAATACTGAGTAATCATTATTTATCTGAGAGTTCGGTGTCACTGAAATATCAAAAAAGAAATTAGTATATATAAGGATGATTAGTTCCAAGCCTTATATTAATTATGATATTTAAGGGTAAGGGACAATGCAAAATTGCATTAGGTCACTAAATGTTGTTTGCATTTTCATTTAATTTGGAATGCTATGATATCTTCCTAGAGAATATATATAGCCTTTGGATTATTTATTAATTCATTGTCAATATTAAATGGACCTATAGGATCGCACACAAAGCATTCGGCTTAAAATATTTAAAATAGAGTATTGGAAATTAATTTGGGTTTTTATTTAAAGTCAAATTAATGCATGTAATAGGTATTAATATTGCTAAATGGACCTTGTCCATGAGATGGGGAATTTTGGCATTAGTAGGTTTAATTTCAATTAATTAAATATCTTGGATCAATTAAGGTAATTGAGTATCAAAACATAAATTGTATTTGAATCAAGATATAACCTTTAAGAGGGAATTATGTGGCTGAATTCAAGCTCGGAATCCTAGTTGATTTCGGCAACTACTAAACCCTAAAGAAGTGATTTGTTTTGATTAAATGACTAATGAAAATTTAAATTAATTTGAATTAAAAAATAATAGAATTTGAATTAATTTAAATAACTAAATTAGAAAGTTATGGAGGCTGAAAATTAGACCTAATTCTGGGGGATTTCGGCCACCACAAGTTTTCCTAATCTAGTGATATAAATTGATTAATTCTATTTGCCCTAGTTAGTTTTTCTCTCTCTTTGTGCCGTCAACTCTCAAGGGAAAAGGACTCTTTCTTCTTCCTTTGGATTTTGGATAGCCATTAGTGAACCTTAGGAAGAACAAGATCATATCTTGTGTCTTCATTTGAATACCCATAGCCAAGTACACAAAGATTAGAGCTAGCACTCTAGTTTTAAGCCATCTTTGCAAGTGTGTGTGCAAGCATAGAGTGGTGTGGCATAAAGGCTGCTCCTTTGGAATTGGTGTTTGAGACTAGTAGTATATAAGTCTATCTTATATATCAGCCATAGCAAAAATTATGTTTTTAAAAGCATCCAAGGTTGTAAGTTTCAAAACCCTAAAATTGTATGTTTCGATTCTTTGTTGTATATTGCATGGCATGAATGATCAAATTTTTTATTTTTTTCCGCTATGTGATCTTCATGTTTATGCCATGTGATATCCCTTCAATGGTATCAGAGCTTGTACATGCTTGTTTTAGTTCTTTGGATGCATTACAACTTGAATCAATATCATTCATTGCATAAAACCATAATGATGAAATTTTATGTTTTGAGTTTTTTACATTAGTTAAGTGTAAAAACGATTTTAAATGATTAGTTAGGTATTATAATTATTATTACATGTTTATATACTGTCCTAAGATTTTCTTAGATCTGTTCATGGCCAGTTTTAATTATATATACCCGATCGTACATGTTAATCTTGAAACTAGATGCTAGTTTGCATGATATGTGATTGTTAACAACTAGTTTCTCAAATTAAATGTAAAAATGTGTTTGGCATGTTTGTAAGTGATTTTTAAATATTAATAACAGGTCTAGACATATTTAAAAATGGGTTAAGTTCTGGTCCACGACAATTTTATTGATTAATTTACAAATCACTTAAAACAATGACTAGTTTGTGTTTGTTACTTGTTTAATCAACATTGTTTATTTTGTTTTGATTAAAATGGAAAAAAAACATTTAGATCAGATATGAAAATAACCTTAACTCAATGTTTATGACCTTATTTAATTTATTAAATGGCTTATAAAATCTTTTTAAGTGTTTGTGCATCGTTTGTGGCATTATGTGAGCATTAAATAGCTAGTTTGTTTGTTTTGTTGTTAATGCCGTGTATGATATATGTTCTTCTTGAATTTTTATTTTTAAATTCATGTTGGTTCATATTATTTGTATTTTTAATGTTTATGGGCTGTATGACATAATATTAAAAATGGCAAAATTGCAAATTATACTAGAGTTGATTTATGGCATAAATCTAACTAGTTTGTATTTTGGGTTTTTAAGAGAACTTATTCAATAAGAGGATGAAGTACATTGGGCTTCGGCCCAGGCCCATCATGGGGTCTTATCTTAAAAGTTTAAGTACACAATTTCCACTAATGGGCTTGGCTTAATTAATTAAAAACTGGACTTTCTTTTATCCATGAATGATATATATATTTGTTTGCTTGTTTTGTGTGATGAATGATATGCATGGTGCATTCATGGGCCCTAGGTTATGTAATTAAATATGGCCTACATGCCATTATGGATTATTGTAAAAGTTTCATTTATTTCTTAGTATATAATTTATTTGAAGACTTTGTAAATTAAGACGAAGCCCACAGAGTGGAGAAGCCCAACTTAACGATTCATATGTAATAGTATAGAATCTTAGTTTTAGGTTTTTGGGCCCATGTTTGTCACACTTTACTTTATGCACTTATATATATGCATGCTATGAATGGATGACAAAGCATATGCCATGTAAGCCGTAATAAAATGAATCCCTAAAATAGTAAGTCACAAAGTTGCCTTCCTAATTCGAAACATGTCAAGGCATCGATCATCGGTCACGTACACTATGAGTCCTAGATTCACCCTATTATCTTTGCGAGGCATGGGTTGTGAATGTAGGTTGGACTTAACATGGAAAGGGGATGCCTGAATCTAGGTAACTAATAAATGGGTTTGTGCTTTAACATCTTAAGATGTTAGCCCATTTGATCCAAGAGTCATGTATGAGACATGATTGGAGTTTTCCTACCTAAGTAACTTAACTCTTTAGGTGTACAAGCTCAGCTTGACTAATAAGTTGTTGTGAAAAGTGGATCTTGGCCCACATTAAGTCACTAACGTGAATTATTTAAAGGGATATTAATTCTATTTCTGGGATTTTATTAAGATCTCATTTAATTTTGTTAAATTTATATTATTGTAGATTGAAAAATGGCTTCTTCAAATAACACCTTTTCATTGCGATTGGTCCTAGAAGAGGACAAACTGAATGGCACCAATTTCATAGACTGGCCTCAAAACTTGAGAATTTTTCTCAGGCTAGAGAAGAAGTCATATGTTTTTGGATGCACCCTTGGCCGAAGAACCCATTAGGAATGCCTCTGTAGTTCAAAAGGAAACTTTTAAGACTAAGAAGAATGACTCCAATGACGTGACCTATATGATGCTGGCCACTATGGTGCTCGATTTGCAAAAGCGAGTCATGGACCAAGAGGCCTATGCGATCATGGTGCACCTCAAGGAAATGTTTCAAGAACAAGCTCGTCACGAGAGGTTTGTGACAACAAAGGCCTTGATTTCTTGTAAGATGGCTATGGGTACTCCTGTTAGTACCCATGTACTCAAGATGAAAGGGTATCTTGATATTCTTGAGAAGCTGGAGGTACAAGTCCCAAAGGAATTGGCCATGACATGATCTTAGGTCATTGACTGATGATTATGATCCATTTGTTATGAATTATAACATGCATACAATGGAAAAGACAGTCATCGAGCTTCATGGGATGCTTAAGAATGCTGAAGAGAACAGTTGAAAGACCAATCCGTACTTATGGTTCAAGGAGGCATTAAGAAGGGACCCACTAAAAGAAAGGGGAAAGGTAAGGCAAAACCCATGAATGACCAGGCATGGCCTAAGTCTAGTGGGAGTGCACCTCAAGCCTAACCCAAGCCCAAGGCGTAAAAGCTCAAAGAGAGTGAAAGCACATGCTTCCATTGCAACAAGTTAAGGCGAAGAACTGCACTCTCTTTAAGGAAGAACAAAAGAAGAATGGAGCCAAGGCATCCAGTTCTGGTATTTTTGTTGTTGAAATTAACCTTTCTATTTCTAACACTTGGGTATTGGATACCGGTTGTGATTCTCAAATTTGTTCAAATGTGCAGGGGCTAAGAAATAGGCTGTTACTTGGGAAGAATGAAGTGGACCTCCGTTTGGAGAATGGAGCATGAGTTGCAGCCATGGAGATATGCCACTATCGACTCACTTTACCTTCTAGACTTTGTTTAGATTTAAAAAATTGTTATTATGTGCCTACTATGAGAAAAAACATTATTTCAGTTTCATGTTTGGATATGGATGGATTTGACTTTGTTATTGATAATGGAAATATTCATATTAGTCGCCAAGGTATTTTATATGGCAATGCTATGTTACAAAATGACCTTTATATCCTTGATCTATAAAACAGAGAGTCCATATACAATATTAATACAAAGAGGGTTAAATCAAATGAATTGAACCCTACTTACTTCTAGCATTTTCCTTTAGGACATGCAAATGAAAAATGTATTTCAAGACTCCATAAATCTGGAGTGCTTAGGTCATTCGACTTAGAATCTTATGACACATGCGAGCCATGTTTTTCATGAAAAAGATGACAAAGAGTCCTTTTAATAAGAAAGGTGAGAGGACTAGTGACTTATTGGAATTAATACACACCAATGTATGTGGACCATTAAGTACACAAGCTATAGGTGGTTTTAGTTACTTCGTAACATTTCCATATGACTTCAGTAGATATGGCTACATCTATCTAATGAAGCACAAGTCTGAAACTTGTGAAAAATTCAAAGAGTTTAAGAACGAAGTAAAAAAACCAACTTGGAAAAAGTATAAAAGCCATTCGATCATATCGAGGTGGCGAATACTTAAGCCAAGAGTTTGACAGTAATCTAAAGGAGTGTGGAATTATTTCACAGCTCACTCCTCCTGGAACACAATAATGGAATGGTGTGTTCGAAAGGAGAAATTGAACTCGATTGGACATGGTTTGATCAATGATGAGTCAAGCTAATCTTCCTGTCTCTTTTTGGGGTTATGCATTAGAAACTGTTATGTTTCTACTGAACTGTACTCCGACTAAAGCAACTGAGAAGACACCATATGTGAGGTATAGACTTGGAAAGAACCCAATATGTCATTTCTCATGATTTGGGGCTTTGAAGAACGTGTTAAGAAATTAACATATGACAAACTAGAGTCCAAATCTACTGTCTACTTATTTGTGGGTTATCCCAAAGAAACAAAGGGATACTACTTTTACTCACAAGTTGAGAACAAAGTATTTGTTGCTCGCAAGGTTGTTTTCTTGGAAAAGGATTTTCTTCTCAAGAAAGACAGTGGGAGTCAAGTAAAACTTAGAGAAATTCAAGTTCCACAAACTCCTGTAGAAGATGATTTGGAAATGGGATCAAGTTCATAACCAGTTGTGGAATAAGAACCCATTGCACAATAACTTAAAAGGTCTGATAGGGTACGTTGGGAGATTGAGAGATACGGATTTCTAATCACCGATAGTGACACTATTGAGTTAGTGGATCGTAAGTATCCAACTACCTACCGAGAAGCTATTGAGAGCCCTAACTCAAAAAAATTAGCTTGAAGCCATAAAATTCGAGATGCAATCAATGTACGATAACTAGGTTTGGACCTTGGTTGATCCACTGGAAGGGGCTAAGGTAATTGAATGCAAGTGGCTATTTAAACTCAAAGCTAACAAGACTTAAAAAGGTAGACTAGTTAGTAAAAGGTTTTCGACAAACTCATGGTGTAGACTATGATGAAACCTTTTCGCATGTAGTCATACTCAAGTCCATTAGCATCTTGCTTGCCATAGCTGCATATCATGACTATGAGATATGGAAAATGGATGTCAAAATTGCTTTTCTCAATGGAAATCTACTTGAGGATGAGTACATGACACAACCTGAGGGTTTTGTCGATCCCAAGTATCCTAAGAAGGTTTGCAAGCTTTAAAAATCTATTTATGGATTAAAGTAAGCATCCCGAAGTTGGAATCTCCATTTTGATAAAGTAATTAAAGAATTTGACTTCATCAAAAATAAAGATGAGCCTTGTGTGTACAAGAAGGTTAGTGGGAGCATAATAGTGTTTCTGGTCCTATATGTGGACGACATCCTTCTCATTAGGAATGACATTCCAATAATGCAAAAGGTTAAGCAATGGTTGGGGAAGTGTTTCTCAATGAAAGACTTAGATAAAACTGAGACAATACTTGGTATTCGAATCTATAGAGATAGATCAAATAGGATTTTGGGACTAAGTCAAGAAAAGTACAAAGACAAAGTACTAAAGCATTTTAGTATGGGAGACTCAAAGAAATGGTACATACCTTTGGCTTTGGGAGTTCCTTTGACTAAAGAACAGTGTCCTAAAACCAAAGAGGAGAGGGACAACATGAGTAAAATCTCATTTGCATCTGCCATTGGATCTATCATGTACGCTATGTTATGTACTAGATTGGATGTTACTGATGCACTGAGTATAACTAGTAGGTTTCAGCAAGACCCTGGTGAAAAGCACTAGTCTACTGTAAAGGGGATTCTAAAGTACCTACGAAGGACTAAGGATCACTTCTTGGTGTATGGTAGACAAGAAGAGCTCGTCATACAAGGCTATGCCGATGCTGTTTTTCAAACAAGCACTCAGGACTGAAGATCACAATTTGGTTTTGTTATTGTTTTGAATGGTGGTGTTATCAGCTGAAAAAGCTTAAAGTAAGAGACCGTTATCGACTCAACTATAGAATCTGAGTATATTGCAATGAGTGAGGCTGCAAAGGAAGCTATTTGGATTAAAAATCTCATTTCAGGATTAGGAGCGGTCCCAAGCATCCTAGATCCATTAGAAATTTTCTGTGATAATAACGGGGCCATCGCATAGGCCAAATAGCCCCGGTCACACCAGAAATCCAAACACATACTCAGAAGGTACTACCTAATCAGAGAAATCATTAATCGTTGCCACATCAAGATTAGCAAGATAGCAAGTGAAAACAATATAGCAGATCTATTGACAAAATAGTTGTGTACAAATCTGAACGAAGCTCATTTGAAAAGTGTTCGGTCTTAGGGTTGTGCCCAATTGGGACTAGTGCTAGTGGGAGATTGTTAGTGTAAGTCCTAGCCCCAATACATTGTTATAAAGCATTTAATTTAATAAATGAGGCATTTGTTTTATCTATTGTATTCCTGTGCATATCAAATGATAAAAACTATCCAATAATGTTGTTTCAGTTTAAGTTATCATGTGTAAGGCACATGGTTGTAAGACCTTGAAATGAATTAGACTTCATTCTAAATATCCCTAGTCAGTCATTGTTATGGGAATAACAAATAAATTAAGACTAGTATGCTCTCTTTGATAAGTTGAGTTATATCTTACGGATCATAAGGACTAGAGTGTCAATCAAAGATTATAGATACATGTTTACAACATGGTATCTGGATTCAATCCGTTCATGAGAATACTACATGGTATATAATCATAAGTGTTTCTCATGTGCAAGTTTTGCATCGGAGTTCTTAGACCTAAAATCTCTATGAAACTCTTTATCAATTATTGTGTACTTTGACATACACCTAACGTACTCGTAACAGAGTGACAAGTATGGATATGATTGGGCATGCAATAATACATGTAAGAGGGCATGAGGGAAGTAAAGGGATTACCCTCTCGATAAGAGAGAAAATATCATCGGCCACTTGATCAATGTACTGAGAAGTGTATGGCCATACCGAGATGAAATAATGAGTAATCATTATTTATCTGAGAGTTTAGTGTCACTGGAATATCAAGAAAGGAATTAGTATATTTAAAGATCACTAGTTCCATGCCTTATATTAATTTTGATATTTAAGGGTAATGGGACAATGCAAAATTGCATTAGATCACTAAATGGTCTTTGCATTTGCATTTTCATTTAATTTAGAATGTTATAATATCTTGCTAGAGAATATATAGCCTTTGGATTATTTATTAATTCATTGCCAATATTAAATTGACCTATAGGATTGTACACAAAGCATTAGGCTTAAAATATTTAAAACAGAGTATTAGGCATTAATTTGGGCTTTTATTTAAAGTCAAATTAATGCATGTAATGGGTATTAAAATTGCTAAATGGACCTTGTCCATGAGAAAGGGAATTTCGGCATTAGGAGTTTTAATTTCAATTAATTAATTATCTTGGATCAATTAAGGTAATTGAGTATTTAACCCATAAATTTTATTTGAAGCAAGATATAACACTTAAGAGGGGAATTTATGTGGCTGAAATTCATGCTAGGAATCCTAGTTGAATTCAGCAACTACTAAACCCTAAAGAAGTGATTTATTTTTATTAAATGACTAATGCCAAATTTAAATTAATATGAATTTAAAAACTAATAGAATTTAAATAATTTATATGACTAAATTAGGAAGTGATGGAGGTTGAAAATTAGTCCTAATTCTAGGGGATTTCGGCCACTACAAGTTTTCCTAACTAGTGATATAAATTGATTAATTCTATTTGCCCTAGTTAGTTTTTCTCTATTTGTGCCGCCACTCTCAAGGGAAAAGGACTCTTTCTTCTTCCTTTGGATTTTTGGCAGCCATTAGTGAACCTTGGGAAGAACAAGATCAGATCTTGTGTCTTCATTTGAATACCCATAGCCAAGTACACAAAGATTAGAGCTAGCACTCTACTTTTAAGCCATCTTTGCAAGTGTGTGTGTGAGCATAGAGTGGTATGGTGTAAAGGCTGCTCCTTTGGCATTGGTGTTCGAGATCAGCAGTATATAAGTCTATCTTATATATTGGCCATAGCAAAAATCAAGTTTTTAAAAGCATCCAAGGTTGTAAGTTTTCAAAACCCTAAAATTACATGTTTCGATTCTTTGTTGTATATTACGTGGCATGAATGATCAAATTATTTATTTTTTTCGCTGCATGATCTTCATGTTTATGCCATGTGATATCCTTCAGATACATGTATAGAACATCGTATTTGGATTCAATCCGTTCATGAGAACACTACATGGTACAAGTCATAAGTATTTTTTATGTTCACGTTTTGCATCAGAGTTCTTAAACCTAAAAACTCTATGAAACTCTTTATGAATTACTGTGTACTTTGACATACACCTAACGTACTCGTAATAGGGTGACAAGTATGGGTATGATTTGGGCATGCCCGAATTCATGTTAGAAAGCATGAGAGAAGTAAAGGGATTACCCCTCTTAATAAGAGAGAAAATATCATCGGCCACTTGATCAGTGAATTGAGAAATGTATGGCCATACTGAGACGAAATAATGAGTAATAATTATTTATCTAAGAGTTCAGTGTCACTGGAATATCAAGAAAGGAATTAGTATATATAAGGATGACTAGTTCCATGCCTTATATTAATTCTGATATTTAAGGATAAAGGACTATGCAAAATTGCAATAGATCACTACATAACATTTGCATTTCATTTAATTTGGAATGCTATAATATCTTTCTAGAGAATATATATAGCCTTTGGATTATTTATTAATTCATTGCCTATATTAAATGGACCTATAGGATCACACACATGGCATTGGGCTTAAAATATTTAAGATAAAGTATTGGGCATTAATTTGAGATTTTTTTTTAAAGTTAAATTAATGTATGTAATGGGTATTAAAATTGCTAATTGGACCTTGGTTCATGAGAGAGAAAAAAATCAGCTCACTAGGTTTAATGTCAATTAATTAATTATCTTGAGGTAATTAAGGTAATTGAGTATTAAATCTTAATAGCATTTGAATCAAAATAAAACACTTAATTTGGAGAGAGTGTAGCCGAAATTCAAAGGAAAAATCCTAGTGAATTTAGGCATGTGCACAATCCCTAAATAAGTGGTGGATTTTGATTAAATGTCTTATGCCATTTTAAATTAATTTAAATTTAAATAAAAAGAATTTGAATTAATTTGAATCACTTAATTATGAAGTGATGGAGGCTGAAAATACTACATAATTCTAGGGGATTTTGGCATCTACATTATTTCTTATACCAAGTGATATAAATTATTGGAATGATTTTTCCAAATCAGGTTTTTTCTCTCTCATTACTGCCACTCTCAAGGGGAAAGGATTTTTCCTTCTTCTCTTGGATTTTGGAAGCCATTGGTGAACCTAAAAGAAGAACAAGATCAGATCTTGTGGCTTCAAACAATTCCCATTGCCGAATACACACACATAGAGCTAGCACTCACAGTTTTAAGCCTCTTTGCAAGTGTGTGTGTGTGCATAGAGAGGTGTGGCTTAAAGGCAGCATCTTTGGCATTGAGGATTGAGATCAAAAATATATATAAGTCTATCTTATATATTGACCATTGCAAAATCAAGTTTTAAAGAGCATCCTAGGTTGTAAGTTTTAAAAACCCTAAAATTGCATGTTTTGATTCTATGTAGTATTGTGTGGCATGTATGATCAAAATTTTCAATTTTTCCGCTGCATGATCATTATATTTATGCCATGTAATATTCCTTCATTGGTATTAAAGCCTAATCATGCTTGTTTTACTGCTTTGGATGTGTTATAACTTGATTCAAAATCGTTCGTTATATAAAACATAATGCTGAAATTTTCTGTTTTGAGTTTTTTGCATTGGTTGAGTGTAAAAACGATTTTAAATGATTAGTTAGGTATTATAATTATTATTAAATGGTAATAAGTGTCCTAAGATGTTCTTAGAGCTATTCATGGTTGATTTTAGTTATATATATCTGATTGTACATGTTAATCTTGAAACTAGGTGCTAGTTTGCATGATATGTGTTTGTAAACAACTAGTTTTTCAAAATTAAATATAAAACGTGTTTGGCATGTTTGTAAGTGATTTTTAAATATTAATAACAGGTCTGGACATGTTTTAAAAATGGTTTTAATTCTGGTCCATTACAATTTAATTGATTAATTTACAAATCACCTAAAACAATGACTAGTTTGTGTTTGTTGCATGTTTAATCAATATTGTTTGTTTTGTTTTGATTAAAATGGAAAAAACACATCTAGATCATATCTGAACAAAACCTTAACTCAATGTTTATGACCTTGTTTAAGTTATTAAATGGCTTATAAAATCGTTTTAAGTGTTTGTGCATCGTTTGTGGCATTATGTGAGCATTAAACAACTAGTTTCATGTTGTTTGTTTGTTTGTTGTTAATGTCGTGTGTGATATATTTTCTTCATGATTTTTTATGTTTTAATTCATGTTGGTTCATATTATTTGTATTTTTTTATGTTTATGGGTTGTAATGACATAATATTAAAAATAGCAAAAATGGAAATTATACTAGAGTTGATTTATAGCAAAAATCTAACTAGTATGTGCTTTGGGCTTTCAAGAGAACTTATTCAATAAGAAGATTTAGTCCATTGGGCTTCAGCCCAAGCCCATCACGGGGTCTTCTCTTAAAGGTTTAAGTACACAATTTTCATTAATGGGCTTGGCTTAATTAATTAAAATTGGACTTTGTTTTATCCATCCATGAATGTTATATATATTTGTTTGCTTGATTTGTGTGATGAATGAATATACATGGTGCATTCATGGGCCCTAGGTTATTGGTATGCTTTTTCTAAAAGCTTAAATACCGCAAGTATACGGTGTACCGATTATAGTACTTCAGATATCGATCCCACGAGGAATGTTGATTAATATTGTACACTATTACTACTTAATTTTAATCTTGTTTACAATGCTTATTAATTTGCAAATTAAAATTATTATTAAAACTACACTATGCTAAATTAAATATTTTTCTACTTTAATGACAATCCGAGAAGACTTATTAATATAATAAATATAACATATACATAATTATGGAATTTGATCTTTTTCTCTTATTTATAATTCAATCTTTATCGCGCAAGCCAAGTTGGAATAATGTTCTATGTCACAGCTCTCACATCTAGACTAGATTATGCCTTAAATATGCATTTATGGTTCTAAATCGCAGCTCTCGCATTTAGACAAGAATTACATAAACACACATTCAAAGAATAAAAACCAACCTATAACAACTATCTCCACATGTGATCTCTCAAACTATGCTTTGATAATGAATTTCCTATTAACTTTCAATAAGACGTTGCTCTCGCTAACTCCCTTATTTATGACCATTATGATGATTTTCAGAGAAGGAATTGCACATCTAAGGTCGTCTTCCTTAACTTATAATGATACTAATAAAGTTTTAATAGCAAATACTACATATAAAGATAAATGAAAGAGAAATGAATAAATATGATTAACAACATTCAAGTTCATAAAAAGAATTCATAATAGTTACAAAGAAGAAGAAAAGATTAGAAATAAAAGAAGGGATCTCTCAACCATTCTTCCTTTCACCAAGTGTAGTCTTCTTCATTGTATTTGCCTTCTCTTCAAGCCATAAAACTAAAATTAAAACCTACAACTATTTTCTCTAATTACACTTTCAAATAAGAAAAATAAATTATAGATTCTCTTTTTTTTTTATTATAACTTCCAAGGTATTTATAGATTTCCAAGCATTAAGTCCCTTTAAGTGCCTCTTCATAAGTATGCAACCCTTGGTGAAAAGTCATGCCTCTTAAAATTTGATTTTGAAATTTGAATTGCATAACCACCATTTATATTTATAACTTCCTTGCCAAGCATTGTGACCCTTCAAGCACCTTTCCATAGCAACATAACTCTTCAAGTATCTCTCTAGAAGTACACATCATTTGGTGAAGAGTGGTATCCCTTTGAAGTGCCTTTAAAAAAAATAACTACCCAACGTCTCTCTGTCGCGCCCGCGACACGCGACAGGACACGGATTTTCTTGACTTATTTTTACTCCTCCACATTTTTCTCCTTTTTATCCTACATAAACAAAACTTGACAAAATACATTAAACACACCTAATTCTAACATAATTTATACAACTAAATATTATTTTGGTAATAAAACATGGATTAAATATGAGCTATTTAAGCTCATATCAGTTATGTAATTAAATATGGCCTACGTACCATTATGGATTATTTTAAAAGTTTCATTTATTTCTTAGTATAGAATTTATTTAGACTTTGTAAATCAAGATGAAGCCCACTGGATCTTGGCCAACATTAAATCACTAACGCGAATTATTTAAAGGGATATTAATTCGGCTTATGGGATTTTATTAAGACCTCATTTCATCTTGATAAATTTATATTATTGTAAATTGAAAATGGCTTCTTCAAACAACAACTTTTCATTGTGATTGGTCCTAGAAAAGGACAAACTGAATGGCACTAATTTCATAGACTGGTCTCGAAACTTGAGAATTGTTCTTAAGCAATAGAAGAAGTCATTTGTTTTGGATGCACCCTTGCCCGAATAACCTCATAGGAATGCCTCTACAGTTCAAAAGGAAACTTTTAAGACTAAGAAGAGCGACTGCAATGATATGACATGTCTGATGCTAGCCACTATAGTGCCCAATTTGCAAAAGCAATTCATGGACCAAGAGGCCTATGTGATCATGGTACACCTCAAGGAGATGTTCCAAGAACAAGCTCATCACGAGAGATTCGTGACACCAAAGGCCTTGATTTCTTGTAAGATGGTTGCGGGTACTCATTTAGTACCCATATACTCAAGATGAAAGGATATCTTGATATTCTTGAGAAGCTTAAGGTACAAGTCCTAAAGGAATTGGCCACTGACTTGATCTTAGGTTTATTGACTGATGATTATGATCCATTTGTTATTATTTATAACATACATGCAATGAACAAAACAGTCACCGAGCTTCATGGGATGCTTAAGAATGCTGAAGAGAACATTCGAAAGACCAATCCCGTAATTATGGTTCAAGGGGGCATTAAGAAGGGACCCACTAAGGGAAAGGGGAAAGGAAAGGCAAAACCCAAGAATGACCAGGCACAGCCTAAGTCTAGTGGGAGTGCACCTCACACCCAATCTAAGCCCAAGGCACAAGAGCTCAAAAAGAGTAAGAGCACTTGCTTCCATTGCAACAAGTTAGGGCATTGGAGGAAGAACTGTACTCTCTTTAAGGAAGAACAAAAGAAGAATGGAGCCAAGGCATCCAGTTCTGGTATTTTTGTTAATAAAATTAACCTTTTTATTTCTACCAATTGGGTATTGGATACCGGTTGTGGTTCTAACATTTGTTCAAATGTGTAGGGGCTAAGAAATAGGAGGTTACTTGGGAAGAATGAAGTGGACCTCCATGTGGGGAATGGAGCACTAGTTGCGACCATGGAGATAGGCAACTATCGACTCACTTTACCTTCTGGACTTTATTTAGATTTAAAAATTTGTTATTATGTGTCTGCTATTAGCAAAAACATTATTTCAGTTTCATGTTTGGATATGGATGGATTTGACTTTGTTATTAATAATGGCAATATTAATATTCGTCGCCAAGGCATTTTATATGGCAATGTTATGTTACAAAATGGCCTTTATATTCTTGATCTATAAAACAAAGAGTCCATATATAACATTAATACAAAGAGGGTTAAATCAAACGAATTGAGCCCTACTTACTTCTGGCATTGTCATTTAGGATATGTAAACGAAAAATGCATTTCAAGACTCCACAAATCTAGAGTGTTTGGGTCATTCAATTTGGAATCTTATGACACATGCGAGCCATGTTTGTATGGAAATATGATGAAGAGTATTTTTAACAAGAAAGGTGAGAGGACTAGTGACCTATTAGGACTAATACATACCGATGTATGTGGACCATTAAGTACACAGGCTAGAGGTGGTTTTAGTTACTTCGTAACATTCACAATTGACTTCAATAGATATGGCTACATCTATCTAATGAAGCATAAGTCTGAGACTTTTGAAAAATTCAAAGAGTTTAAGAGTGAAGTAGAAAACCAATTTGGCAAAAGTATAAAAGCCATTCTATCAGATCGAGGTGGCGAATACTTATGCCAAGAGTTTGACATTCATCTGAAGGAGTGTGGAATTATATCATAGCTCACTTCTTCTGGAACACCACAATGGAATTGTGTGCCCGATAGGAGAAATTGAACTATGTTGGACATGGTTCGATCAACGATGAGTCAAGCTAATCTTCCTGTTTTGTTTTAGGGTTATGCATTAGAAACTATTGTGTTTCTACTGAACCGTACTCCAACTAAAGCATTTGAGAAGACACCATATAAGGTATGGACTGGGAAAGAGTCTAAATCCACTATCTACTTGCTTGTAGGTTATCCCAAAGAAATAAAGGAATACTACTTTTACTCACAAGCCGAGAACAAAGTGTTTGTTGCTCGCAACACTGTTTTCTTGGAAAAGGAATTCCTTCTCAAGAAAGACAGTGGGAGTAAAGTAAAACTTGGAGAAATTCAAGTGCCATAAACTCCTGTAGAGGATGAGTTAGAAATGGGATCAAGTTCACCACTAGTTGTGGAACAAGAACCTATTGCACAAGAACCTAGAAGGTTTGGTAGGGTATGCTGGGAGATTGAGAGGTATTGATTTCTAATCATCGATAGTGACTCTATTGAGTTAGTAGATTGTAAGGATCCAACTACCTACCGAGAAGCTATTGAGAGCCTTAACTCAAAAAATTAGCTTGAAGCCATAAAATTCGATATGCAATCAATGTACAATAACCACGTTTAGACCTTGGTTGATCCACCTGAAGGTGCTAAAGTAATTGAATGCATATAGCTATTTAAACTCAAAGCTGATAAGACCTACAAAGGTAGACTAGTAGCAAAAGGTTTTTGACAAACTCATGGTGTAGACTATGATGAGACCTTTTCGCCTGTAGTCATGCTTAAGTCCATTAGGATCTTGCTTGCCATAGCTGCATATCATGACTTTGAGATATGGCAAATGGATGTCAAAACTGCTTTCCTCAATGGAAATCTACTTGAGGATGTGTATATGACATAGCCTGAGGGTTTTGTCAATCCTAAGCATCCTAAGAAGGTTTACAAGCTTCGAAAATCTATTTATGGATTAAACCAAGCATCCCATAGTTGGAATCTTCATTTTGATGAAACAGTCAAAGAATTTGACTTCATCAAAAATGAAGATGAGCCTTGTGTGTACAAGAAGGTTAGTGGGATCATAATAGTATTTTCAGTCCTATATATGGACGACATCCTTCTCATTAGGAATTACATTCCAACATTACAAAAGGTTAAGCAATGGTTGGGGAAGTGTTTCTCAATAAAGACTTAGGTGAAGCCAATACAATACTTGGTATTCGGATCTATAGAGATCGATCGTATCAGCTTTGGGACTAAGTCAAGAAAAGTACATAGATAAAATACTCAAGCATTTTAGTATGGGAGACTCAAAGAAAGGGTACATACCTTTGGCTTTGGGAGTTCCTTTGACTAAAGAACATTTTCCTAAAACCAAAGAGGAGAGGGACAACATGAGTAAAATCTCATTTGCATCTGCCATTGGATCTATCATGTACGCTATGTTATGTACTAGATTGGATGTTACTGATGCACTGAGTATAACCAGTAGGTTTCAGTAAGACCCTGGTGAAAAGCACTGGTCTTCTATAAAGGGGATTCTAAAGTACCTGCGAAGGACTAAGGATCACTTCTTGGTGTATGGTGGTTAAAAAGAGCTCGTCATACAAGGTTATACCGATGCTGCTTTTCAAACAAACACTCAGGACTCATGATCGTAATCTGGTTTGTTTTTGTTTTGAATAGTGGTGCTGTCAGCTGGAGAAGCTCAAAGCAAGAGATCGTTACCGACTCAACTATAGAATCTAAGTATATTGCAGTGAGTGAGGCTGCAATGGAGGTTATTTGGATTAGAAATTTCATTTCTAGATTAGAAGTGGTCCCAAGCATCCTAGATCCCTTAGAAATTTTTTGTAACAACAACGGGGCTATCGCACAGGCCAAGGAGCCCCGGTCACACCAGAAATCAATACATATACTCAAAAGGTACCATCTGATCAAAGAAATCATTGATTGTATGGACGTTAAGATTAGCAAGATAGCAATGTAGCAGATCCTTTGACAAAATAGTTGCATCCAAATCTGCACAAAGCTCATTTGAGATGTTCAATCTTAGGGCTATGCCCAATTGGGACTAGTGCTAGTGGGAGATTGTTAGTGTAAGCCCTAGCCCCAGTACATTATAATAAAATATTTAGGTTAATAAATGAGGCATTTGTTATATCTATTGTATTCCTGTGCATATCAAATGATAGAACTATCCAAGAATGTTGTTTCAGTTTAAGTTATCATGTGTGAGGCACATGGTTGCAAGACCTTGAAGCAATTGAGATTTTATTCTAAATATCTTTAGTCAGTCATTGTTATGGGAATAACAAATGAATTAAGACTAGTATGCTCTCTTTGATAAGTTGAGTTATGTCTTACGGATCATAAGCACTAAAGTGACAATCAAAGATCATAGATACTTGTATAGAACATGGTATCTGGATTTGATTCGTTCATGAGAACACTACAGGGTATAAGTCATAAGTGTTTCTTATGTGCAAGTTTTGCATCAGAGTTCTTCAACCTAAAATCTCTATGAAACTCTTTATGAATTATTGTGTACGTTTACATACACCTGACGTACTCATAATAGGGTGACAAGTATGGGTATGATTGGGCACGCACTAATTCATGTTAAAGAGCATGAGTGAAGTAAAGGGATCATCGGCCACTTGATTAGTGAACTGAGAAGTGTATGGCCATACCGAGATGAAGTAATGAGTAATCATTATTTATTTAAGAGTTCAGTGTCACTGGAATATCAAGAAAGGAATTAGTATATATAAGGATGACTAGTTCCATGCGTTATATTAATTCTGATATTTAAGGGTAAGGGACTATGCAAAATTGCAGTTGGTCACTAAATGCCATTTGCATTTGCATTTAATTTGGAATGCTATAATATCTTGCTAGAGAATATATATAGCCTTTGGATTATTTATTAATTCATTGCTAATATTAAATGGACCTATAGGATTGCACATAAAGCATTGGGCTTAAAATATTTAAGATAAAGTATTGGGCATTAATTTGGGCTTTTATTTAAAGTCAAATTAATGTATGTAATGGATATTAAAATTGCTAATTAGACCTTGGTCCATGAGAGAGAAAAAATTGGCTCACTAGGTTTAATGTCAATTGATTAATTATCTTGGGGTAATTAAGATAATTGAGTATTAAATCCTAATAGCATTTGAATCAAAATAAAACACTTAATTAGGAGAGAGTGTAGCCAAAATTCAAAGGAAAAATCCTAGTGAATTTCGGCATGTGCACAATCCCTAAATAAGTGGTGGATTTTAATTAAATGTCTTATGTCATTTTAAATTAATTTGAATTTAAAACTAAAGGAATTTGAATTAATTTGAATCACTTAATTAGGAAGTAATGGAGGCTGAAAATATTACCTAATTCTAAGGGATTTCGGCATCTACATTATTTCCTAAACCAAGTGATATAAATTAATGAAATAATTTTTCCAAGTTAGGTTTTTTCTCTCTCATTACCGCGACTCTCAAGGGGAAAGGATTCTTCCTTCTTCTCATGGATTTTGGGCAGCTATTGGTGAACCTAAAAGAAGAACAAGATCAGATCTTTTGGCTTCAAACCATTCCCATTACCGAATACACAAACATAGATCTAGCACTCAAGGTTTTAAGCCTTCTTTGCAAGTGTGTGTGTGCATAGAGAGGTGTGGCTTAAAGGCAGCATCTTTGGCATTGGGGATCGAGATCAAAAATATATATAAGTCTATCTTATATATTGGCCATTGCAAAATCAAGTTTTAAAGAGCATCCAAGGTTGTAAGTTTTAAAAACCCTAAAATTGCATATTTTGATTCTATGTAGTATATTGCATGGCATGTATGATCAAAATTTTTAATTTTTTCACTACATAATTATTATATTATGCCATGTAATATCCCGTTAAATTTGGCGAACCTTTAAATCACTGATTTTTAGGAAGAATATTCACTCAAGATCCAAAAACTTTTGGATAAAAACTAGATTAGTAGGCAACCCTCCCTCTTCTCCAAAAATATAACCCAAAACTTAGTAAAATTCCACCATTTTTCACGTGATTTAAGCTCTTTCACCATGCCTTTTCATTCTTTGTCAATTGAAACTATTCTTATGATCTCTTATCAACCCCAAAATTAATAAAAATTCAAATTTGGAGTGGTGAAAGTGGATGAAATTGTGAATATAAGTTTAGAGCAAAAATCCAAAAATTTAAGGAAAAGATACATGGAAGGATTTGGCCAAAGTGGGAATTCAAGAGAAATCAAGTGGAATCAAAAGGAAAAGGGAGGAAAAGATGGAAAATAAAGAGAAATCAGAGGGAAAGCTTGAAAAAAATGTAAGTGGACACCTAAACTAACTAATTTCATGTAACCCAAGATTATGTATTTTGGGACTTTTGATGTAAATGATGTTTAAATTTAAATTAAAGGTATATTAATGAAATTGAATGATAAATAATAGAATTTGTATGAGAAATTGTATAAAAAATGATCAAAAATATGAAAATGGTTTCAGAACCCATTATATCCTTTAATGATAAATTAAATAATGTTAGTGTTAATTTAAATTAATAGTAGATTAATGTAATTGAGTGATAAATAATGAGATATATGATGTTAAATGTATAAAATTATTGTTAGAAAGAGTACACTAGTTATGGAACCTATTATGTTTAATGTGCATGAAAAACATGGTAGAAATGTATTTGATGAATTAAAAAAATTTAAATGTATTTAACCTAGTGATAACTGAATAGAGAATTAGGGAATTATAAAGGAATGAATGACAAAAATAAAGAAACAATGTTAGATACATGAAAATTGGATCTTGAGAACATGATAGAATTGTACTTTGTGAATTAAATGATTTTAATATGAATGTGGTATGGTATGGTTGATTAATTTGATAAGATTATGATGATTTAAAGCATGGAAATAAAGTTAGATGATGAATGAGAGATAACGATGCACATCATATGAGATGTGATTGTCACAAAATGTGGAAATGTGAAAAAACAAATTATGAACATATTGCATACTTTATGTGTATGTGATGAGAATAATTTTGCCCTCAGTATTTAGTAGTGTAGCCAGAGGTGCAAGATACATATGGCTAGCCATAAAGGCATTCATCGAGGTATGCGGTGTTAGAGACTATGCCCTAGAGCCCATGTAAAAGGGATTTATTTCATATGTATGAATTCATATTTTTAATAAAAGGCATCATTCATTTATTAATGCTATGTTTAAATACATGAGTTTGTAGATCTTAAATTAATAAATACATGAGTTTTTTATAAAAGACATCATTCATTTATTAATGCTATGTTTAAATACATGAGTTTGTAAATCTTAAATTAATAAATAAAGTCCTTGATATTATAAACACAGTGCAAAGACAATCATGAAAGTGTTCATGATATGAGATATCTATTGCATGCAAATGTGTTAATATCTAAATATCCCTAGTCATAGACTTAACAAGATAGGACATTGTTAGCAAGTGGTATACTTTGACTCCATAACTAATTACTTCCAACTGGGGGTGAACATAGTTAGGAGGTTGGGCATATCATGACCTACTTGAAGATAGTTGAGTGATTGACAAAGGATTCACCATCCTAGATTTATTAAGGGAAGTTATCTCTCATGATTCTATAATTGCCTTGTTCAAAGAATCTCTGGCCAGAGTAATATGCCAAGATGGATGGGATCCATGAAGGGCATTTTGGGAACGATGGTTAAATTAATAGAACATACATAATTAGATTTATATGAGTTGATAGAAATCCATACTCAGAATCTAATTGAGATAAGAGTAGCAAAAGGAGTAATTGCACGGTAACTGTTTCTATGAAAGGGTATAGTCAAACAACTTGACTTTCCTGATATTTGGATAGTCATGATACGTAGCTAGAGACCACTCATGATTTGTATAATAGTGTATCATAAATATCAATAGGGATTGATAAAATGATTTAAAGAAGTTTAAATCATGTGAGTTTTGAATAGAACTCACAATTACATATTATATTGCCAATGTGGACAGGAACCCAATAAGTCACACACATATAGAGTAAAGGATAAAATGGTAAACTGACAAGGATAATAATATTTGTTATTATTTTGGGATAAGAGAGATGAATAAGAGAATAATTAATTATGTTGAGAATTATCAGTTACATACATCTCATACATAAGCGAAATTTAAAATTTTAAACCAATAGATCTGATCTTGCCATTAATTTACAATATACATATTAATGAGAATAAGAAAAATCACCTTTGATTTTTGTTGTACAGTTGATTTTCCTTCTCATCGGGTTGTCGCAAACCACAGTGTCCAAAATCGAACACCTCTAATGAGTAATCCACACTAGAGAAAGATTGAATGAACCAACTAAGAAAGAGAACAAGGGCTGGCCAAAATTCCCTAGATGCTAGCAAGGGAAGTGGCGGCTAGGTTTTGAGAGAAAAGAGAGAAAATGTTTTCTCTTAATTGTTCACATTTAACCTTAATACCCTATCACTTGAATTTTTATAGTTAGGTTAAAAATCCAACTTCATAATAGGATTGGGCTCTTTAAAATTGCTGGAAAATATTAATTTGGGCTTCTTGAATTATTAATAATTTATTTAGGCTCAATTAAATCAAATTTATGCCCTTTCACAAAGACTATGCATAAAACTCACAAACTAGGCCCTTTGTGCATATACTTAGATTTAATTATCCAAATGAATTCCAAATCCAACCAAATTAAATATGTAGGCTCCATAAAACTTATGAAATATATTTAATTTATTTTGGTCCAAGAATTAGACCTCTAATGCCTTCTGTTTGTAGTTAGCGTGTAACCCTTCCTTTGGAGGGTTTCAGTGCCAACTTCACTTCTTCAGGCCTCTTTAATTCCTCCAATGGATCTATTAATTATTATATCATCCCAATAACACTTATATTCCAATAATAATTAATTATGAAATACATTATTTTAATTAGGCCCATTTTACAGAATATTTCTAAAAAGTTATGCGAACAATTTTACTTGATCATAATTAATTAAACTCTTTAATTAATTATTCTCTTATTCACTTCTCTATCCTATAATAATATCAAATATTATTATCCTTGTCATTTTATCATTTTATCCTTTTCTCTATATGTGTGTGACCTATTGGGTTCCTGTCCATATTGGCAGTATAATATGTAATTATGAGTTCTATTCAAAACTCACATGATTTAAACTCCTTTAAATTATTTTATCAATCCCTATTGATATTTATGATACATTATTATACAAGTCATGATTGGTCTCTAGCTAGGCATCATGACTACCCAAATGTTAGGAAAGTCAAGTGGTTTGACTATACCGTTCTATAGAACAGTTACCGTGCAATTACACCTTTCACCACTCTTATCTCAATTAGATTCTGAGTATGGATTTCTGTCAACTCATATAAATATAAATATATATGTTCTATTAATTTAACCATTGTTCCCAAAATGCCCTTCATGGATCTCTATCCATCTTGGCATATTGCTCTGGCCAGAGATTCTCTGAATAAGGCAATTATAAAATCATGCGAGATAACTTTCCTTAATAAATTTGGGATGGTGAATCCTTTGTCAATCACTCAACTATCTTCAAGTAGGTCATGATATACCCAACCTCCTAACTATGTTCACCCCCTGTTGGAAGTAATCAGTTATGGAGTCAAAGTATACCACTTGCTACTTAAGATAACTTTGGTGATCTCAAGTTTAAAGATACTTGCACAATCGCTATGAAGAGATTCTCACTGATATAAATTTAATATCCATGTGAGGATTCTCTTTGCAGGTCTCCAATGAAGTTGTTCTTCTAACAAGCATAAAATGTGCTAGTCTATCCGAATTAATAATGTCCTATCTTGTTAATTCTATGACTAGAGATATTTAGATATTAACACATTTGCATGCAATAGACACCTTATATCATGAACACTTTCATGATTGCCTTTGCACTGTGTTTATAATATCAAGGACTTTATTTATTAATTTAAGATTTACAAACTCATGTATTTAAACATAACATTAATAAATGAATAATGCCTTTTATTAAGAATATAAATTCATACAAATGAAATTCATCCCTTTTAAACGGGCTCTAGGGCATGCTCTCTAACAATCTCCCACTTGCACTAAAGCCAATCACTCATATGTCTCAGACCAATGCTATTTATATGGTGATTGTGCTTTATCTGGGAAAGTGCTTTAGTGAAGGGATCTGCCACATTATCATCTGTAGGGACCCTTTCTATTTTCACATCATTTCTAGCTACTATTTCCCTTATGAGATGGTAGCGTCTAAGAACATGCTTGGATCGTTGATGAGGCCGTGATTCCTTTGCTTACACAATGGCTCCATTATTGTCACAATATAGACGAATTGGATCAACAATGCTAGACACCACTCCTAGTTCAAATATGAATTTTTTGATCCAGACTGCTTCCGAAGCAGCAATGTATTGAGCTTCTGTCGTGGAATCAGCAATTGTTTCTTGTTTGGAACTCTTCCAACTAAATACCCCTCCTCCCATTATGAACACATAACCAAATTGTGATTTACAATCATCATTGTTAGATTGAAAGCTGGCATCTATATACCCACTTACTTTCAAAATGCCCTCTCCATATACCAAAAATATATCCTTAGTCCTTCTCAAGTACTTAAGGATATTCTTGACAGCTGCCCAGTGTTCTTCTCCAAAATTGGATTGGAATCTGCTTGTGACACTCAAAGCAAATGCTACATCTGGACATGTACATAACATAGCATACATGATAGAACCAATTGCCGATGCATATGATATTCTATTCATGCTCTCTCTATCCTCTAGTGTTTGCGGACACATAGACTTAGAAAGGTATTTTCCATGCACCATGGGTATAAACCCTTTCTTAGAGAGATCCATATTGAACCTCTTCAATACTTTATCTATATATGTACTTTGAGAAACACCTAGCAACCTATTGGATCTATCTCTATAGATCCTTATTCCCAAAATATAGGATGCTTCTCCAAGGTCTTTCATGGAGAATTGCTTGGATAACCATATTTTAACAGATTGGAGAAGAGAAATGTCATTTTCCATGATCAATATATCATCCACATATAGAACTAGAAAGACAATTTCACTCCCCTAAACGACAATGCCATAAATATGAGGTATTTAGATTATCTTGTTTTATTCCCTTGGTATCCACATTATGCACTTCTTTAATTAAATCAAGAACAAATATACCATTCTCAATTATAGCTTTTGCATAAAAAAATATTGTTCTTAAAAATGTAACAACACTTGTACTTTAAAGAAATGTCATAATCATTTAATAAACAACTGAAAGAAATAATACTTTTGGATAAAGCTGGAACATAATAACAAATATTTAATTCTAATATTAATCCACTTGGAAGAGGCAAATGGTAAGTCCCCACAACTGTTGTAGAGATGTTTTGTCTAGTAGCTGACTGCAAACATATTTCTGCCTTTCCAACTCTTCTAAAGCTTCAAACCCTTGTAGATCATTACACAAATGAGATCCACATCCGGTATCTGATACCCAAGATTGTTTGAAAGCAATAGAATAAGTATTAATTTCAATCATATGAATACCTGAAGTAGAAGCATCAGCTTGCTTCTTCTCCTTGAGAGAATCTAGATAGGCCTTACAGTGATGCTTCCAATGACCATCTTGTCCACAATGGAAGCAAGTTCCTTTGGGATTCTCTTTCTTGGCAACCTTCTTCTTGGAGATCCCACCATTCTTTGGTTGCGCCTTGGTTATCTTTTTCTTCTTCTGCTTCTTGCCTTTAGCAAAAGTGACAACCATGACATTTTTTGAATCCTTCTTGAAGGATCCATCAGCTATTTTGAGCATGTTGATTAACTCAGGAATGGTTACTTGGATCTTATTCATGTTAAAGTTAAACACGAAAGGTGTATAACTTGGAGCCAGCGAGTACAAGATTAAACCTATGTATAGATTATTATCCATTACATAGCCAAGTCTACTAAAATGCTCAATATACCCATACATCTTCAATGCATGAGTAGCAGCCAAAGTGCCTTCCACCATTTTGTAGCTAAATAGAGCTCGAGCAATCTCACATTGCTCAGTTCTAGCCTAAGAAGAATAAAGCTCCTCTAGATGCAAGCATCCATCATCTCATGTTGCTTCTGAAGCTTCGAGGACATAGCGCCCAGCATCAGACATGCTACTGCTTCACTATCCTCCATGTATTTTCGATAAGTGCCTTTGATCTCATCAATGGCATCATCTGATGGAAGTGGTAGTGGATCTTTATCCAAGACATAATGGATCTTTTCAGCTCTAAGAACAATTCTCACTTGCCTTATCCAGTCAGAATAGTTGCTGCCAACCAGCTTGTTATCAAAGATTGATCGTATATTAATGTGTGATGTGCTCATGATGATGACCTAGATGTGAAAAAGAAAATATATGAGAGTATGTTTATATATATGTATGCATCAATTAGGTCTTTAATTAATCCATTTACTCCCACTATTTTATTGTGAATTAATAGCCCTCACTATATAATCTAAGAAAAATCGATGGTTTTCTTAGTGGGCCAATATCCAATCCTTGATATGTAATTTGACCTTGACTATGGACAACAAGCCAAAATCCATACCCTTGAAAGGTAGGTATCTCTATACCAATTGTATCTCTACACAACTATTGGATTATTAGGTTATCAACTCTTGATACATGCATATCATATATGCATTCCCTAATCTTGCCTCTAGAATCATTAGCCTTGACTATGGTCAACAAGCTAATGGGCTAGCTAAGATGACCCATTTAATTAGATTCAAACATATTCAGTATAATGTGAGCTTGACTATGGTCAACAACCCACACTATAAAGAACTCTGGTTCTCCTCAAATTAATGGAAGGCTTATATACCTTAGTATTAGTATGAGGGATTTTAGTTAATTAAGACTCATCATACATGGTTGGCATACATTGGCATGCATCTTATATCTATCTCATAAATATAAGCATATAAATATGGTATAGTTATGGACTTTACTACATTGATTTCCCTGAGCCAAAAGGGAAATCAAAAGGTCACACCTAGGTAGTATGCATGATTCAAACAAGTAAAAATAATTACATTATCTTCAAACTTGTTGGATCTCTATCTAGCCCATCTTGCTCCTTGATAGTGGTCTCTATCTCTATCTCTAATTCTAATCTAAGTAATCTAATTACATAATAAAATTTGAAAAAGAAATACAAACCAAAAACAAGTTGCTGGGACATGAAAGTCCTCATTAGGCCAAAACATGCATAACGCTCAATCACATTGGGCCTTGTCCATAACTATCCATCATGCCAATCATACACCCTTATATGCATTTCTAATACATAAAGTAAAACATATAATGAATTACTAACTTTGTTTCAACTCTTGAAACATACTTTTGAGTTATTTTGATAATGTGATCAAATTAAGAAACTTTTTCCATTTTGGAAACTTTTATTTTAAGAAACCTTTTTGCATGCATGTGTTCTTGCCTTAATAATTGATCCAATTGATTATTAATTAATTATTAATTTATTATTTAATAAATTAATCATATTAAATAATTAAAAGAATCAATTTTGGGCTTTAGATAAAGGGTAGGCCGAAACCCACCAAACTAAACCTTAAATGTGTTCACACACAAACTAGTTTTGTGTCTATTGGACCATTTAGGCATTTTGGAATGAGCCAAGCCCACTCCAGCCCTTAAAACCAATTAATAAACTTAATTATAGTTTATAATATTTAATTTAAATCAGCTCCTTGGACCCAACAAGTCATTTACTAATTTAAACCAAGTCCGTAAATACAATTAAGCCCATTTAGTGGTTTTAATGAATTAAAATTAATTCAATTAATTTAAGGCCAATTTTAATTAATCAAATTAATTAAAACACATTAATATATCAGATATATCAGATTTAGAAGATTAAAAATCGTTCTAAACATGAACACACCAAGAACACACGAAGAACACTAATTTATCGAATTTTTCGACTAAACTAGTTTTCATGCAAAATTTGTTCGATTTTAATTTTGTTTGATTCTATGGCTTTATATCACATATTAAGCACATAAATTATCATCAAAATAATTTTAGAGTGGATCAATAAAAAATTTAATTTAGAACAGCTCCTAAACTTTATTGAAAAATAAAACCCTACACGCCATTCACAATGGTTCTTTTCTAAAAAGAATCATTTTTATTTTTCGTTTTATATATTTGATCACATACATCTAGAAATCATTATTTCTCATTCATGAATAATCAAATATAATATTTTAAAGTTTATGAAATAAATAACTCAAAAATAAAACTTATTCCACAGAAAAATATAGAAATGTAGATTCATGGCAAAACCGAGGCTCTGATACCATGTTGGGAATTATCGGTTACATGAATCTCATACATAAGTGGAATTAAAAATTTTTAACCAACAGATCTGATCTTGCCATGAATTTATAATATACATATTAATGAGAATAATAAAAATCATCTTTGATTTTTGTTGTACAATTGATTTTCCTTCTCACCGGGTTATCGCAAACCACAGTGTCCAAAATCGAACACTTCCAATAAGTAATCCACACTAGAGAAGGATTGAATAAACCAACTAAGGAAGAGAACAAGGGCTGGCTGAAATTCCCTAGATGCTAGCAAGGGAAGTGGCAGCTAGGTTTTGAGAGAAAAGAGAGAAAATGTTTTCTCTTAATTGTTCACACTTAACCCCAATACCCTATCACTTGGATTTTTATAGTTAGGTTAAAAATCCAACTTCATAATAAGATTGGGCTCTTTAAAATTACTGAAAAAATATTAATTGGGCTTCTAGAATTATTAATAATTTATTTGGGCTCAATTAAATTCAATTTATGCCCTTTCACAAAACACTATGTACAAAACCCACAAATTAGGCCCTTTATGCATATACTTAGATTTAATTACCCAAATGAATTCCAAATCCAACCAAATTAAATATTAAGGCTCCATAACACTTATGAAATATATTTAATTTATTTTGGTCCAAGAATTAGACCTCTAAGGCCTTCTGTTTGTAGTTGGCATGTAACCCTTCCTCTAGAGGGTTTCTTTGCCAACTTCACTTCTTTGGGCCTCTATAATTTCTCCAATGGATCTATTAATTATTATATCAGCCTTATAACACTTATAGTCCAATAATAATTAATTATGAAATACATTATTTCAATTAGGTCCATTTTACAGAATATTTCTAAAAGATTCTGTGAACAATTTTACTTGATCATAATTAATTAAACTCTTTAATTAATTATTCTCTTATTCACTTCTCTATCCCCATAATAATATCAAATATTATTATCCTTATCATTGTACCATTTTATCCTTTTCTCTATATGTGTGTGATCTATTGGGTTCCTGTCCATATTGGCAGTATAATATGTAATTATGAGTTCTATTCAAAACTCACATGATTTAAACTCCTTTAAATCATTTTATCAATCCCTATTGATATTTATGATATATTATTATACAAGTCATGATTGACCTCTAGCTAGGCATCATGGCTACCCAAATGTTAGGAAAGTCAAGTGATTTGACCATACCCTTCCATAGAACAGTTACCGTACAATTACTCCTTTCACCACTCTTATCTCAATTAGATTTTGAGTATGGATTTCTATCAACTCATATAAATCTAAATATGTATATTATATTAATTTAACCATTGTTCCCAAAATGCCCTTCATGGATCTCTATCCATCTTGGCATATTGCTCTGGCCAGAGATTCTTTGAATAAGGCAATTATAAAATCATGCGAAATAACTTTCCTTAATAAATTTGGGATGGTGAATCCTTTGTCAATCACTCAACTATCTTCAAGTAGGTCATGATATACCCAACCTCTTAACTATGTTCACCCCCAGGTGGAAGTAATCAGTTTTGGAGTCAAAGTATACCACTTGCTACTTAAGATAACTTTAGTGATCTGAAGCCTAAGGATACTTGCACAACCGCTATGAAGAGATTCCTCACTGACAGAGATTTAATATCCATGTAAGGATTCTCTTTGCAGGTCTCCAATGAACTTGTTCTTCTAACAAGCATCCACATGTTAGCTTTGATTATCTTTCATAATCACAGTTATGAAAACCACTACTTGAACCATTCAAGAAGAATAACATGTGCTAGTCTCTCCGAATTAATAATGTCCTATCTTGTTAATTCTATGACTGGGGATATTTAGATATTAATACATTTGCATGCAATAGACACTTTATATCATGAACACTTTTATGATTGCCTTTGCACTGTGTTTATAATATCAAGGACTTCATTTATTAATTTAAGATTTACAAACTCGTGTATTTAAACATAGAATTAATAAATGAATAATTCCTTTTATTAAGAATATAAATTCATACATATGAAGTTCATCTCTTTTACATGGGCTCTAGGGCATACACTCTAACAAATTAAAGAGTTTAATTAATTATAATCAAGTTAAATTGTTCGCATAACTTTTTGAAATGTTTTGTAAAATGGACCTAATTAAAATATTGTATTTCATAATTAATTATTATTTAACTATAAGTGTTATAGGGATGATATAATAATTAATAGATCCATTGGAGAAATTAAAGAGGCCCAAATAATTAGTTTTGGCGTAGAAACCCTCTAGAAGAAGGGTTACACGCCAAACCCTGATAGAAGACCTTAGAGACCTAATTCTTGGACCAAAATAAATTAAATATATTTTATAAGTGTTATGGAGCCTAAATATTTAATTTGGATGGATTTGAAATTAATTTAGGTGATTAAATCCAAGTGTATGCACAAAAGGCCTAGTTTGTGGGTTTTGTGCATAGTCTTTTATGAAAGGATTTAAATTGAATTTAATTGAGTCCAAATAAATTATTAATAATTTTAGAAGCCATTTAATATTTCTCCAGCAATTTTAAAGAGCCCAATCCATTATGAAGTTGGATTTTTAACCTAACTATAAAAATCCAAGTGATAGGGATATTAGAGTGAAGTGAACAATTAAGAGAAAAAGAATTTCTCTCTAAAAAAAAACCTAGCCACCACCCCCTTGCTAGCATCAAAGGAAATTTAGCCAGCCTTGTGGTTCCTCCATTCTTGGTTCATTTATTCCTTCTCTAGTGTGGATTACTCATTGGAGGTGTTTAATTTTGGACACTATGGTTTGCAAGAACTTGGTGAGAAGGAAAATAAATTGTTCAACAAAAATCAAAGGTGATTTATCTTATTCTTATTAATATTTATATTGTAAAGTCATGGCAAAATCATATCTATTGGTTAAAAATTTTAAATTTCGCTTATGTATGTGATGCATGTAACCGATAATTCCCAAAATACGGGTCATAGTGACTCATAATAGTAGACCAAAGGTGGTTCCACACCATGATTATGAGAAAAGAGGACAAAATGAGAAAAGAGAAAAAAATGAAATAGTATGTGGTTGAGGTGCCCTCCATATGGCCACCTCAACTTGTATTGGATAGATGATCCTGTGTCCCACTTGTCCAACTCGAGGGTTTTCATTACTATAAAAACTACTAGGGGTAAAACTGAAATATAAGTGATAACATTATAAAAATAGGAAGAAAACATAAATAATTAATAAAGATGAAAATTAAGGACTAAAATAAGAGAAATATGGCAAAAAGGTAAATAAAGGTAAAATGGTCAAAAAATGATCAAATTGTAGTCAAGAAGGGCAAAAGTGGAATTTTAAATGAATTTGGTAAATAAAGGGAAAAATCATAATTTAGTAAAAAAGTTGAGAAAATAGGGATAAAATTATAATTTAGGCAAAATAATTGAATTTAAGGACAAAAACGAAAGGAGATGTAATTTGTAGGTTAAAAATATAAAAAGTATGGTGAAAATATTTAAAAAGGGGAAATTAAGTGTAAAATACACTACAAGAAAATTGACTTTTAACGACCAAAATTTAGCAAATGGATAAAAATCCGGTCGTAAAAATATTCAAATTATGAAGGGAAATTAAACCGGTCGTTAGTTGTTAAATTTTATTATTATTTAGCAAGAGGTTAAAAATTCAATGGCTGAAGAGCAGTAAATTCTGTCATTAATATATTAAAATAATTGGCGAGATCTTACTAAAGTTTACCTCTAAAATAAATTCTATTTATTTTATTTTATAAAAATAAAACACAAAATAACAATACCCACGAGAAAAACTAAAAAATGAAAAAAAAAAGCAGATAAACCTAACTAAAAAAATGGGTTATAAATCAAAACTGTATTAAACAAAAAAAATGGCAAGAAAACTGAAAAATAAGGGTGACAGAATGTCACATATAAGAGATAAGGCCAAATGGGTATTAGTTAGTTGAGGCTGATAGTACAAAAGTTAGTTAGCATCGGCTTTCCTAAAAGCTAGCAAGAATTCTCATGATTCTATAAATATCCTTCTTTGCTGATATTTGCAGCTCAACTAGTATCTTTCCTTTTTATGTAACTGTTTCTCTCTTTTGGTCTACAGTGAGAATCAATTCAATTTTATCCCTCTCTCTCTTTCTCCCAATCTTCTATTCTTTTTCCCTCTGTTCTTTCAATCACTCACTGTTCTTATTTAATCTAAGTTAACACATAACCGAAAAAAGACGTGTAACATGAGGAACTATATAACACCTTGTACAAGACTTCAATATTTTCAAAATAAAATTTTTCTTACAATATGGTGGTAAAGATAATGAGAATATGATATATTGCAATTAACACCAACATTTAAAATTAGCCACCATCACTACCCCCCTCCCCCCCAAAATAAATAAATAAAAACCTTAAAGAGTGAAATAAAAACATAGTTCAAGGTATAATACATATAAAGAAAGATCTCTGCATTTAAGAACAACAAGCACTTATTAGTGTATATACAAAAAAACTTGCAAAATTTCCAAGGCACTACAAAAAGCCCCAATAGCTTGGGAAATTTCTAAGGAACAAGTGTAAAGAAGTTGCAGGACTTAAAGTTGGAGAAAAATTGAAAGTAAGTTTTTTAACAATCGGGTTGTTAGGGAGAATCATGAAGATTTCTCAAGAAACTTGGGTATAATAATTCGTGATCGTAATATGTGCCCATGGAAAGTACACTTATGGAGAGAAATTCAAAAACAAAATATATAACACATGTGGCAAGCTGTTCTTTTAAGAATTTACATCATTATTTTCTTTAAATTTTTTATTTCAAGCTTTGCTTATGCCAAATATACTATAGGTCCAATTAATGTCAATTGATTTTAATAATATTGAATTTAGGATAAATTTGAGAGTGATGACATAATTGAATATCGTTAGCATGTTGTGAAACATATGAGAGGATTATGGAACAATTGGAGAGGATGGATGAATTTCAAATATGTGAAGTCTAGGCCAATTCCCAAGGCTATGAAAAATGTACCAGAAGGGGTGGACAAGAATGATTGGGAATGGTTAGTCAAAGAACACTATTTTAGTGAAAAATTTTAGGTATGACATAAGTTTATATATTTTATGCATATTTTTATTTTGCTTGTCAAATCATAAATTTACATGTCAAGTTGTTATTGTAGAAAACAAGCAAAAGAAACTCCATTAATAGGTCCAAGTTAGACATGCCACATCGTATAGGCAGTAAGCCATTTAAAGAGATTATGTATCAATAGGTATTTATCCTAATTAAACATCATTAGAGAATTTATTATTCATTAATTAAAAAAAGTTTCATTTGATATGTTTATACTTGTTTTGAAGGGAGAAAAAGATGGTAATCCGCTAAATTTGGCTACCATGTTCTTTGAGACTCGCAAAAAGGACAATAAGCTTGTTGAAACTACCACTCATGATAGATATGTGTGTATGATTGATTTAATTTTCATTATGCTACCTTTTATACAATATGTTGATACATTTTAAATTATTTTCATATTATAGACTCAAATTCAAGAATTGGTGGAAACAGAACCTTCTTGATCCAACATAAAAGTAGCAGAAAAAGTCTTTGGACCTCAACGAAAAAGTCATGTTCCTGGATTTAGGGGTGGAGTAACCGCAACACAATTGAAAGTGCCTAGTTCATCGAAAGAGGCATTGTCATCTAAGCTAAAGAAAGTTGAAGAAGAAAATCTAGAATTGAAAAGAAAAATCGAAGCTTATGATAGTAAATTTGCACGACTTGAAGCTGCAATTTTTGGTTAACAATCTAATATGCATCCTACATCACCATCTTCAAGTGAATCCCAAATAGAGTGAAGCATTTAATAGGTAAGTAAATATGTTCCAGAGTATAAATTCTATAATATTTTTTAAGTATATAGCAGCATATATATTGTTCTTTGAAATATTAATAATTTCTTTTTTTTATGATTGTGATTACATTTTACATGTATTTCCTGTAGTCTTTCTACACAAATTTTCAACATGTTTGATTTGCAATATGATAATATGTTGTTAATATATTATTAAACTTATTATTATTTTTTACTTTCTTAGCCATTTGATCTACTGCCTTTACAAATGAATATTAATTATAAATTTATGTTTACAGGTTTTTCGATCAATGGACAACAAAGATTTGATGCTCATTATTCATTTTTTTGAAAATTCTAGCTAGATAAATGTTGGTATAGCAATGGGCTATTTTTATAAACAAATTTATATGTGACAAATAGAATATTAAACAATTTTGAAATATTACTATACTTTATAATTGGTTTTTTGCAATTTATGAAAAGAGTATTTATTATATTTTTGGATATGTATGTATGTGTTGGAGTGCGAATGGGGTGTACGTGAAATATTTAAATAAAATTATTTATATTAATTATCGGATGTACATTTAACGATGGAAAATTTGGTCACCATTTGTAATTATTAATGACCGGATTTCCTTTTGTTAAAAGATATAAACAATCCGTGAAGGGAGCTTTTGGTCGTTATAAGTTAATTTTTACGACCAGATTTTCCTTCGCTGAAAGTGGTAAACAATTAATGAAGGGAGAAACCGGCCGTTAAAAGGGCTTTTTTAACGACCGAAATTCCCTTCGTTAAAAGCAAAACACAATTAGTGAAGGAAAATCCAGTCGCTAAAAATTTATATTTAACGACTGGATTTGTTCCAATCGTTAATAACTTTAACAACCGGATATCAATCCAATCATCTATACTATTAACGACGGGGCTTTTAATGACCGGTGATGATCGAATTTTTTCGATCGTTATAGTATTTTAACGACCAGATTTTAACTTTTAACGATCGGATTTTCCTTCGTTAAAGAGTATTTTTCTTGTAGTGATAGTAATTATAGGAAAAAATAGGACATAAATGTTAATTTAGTTAGAGAAGGGACTTAGATGTCAATTCAGTGAAATACGAAACCTAGATGTCATATTGAGGAAAGATAAGACTTAAATGTTATTTTGATAAAAGTTAAGAACCTAAATGAGTTTTTGACAAAAGGTAGAGGTTTAAATATAATATTTGAAAAAGATAGGAACATTAGAGGGTAAAAGTGATGTTTAACTCTAAATCAAGGTTAATAGTAAAATTTTTATTAAATAAGAATTTTTGTAGGTAAAATAAGTAAATAAAGAAAAATATTAAAATTAAAAACATTTAAGAGTAATTAAGGATTAAGAAAGATAAAGTTCTATTTAGTTAAATAAGACAGAGAATTATATTGATATTGAGATTTGAATTAATATAATCAATATGCTTAATTAAGATTAAATTTATAAAGTATAATGTGATCAAAATAAAATTAAGGATTTATGGTAAATTAAATAATTGAAAAAAATAGAAAAAATAAATTAAGTGATAAACAAGGACTATTATGTAATTAAATAAGAAAGCAGGGGTATAAGTTTAAATTTATGCTAAAATTATAATTAAGAGAGATAAAATGGTAAAAAGATGAAAATGTAAGAAAATAAAGTTAATAGGGATAAAATAGTAATTTACCATTACATAAGGAAATGTTAAAGACTAAAACATAAATTGAGGAGTGAAAATGAAATAAAAGATATATAAAGGGCAAATAAGATAAATTAGCATTGTAATTAATGAATTATGTGATAAAATAGAAATTTAGGGTCTAAAGTTTAATTACCCTCTAAATTTGGGAAATGAGTAGGCAAAGGATAAAAAAAATAGTAATACAAGGGATTAAAGAGTAACTAGGAAATTAAGAATATAAATTTGAATTAACAAAGCGGAGAATAGATAAAAAATGATTAATAAAGACTGAATAGTAAATTGCCATTATGTGATGATATTAGGAGGATAAAAATGTAAATTGGGGAGAAAAGATGAAATAAATGATACAAAAAAGGAGTAACTATGTAATTAATGGTGAAAGATAGCTAAAATTATAAGTAAGGGGATGTGAGCAATTGGGATGCGAATAAAGATTAATAAAAAGATTAAATTGTAATTAGAAAGGAAAAGAACAATAATAATAGAATATATTGTAAAAGTTCATGTGACCAAATTAGATTAACTAAAAAGAGGACTAATGAAGCAAATGAATATATGAGTTATATAGTAATTTCACAAGGAATTATAAGTGTAGAAGCCAGGATTAATAATCCAAGGAAATAAATTTGTAAATTTAATTCAATAGGATAACGAAATAAAAATAAATTCAAGGATAAAAATAAATAGGAAAAACACAAATTAAGAAGGAGCCATAAAGACTAAAGATGAAAATAAAATGTTACGGGTCCATTGTACATGAACATTAAATCATAAGAAAAAGATTCAAAATATATATGTACATTTAAGCCTAATTAATGTTTTAAGGAAAGGGAAATGATAATTTAAAAGTGAAGTAACAAACAAGAAATAAAATGGTAAATTAAAAAACTAAATTAGAGGCCTAAATCTAAAGTATTGACAAAAGAATAGGTTTAAGAAATATAGATGAAAGTGAGTATTGAAATATAAATTAGAGTCTGATTGAAAATTATAGCAAAGGGTTAAGTACATGGTATTGAACTAGGTGATTAATCATTGAGATAAAATGTAAAAATTGACAAATGCGAGTAAAATAAAATAAAGGGTTAAAAGTGAAATATTTATGAATAAGTTGAAATAAAATGATAACAATGATTATAAATCAAATGGGATTGATAAAAAGTAGTTTGGTTATGAAAGATGTTTTAAAACAAAATGCTAATTTAACAAAGAATGTTATATGACAAGGACAACAGTGAAATAGAATAATAAGAACTAAGTTGTACAATGAGTAAGGAAACGAAGAAATGAATTGAAATTTGAAACATGAGAAAAAGTATGTGATTAATTGGAGACTAAGGATCAAGTATGAAAATAAATAATTAGAAATGCATATTATATTAGAATAGTTACAAAAAAAGTCTAAAAAGTATTAGGCAATGACACATGCGTGTTAAGAATTAATGAACAAATCGATACAAGAAATTGAAATAAAAACAGCAAGTTATGAATGATGCAAATCAAGGTTCAATAAATGGATCAACAAATGAAACTTGAGAATAAGAAATAAAAATTTTGGTTTAAACCATATAAGACATAAGATAATAATTATGGTAATTAAGCCTATATATGTGTGACTATGCAATTTGTTAGTTAGGTATCCACCACTAGGCATATTGTGCTTAGCACGTAGCCACTTACTGTGCATTGGTATTTGAAGGAGATGGACACAAACTCAAAGGGACAGACATAGGATTTGAACAGAGTCCCTTAATAAAGAGAACATTTTTGTGTTTTATCTGTGGCATGTATAGGTATAATTGGATTTTGTATGTATATTATGCTGGAATAACTATTAAATTACATTGTGATGTTTAAGGTATATGAGTGTTACATATCCAAACTCTATTACTCACACATGATAGAATGATTTTTACTCAATATCTCTAGTCATACAGGCAAATAAATTGTGTGACCAGCATACATCAAGAGCAGTAGTGCTATACACTTGTTAGGGATATATAGCATCTCAAAAAACAAGATGATTTTTTCGCTTATACTTAACCCTAGATTGTCTTCTCACATTCATTATTTTGACTCATGATCTTATAAAATAATTTTTTGTATTCACTATGGTGCTATATTTATAGAAGCCACAATACACATATCGATGAACCATAAAACTATTTAATATGATCAAAAGGCTATCTTCTCCTCTTACTATATGCCATCCATCATGTTTTAACTCATTTTTCTAGCTAGATCCACAAGGCCAAATTATTCCATATCCTTTTGGAGACTAACTAAGCTAGCTATATTGAAGTATACTTTGGTGATAAATTAAGGGTTCTAAGGGTTGATATTCAATATGATCTCACACTAGGTAAAGTTGAGATCATTTACTTATTAAATACACATCCCTTAGTCACTTAAGCACACATGATATGAAACACGCATTATGGTGTTCTTTCCTTCCCTTTAATAAGTTTATATCTAGCAAAATATATTTAATACCATACAGAAGTGTAAGGTTATGATGCACCAAAGCATCCAACTTTAGTACGCTTACAAAAGGACTACTTCTAACTTTTTGGACAAAATATGGTAGTTATATTTAATTCACCATGGGATCACATATAATCTAAATTTGGATCTTAATCCAAAACATACAACTTCATGTAGTCTACATCTCGCACTCAACAAGACTAATCTAATAATTTCTATAAAATGAAACTTGTATTTTGAACGGGCTCTCGAGTTACACCATATGTTCAAAAATTACCTCATCTTAGTTTTTTGCAACTCACTAGAAAAACTAAGGTAAACACCCCGTGTGAGTGGATTACTTCTTTGTCTAGCATGCTCAATCTCATAATTATTAATAGTAAATATTAACACATTAAATATTTACTCTTATGTATTGCCAATAATGAACACAATTATTATTCATAAATAATAATGTTAAAGGATTACATATGAGAACAATACAAACTAAATCCTATGCAAGCCCTAATATCTAATGTGTCTTTCAAACAAATCTTTTGTTACAGGTTTAGTCAATGGATCTGCTATCATATATTGCAAAAAAAAACATTCTATAAGTTCACTTCTCCTCATCCAATAATATCGTTTGTGTAATTATACTTAATATCAATATGCTTAGTCCTATTATGAAATTTCATATTTTTAATGTAAGCAATCAAAAATTGACTGTCACTATAGACTATCACTAGCTTCTCTAAAGCTGTTACTGTGAGATCCCACATTGGTTGGAATGGAGAACGAAGCATGCCTTATAAGCATGTGGATACCTCTCCCTGGTAAACTCATTTTGGGGGTAACCTCAAGAGCAAAATCGTGAGGGGCCGGATCCGGCATGGTCTCAAAAGCAGACATGTGGACGTCGATTCCCAAAGCAGACAATATCTACCAGCAGTAATCCGGGGCTGTTACAATTGGTATCAGAGCCGGTGCCAGATCAGTGTGCCAGCGAGGACCCTGGGCCCTAAGGGGGGTGGATTATGAGATCCCACATCGGTTGGAGTGGAGAACGAAGCATGCCTTATAAGCATGTGGATAACTCTCCCTGGTAGACGCATTTTGGGGGTAACCTCAAAAGCAAAACCGTGAGGGGGCGGATCTAGCATGGTCTCAAAAGCAGACATGTGGACGTTGATTCCCAAAATGGACAATATCTACCAGCGGAGATCCGAGGTTGTTACAATGAACAAGTTACATAAACATATATTTTTGGTACATCGTAAACATATTTTGAGTTAATAGTTACAGAACATGTTCTTGCATTATTTTATAAAAATTACACAATTCTAATAGAGAAAACAATACAATTTAAACATTCTAACTTCTCTTCCTAGCTAGTGTTGGCCTTGTTCCTGAAGCAACAATATATCTTGAACCTACATGGATAAACACCCGTGCTAAGCTATAAAGCTTAGTGGGGAACAATACATATATGAACAACCACTCACAATGATTGTTCTTAAGCACGCAATAAACAATAATAATGTCAAGATAATTTAATCAACATGCAAGAGTTATAATATAATGCACAAAGCATAATAAATCATATTATATTACTGTATAAAGATGGATCATCAATCACTAATCAAGTGTTCATCAATATTACATATACTGTCTAGATCATACTGTGAAATGCATGTTAAAGCCCTATGGGTGTGGATAATGGGTGTTGTGGATACCCGTAGGTATCAAATATCTAATATCCGAAGGTATTATTCCTGTGGATACCCGAAGGTATCAAATGTATAAATACCCGAAGGTATTAAACCTGTGGACCCAAAAGGGTCAAGCCTGTGGTCCCAACAGGGACAAATATAGACCCAACGGGTTCAAACCTGTAGCAACTGCTACTGTAACCCTATAAGCATGCCTATCTATCCACAACCAAGTTCTATATGTAGGCAAATAATCATATTTCTTGTGTCATTAGGTCATATTATAGCATTTTACTATAAAATAGAATCGTTCCAAATAATATGATATACTATACAACAATCACTACCGTATAATGATATTGCATCTATAATTCACATTCAAATAACCAAATATAAGCATCACATATTATTTCAAAAACATTGCATTTACATTGCATTTCAATATATAATTTATGTATATGTAAATTGAATGTTGTATATTCTCGTGTTTAACATTCATGTAAACTCATATTCTAAGGTCTATTATGTCCGATTATAGTAACAACACATGGGGAATAGCCTATTATAGTAGAAAAATGAGAAAAATAGGTAAATATAGGGTACAAGCGTGTGTTGTCGCGCTCGCGGCAGAGGGCGACGGCCAAAACAACAATTCCTTTACTCACAAAATCCTGTAGACTGGTTAAGAACATCAACTTGTACCTCAATTTAGGCATACCAAACGACTTTTTCTGACAAATTTTTATGCTAAACATTTTTTGCCATATGTTTCTAGTTTCTAAAAATCATCTCAATCAGGGCTATAAATCTCAAGATATCTCATAAAAACCACCGACTGCTCCTAGCGATAGGGCGGCAATCAAGACTCGGATTCAAGCAAATATTTCTCTATCCTACAATTTGATTCAGATTTCGTGTTCTTCATATGAAATGAATATCTGTAAGTCTAGTTTCATATACAACTAGAATTTCTCAATTTGAGTCATAGGAACTCAAGATATCAACAAATAACCCATGCCTGGTCAAGTGAACTTTTTAAAATAGTTTTCCCATTATCAACCAAAACTCCATATTTTCAGTTTCCAGCCACGTATAACCTCAATTTTTCATGTTATTCACTTACTATAACATCACCTACTACTAATTTCACATCATATACATAGCAAGCACACACAAACAAGGTTAAGTTCCCATACCTGTTAAAGACTCCACCAAACTCTCTCTTCCTTATCTTCTTGCTATCTTTCCTTTCTCCCTCTCTTGATCTTCATCCTAGGCTGCTGTAAACTCTTTTCTCTACCATCTATAGATTTTCCTTTCTTAGAGCATAAACTTTTCCCATAAGCTTGAAGAAAAAAACAAAGAAGAAGAGAAGAAAAGAAAGGAAAAAAAAAACAAAACAAAAATGCTCCTAGGCTAAGAATGGCCGGCCACCACACAAGAAAAGGAGACCAATCTTTATTCTCTCTTTCATTGCCTTACAAATGCTTATTTCCTATTGGTTGATAACAAAAATCTTAGCAAAGTTCACTTTGGTCCCTCTTTATATTTTTGTTTCAAAATTTAACCTCTCACCTTTCCTTTATTACATTTCTACCATACTTCTTTTACTTTGTCTTTTCAATCAAGTCCCTAATTTTTCAATTTCTCTTAATTAGTCACATAATTAACTTCAGGAACATCCGATAAAATTGGAACGATATAGAGAAGATTAGCATGGTCCCTGCGTAAGGATGAGACGCATAAATCGAAAAATGGTCCAAATTTTTTCTAAATGTAACACCCTACTCTCTTCCATAAATTCGTACCTTATAAATAGTGACACTAGACAAATACATGCATATATCTATTAATCTGAATTCATTTACTAAAGCAATAACAGCTCTAATTATAAAATACCAGGCATTAAAAATAAAATTGTTCTATCTCAGTTTATGCGATCCCATTATCTTTATGTACATGCCATTCGAAATTCTTTCTTCACATCCCCAAATCTTCTTTTCCTGCGCGCAGTCAACAACCGCACGCTAAGCAATATTGTCGCTTAGTGGTGGATACAATTACTCAAAATTTTATTCGATTGAATTTTTATTTCCAATTTTTTTATTATCTTTATTATATTAAGCAAGTCCATTCATTTGACTAACTTATCCCTTCAATTTCCATTATTATTTATTGGTCCTTGTCTGTCTCTTTATTTAAATTGTCATTCTTTTGTTATTTTTTTTGAAATTCAATATTGGTTTATTATAATTTATACAATAAGTTTTCACTAGTCAAGATTTATTCATTATAATGTTCCATTTCTATTATGTTACTAATCATCTTTTCTCATTCCCTATTTAGTATTTTGTCTAATTAACTTATATTTTAACTGATTTGACTTTATTTGACTTTTATTGAATTTTCAATGTACAAATTACATTTTGATTCTTTGAATTTCCCAAAGGTGATAAACTTACAATTTAGTCCCTTAATGTTTGACTAATTACATTTTTGCTCATTTTTGTCTTATTTAGCCAATTTAAGTTTCTTATTACTCTTTTTGGTCCAACTAGCCAATTTACCCTTATTTTACCACATAATTACAATTTTACTCTTACTCATCCCATTGATCTTATTTTTCACATTATTTATTATTTATTTACATTTATAGCATCCAAATTATCATAATTATTTTTTATCTCAGTTTCATACAAAATTACCATTTTGCCCCTAATAAAATTCAGTGGAATTGCAACGAGCTGGATAAATGGGATATAATCAGGGGATTCAGCTCTCAAAACCATCCAATCCCCTTTAACAATTTTTCTTATTCCATATACGCTTTTCTATTAACTATATATATTTCTATAAACACACACATATATATACATGCAGTTGTGGATTCATCTCTCGGAGCTATCCAACCCACAACTCAATTAAATTACATACACCGAATTCAGCTCTCGGAGCCATCCAATCCGATGTTACACATCAAGGCGCCGCATTACAATTTTTCCTAATTAGCATGCCAACCTTATCCAATTACCCCAATTCCTATTTAATTTTACTAAGGGCAAACATAATATTATCATTAAATACATTAAATAGTATCTACATGTATTAGCTTTATATATATATATATATATATATATATATATATATATATATATATATATATATATATATATATATATATATATATATATATATATATATATATATATATATATATATATCCAGGATACCGGTCATTTCCCTTATCTTTAATAACTTCATTTCATCATTATTCCTTCGTTGTTCCATCAACAACATCATTTACTATTATAGGCACCGTAGTGCTCTACTCTACTACTTTTCAACTCAATTTATTAACTATTCATCTTATGTCACTTCACAACATTATTAATTTATATCAATTTATTTCACTCTTTTGCTTACTTATATATATAGTCATACCATGTCACATTACTAAATATATGTATCTATAATGTGTATTATGTTACTAAGTTATTTAACTTGAATTATTCTAATTATATTTCTCTAAATTAGTATACCATACTTTATAAATAAAATACTATTTAATATTAGTTCTTCAATTCATATACCAGTATATATATTCGATCAACATATAATTTTTTTCACACTCACCAATCTCTTCATACTTTATTCTAGGCTATTTATGTTTCTAACACCATTTTATATTAGTATGTACATAATTAACACTTAAATTATTTTAATATTTTTCGTTACTCTTATGAACATCACTATGTTTTATATAATTTCATACTCATATATATATTCTTTAACTCAATTTTATCATAACACATGTATTTATCGTTAAAATATTATATTTATACATAATTCCTAATAAATCACCATATTTCATTTAAGATTTTCATGGGCACCAATAGGCATCAATTAACTTTCCAACTAATTACTTAATTTCTTCTTCTATTCTCATCTATTTCATGCTATATCATTAATTTCTATTATTAACTCAAATTATTTCTCATTAATTCCTAAATTCATATACTTGCCTAATATAAAATTCACCATAAAAATTCAAAATAAAATGAAATTGAGAGTAGTTTGTATCCACATACCCATTAGCGTCGATCTCCGAATTTTTCTGCAGTTTGTATCCACATACCCATTAGCATCGATCTCCGGACCGATCGCTGGAGACTCATTGGAAAATACACCAAAGCTATCCACTTGAAGATCCAGGCCTGGGTATCCCATGGTGGATGGTCATATGCCCAACGACCGTCGGAGTTGACCAGGATCTAACAAAAATTACTGGTCAATCCTTCTCTCCGATCTACCTTCCACCGGAGAAATAGGATGAGCGAAAGACGTCGGAGAAGTGCCTGGCTCTCGGGAACTCGTTAGTGGTGCTCGATCTACCACCCATTGTCATGGGTCACCGAAAAAGAAGAAAAGGTGAGCTTTAGCTTGGGAAGAGAAAAAAGGGGAGGAAAGAAAACCAACCCGGCATGGATGATGGCGGGATGAGCGTCCAACGAGTGGCGGTGACCTGTTTCCTCGCCGGCGTCCTAAGCAACAGTGGCCGGACGGTGCTCTTCCTCTTCCCCGATCGTGGTCTCCTCCTCCTACTCACACTTCTTTCTTCTTTTATTTTATTTTTAACCACTCACCTGATACCAACCACACACAACACCTTTTTAATTCCTACCTTTTTATTATTCCAATTCTTCTTCTTCCTTTTTTTTTAACATACATTTCTTTATTATTATTATTATTATTATTTTTATTGGGGCATTAAAGTTACTCTTAAATGTTACATAAACCTTTTTAGCTAAACTACTTCTTGAACTGTAGTTAAGGAAGCCACGAATTTAGCTTCCATTATTGACAAGGCTATACAGGTTTGTTTCTTACTACTCCATGAGATGGCACCTTTGCAAAGCAAGAAAATGAATCTCAAAGTGGATTTCCTCTCATTCATATCTCCTCCTTAGTCATCATCTATATATCCTCTCAATTGCATATCTTTGCCTTAACAATATAGAGAATGTTCTACAGTACCTTTGAGGGATCTACTTATCCTCTTAACTGCTTTCCAATGTGCTTTCACAGGGTTGGACTGATATCTACTTATTTAAACCTGTTGCATAACATATATCAGGTCTTGTATACAACATTACATATATTTGACTACCCACAATAGCAGTATATGGAATGTTTCTCATGCATTCTATTTCTTATGGCATCTTACGATACATGCTTTTGCTAAGAAACTGATTCTTAGCCATGAGATTATCAATAGGTTTGCAATTTTGTATATTACACTATTCAAGAACTTTGTTGATATATGCCTTTTGTAAGCAAGACAATAACCTTCTCAAGTGATCTCTTGAAATCTTAACTCCAATAATGTAATTTGCTTAATCCAAATCTTTCATCTCAAAGTTAGAAGACAACCAAACTTTGATTTTATTTACGTACTCTTTGTCAATTCCGGCTATTAATATGTCATCTACATAAAATGTCAATTTATTTTTAGAGTTTTTGTAATAAACACAATGGTCTTCATAAATCATGTTGAATCCATTCGACATGTTTGTTTCATGAAATCTAAAATACCATTGTCTTAAATACTATTTAAGGCTATAGATTGATCTCTTCAATCGGTAAACCTTATGTTCATTTCCTTTTTCAATGAAACCTATTAGTTGATTCATTTAGATTTCTTCATCCAATCCTCCATTGAAAAAAGTATACTTCACATCCATTTGATGTAGCTATAGGTCCATACTAGCCATTATGGCCAGAATTAACCTTATAGATGTAAATTTAACAACAGTTGAGAAAGTATTCTCATAGTTAATCCCTTCCTATTATGTAAACCCTTTAGTGACTAGTCAAACTTTATATCTTTCAATACTTGCATCAGCTTTTTGCTTTACCTTGAGAATCCACTTATTCCTAATTAGTTTATGCCCTTCTAGTAGATCAACCAGTTACCAAACGTGGTTTGATCTCATAGGTGCCATTTCTTCTTCCATTGCTTTAAAACATTTTTCCTTGGCTTGGTATGAAGGAGCCTCTTGTATATTTTTAGGCTCTTCTTCATCTTCTAGGGAAACTAAAAAGGCCTCGTTTGAGCCTTCGATCTCAAATTATTGGCATGGAATACTTTTTCTTTTATATTTTTGTAATTATACCCCTTGATAAATATGTCTCATATATTTATCATAATTTAGAATGCTCCCACTAGGACCAAAGTCCATACTATCATCTAAGTTTGGGATACTCCCATTAAAGTAAGGATCCTAAACATTCGAATCATTTAAAAGAGGAGGGTTTTATGAGTTTCATAAAAAGTAAAATCTTGATTCACTTTGCCTAACTTTGGAAATTCATTCTCTAAAAATATGACATCTCATGATTCAAGCTTTATCAATGCGCCATCTTTTGCTCACCTATGAAAACTTATTCTTTCGATACTTCAAAGTATCTCACAAAAATACTCTTTTTGCCTCTTGATCCTAATTTACCAAATTTACTAAAGGTATCATAGATATAAGCAGTGCAACCCTAAGGTTGCAAATGGCTTAGGTCAGGTAATCGGCCAGTCCATAACTCATAAGGAGTGGATGTGATAGATTTAGAAGGTACATAGTTAAGAACATATATGATAGTTAATAGAGCATCTCCCTAATAAGAGATTAACAAATTTGCCTCGGCCATTAAAGATCTTACCATATTAAAGAGAGTCCTATTTTTCCTTTTCGCAACATCATTGTAACACCCTTATCCATAAAATACACATAACCACCAATACTTATAATATAATCCTATGATAGTCAAATGAATAGTATGTTACCTAACAATGCTACACCAATATTTTTATAGGAACCTCAAATCAAAGTAGGTAAACAATATTGCTCAAAGTAAAATTTTACATATAAGTCTTTTTAGTCATTATAGTAATCAATAAATTGAACATTTAACATACAAAATTTCCAACACAATTATAAAATTAAAATGAGAACTACACACTTCTAGTCATTCTCTCTTGTGTTGGCCAAACCACTGCAGATATCAACCTAGAAATGAAGCCTATCTTACTACCTACAGAGATAAGAAAACATGTGCTAACCTATAAAGCTAAGTGCGGAACATACAACAAATAGACAACCTCTTACACGTTAAAATATAGTTCTAAAATATTAATATATAAACATTCTAATTATTCTTCTATTACACATGTAGACTTGATACCAATGCCCTGAGTTAAAAATTCAATTACGTTAATAGTATTATTTCCTATATTATTCACTTTCCAAATATATATATATATATATATATATATATATATATATATATATATATATATATATGCTTAAGTATAAGTAATCTATACCTGCATCTCATATGAAGGCATATGCCTTATCATATAAACAATGTGATACACATTAGCAAGTTTTCTTGAATTTTTAATCCAAATAACACATGCAACATGCACATCTATTTTACATGTTACCTTCAGACATACGATATGATTTTAGAACTTCATGTTGAATTTGCTTACTAATCATGCTTGCTTAGGAACAATATTATTACACTAGTGAAATAAACCATATAACCCATGAATGCATGGAACATCATTTAGGCATATATCATTTCATAAAAACATACCTTTGAAATTTTCTATGTTTGTTTCTCTTGTATCTTGGTACATTCATAAGTAAATAACATACTAGACATATGTAATCAACATAAAATAACCAATAAGGTTACTATCAATTTGAAAGTCACATTTATTCCTACCATCTCATAATATTTTAGTATATATGTACACACACACACACACACAATAATGTGTGTGTGTGTGTGTGTGTGTATAACTACTAGTAAATGCATAGTACTTATAACTATAGCTTTTCATGTGGTAACATAAGAATATATAAAAACATGCCATCATAAATATACTAATTCTAATAAGTAATGCTTATTATAATTTGTTCAAGTTTTAGACCTTTATATAGGTATGTATATATCCCTATTTAACTCTTAATTCATTTTACATTAAAGTATTTCCAATTCTTTGTGTACTTTTTCCATATTAAAAACTAATTCTTTATTGCTAAATTAGTCTTTAACCTTTAGTTTCTCATTTATAGTCTATTAGAAACATAAAGATATCTAATTATATACTTTTAATGAATGTGATGATTGAGTTCCAGATAAGCTAGCAAAATGATTCAGATACTCTTCCTAATAGTTTTAGAGATGGCATCTTCAATTCCATGGTTAAACTTTCTCCATAGTTATTCAATCATAATTAGTTTTCCACTAAGATGTCCCATTCCATTATATTCTTACCTACCTTGTAAACCAGTTTAACATTGTAAGACTAGTTACGAACCTTTAGTTTTCTTTAAAGCTTAATAAAGTTATTAAGGTGTCTAATTGTAATGCCTTGCAAGAGAATATACTACTTAAGCTCCTAAATGTTTAATCAAGATGATCCTATAATACTCTTCTATGACATAATTTAGGATATCATTTCAAATTTCCTTGTTTAACTTTACTGAAAAGCATTACAATAATATTATCAATAATTTAATGTCATTTAACCGAGAAAACCATATTTTGTTATGTTATGTTTAAAGGATAGACATTTCTAAAAGAGAATAAGTTTATAGCAAGTATAAGATTTCAACTTAACAAGCCATGGAGTTAGAGCTTGGGTGAGTGGAGCTAGAGCTCGAGTGAGTAATGACTTACGGTGTAGATATGAAGCAAAGAGAAGGCAGGGAGAGAGCTTTTGAGAGAGTGGTGTTTAGGCATGGAAGAGTGAGGTGGGGCAAGTGTACTAAATCGGCTATTAATATAGGAAAATAAGATTAAGATCCTGAATATCGAACCCTATGGAACATGGATTGCTAAGCAAAATATCTATATGTGAATAAATTAATCTGAGATTATTTTCCAATTTTTTGAGGAAGAGGCAAGAATTAAACCAAATTAACTAAAGAAAAAAAAACTAAACTAACATAAATTAAAGACAAAGAAATAACTAAAATACTTATGCTAAAGGAACCATCCACCTCAACTTCCGTTGCAATGACTTAATTCAAAAGAATACAACTGATTATGGAAAAATCAGTTAAATAAAGCTAGATATCTTAGTCAAGAATATCATTCTAAGCATTAAACCTTTTTGTTAGGAATAATTCAATACTCAGCGTAAAAATCCAATTTTAAAGAGATTTATTAAATCCTCTTTCAAGTAAATTTAACTCCAACATATTCTTTAAAACACTCTAATCTAATACCTTTATCATGTATCATGTTGTGCCTTTCAAACACATAATGGTAGGTTATTAACCCAAAGCTATATACATTTATCATATCAAATAGTCTATTTATATAGGTACCCTACGCATCAATTACGTATTTCCCATAACTTCAGTCTTTTAACTATGTATGCATATTGGCTTATTCCATCACATACTCATCAATTTCCAAGTTAGTTATAACTATCTTAACTTCATATTTTATCATGCATAACATTTATCGATTGATCTAGCATATTTATAACTAAGCATTTTAGCTACTACATTCATGCATGCTTTAACATTCTTTTACTAAACTTATTACATCACTTACTTTATATTACAATTTAAATATTTTATAGCCCTTGTTATACATATTAAACGTGCAAAAGAACTAGCAATAAATATAACCAAAAAGAATCCTACATCAACTTCTACGACTTAGGTGTTGGCCTGTCCTGATGCAAAGATCGTTCCTGAGCATAGGCTTTTACAGCAGTACCTACATGGATTAAATAACCCGTGCTAAGCTATAAAGCTTAGTGGGGATGCTAATTTTGAAAGACAACCACTCATAGCTATTGTCAGAAACATATAACATACAATAGTTGATAATAACAAGAATAACATATTTCAAATAAATAAATGACAGAATAGAACATCATCATTAACAATCAGATCTCATATTTATATTCACATGCTTAAAATTAAAGCATAACATAATAGGATCAGTATCAAAAGTATCCAATTATCACATGTGCAATGGGAAATATAGTTAAACATATTATCTCATGTATTATGCTTTATTTATCTAATAGTCAACAGTAACGTAATATCACAATAGTTTAGCCTGCTTAAGTTCTAAAGGTGGATAATAGGATCGGTGGATACTGAGGTATCAAAATGGTGGATATCTAAAGATATCAAAACTATGGACCCAATCAGGGCCAACTGTACGGTGGATCGGTTAAAGACCCAAACGAGGTCAATTAACAATCCTAATAGGCTGTGCAAGATCCCACAGGATCAACTATACTGTGGACCTAAAAAGGTCGACTGTGGCAGCTGCAATATCCCTATAGGCGCCTATCTATCCAACAATTGAACTCTAGTAGCAGGTAAAATAATTTTTGAGTTTATTTTGTATATATATATCATGCTCGCACCAATATCATGTATTTCGCTCATGTATGAATATATCATCATAATTATTCCTCTAATGTACAACATGTATTCATGCACACTTAAAGTAATACAAATATCTGTGTTTGAACATACATATCATCATGAACAAATACTTGAACATTTTATCTTAAGTTATGTCAAGTGTTCGTACCCTTGCTAAAGCATCGTTTATTTTAATACCATCTAACATAATTCATAACATGTTGTTTAAGCTTATGACCAATAACTATCATATGTATACATCACATGCCATCTTTCTTTTATTAAATATTAAATAGAAGAACGTACCTGTTTGACACTAATAATATCACATCACGCCTTTAGTTTCTTTTATCATATAATATCTTGAGAATTCATTGAACATCCTTTAACTAAATATATGTATAATTCAGTATTTTACTCATGTGAATGTTTGACAAGCTATGATTATATATATGGTATGTAGGGGTATCAAAAGAAATAGCATAAAGTGTACACTATAGCAACAAGTCACGAGCGCGACAGAAGCGAAAGTAGCATTTCACGTCAGTATATTGTCGCGATCGCGATCAATTTCGAGAGTGCGACATACCCAGATTAAGCAATTTATAACAATTTTTCACTTCAGCAATTCCTATATAGATTCCATTTTATGCCTAATTAACATGCTTAAGTTTTACTTCATTAAAGCCCCTATTTCATGTCTTAAAATTTGTAATACTTCTAATTAATACTTTCCAAAGAAATTCCATAAATTTACCATCCACACTTAATATGACGAAGTCTTATAACTCATCTAATTCACGTTATTATCATGCTAAGTTCCCTTATAACACTGAAATTATATAGCCACAAGAAACTATCAAGGAAGCATAAATTCCTACTTCATTTTTCACGTGCATTAACACTTTAATGATTATAACTAAAGATTTTTAATTTCATTTGCTCTAAATTTCATTTGCTAGTTTAAGTGGTTTCACAACTTCCACAACAACACTTCAAAACTAGTTCTCTATTTCCTTTAATTCAAAATTTCAATCAAACACAAGAAGCTAAGAATGCTCTAATCCTATACCTTGGCCTAACTTCCCTTTAGCCAATTAATCTTTAGCAAGACCTTTTCCTTTATCTCTTCTACCTTCTCCTTCTTTATCTACAATATAAATCATTCTCTAATCCATCATTTCTAGCAGCTATTCTCAACCAAAATCCAAATAGAGAATGAAGAAGAAGATGATGATAATGATGATGATGATAAACAAAATTAAAAACCATACCTCAATTGTCTACATCAATATTTTCTTGAACAACCCTCATGCATGAAATTGTCTTCATGAATTTATAGGTAAATTGAGATATGAACATAAAATTGTAAGAGATGAAAATGAGTTCTTTCCTTTGGTGCCATCCCACTCTCACCTTTCTCTTTCTTTCCACTAAAACCAACATATATATAGTGCCATGGTAAATATCCTTCTTGGTCCTTCAAGATTTTGCATGTCACACCATAAACAAACATTTCTTTGCATGATATAAATTGTCCCCACCAATTAATCTATTTCATAAATCAACCCCACCATTTATCCCTTTCCTTAAATTGGCCTCTCCATTATTCTTCAATTCACAATTGACTCCTAAAATGTCATAATTACAAATTTACCCCTAATCAATACTTTATACTCCAAATATACCCTCGATTAATATTAAACCACACTATTAAATTTTATTTTCATGCAATTAAAAAAATAAAAACGTAATTTATCCCTTGTCCCATACTTATATGAATTTCTCATTTAATTTTTATTCTCAATCAAATAAAAATCCCTCGCAAATCATGAAATTTCAATTAGGGTCATGTAAGGGGTCTCACATTCTTAGTTCAACTTTTCTTAGTATTAATCCACTCTTACCCATATATAATCACATCTAAATCAAAAAATAATCATGCATAGACACTAATGAACTAATCCAAGAACATGCATATCATAGATCATACTTAAATCAACCATTAACTATTAATCAAATAAATTAATAATCAATCTTAATACAATCAAAGAAAAGAATTTGCTCAAAACTAAGAAATAATCAACTTACATTGAATTAACACACAAACTAAGGCATTATAATAAAAGAATGAGGGTTCAAGATTCCTTCAGCAAAAGAGAAGAAACTAATTACCAAACATAATTAAAATAAAAGAACAACTAAAATAAAAAAAATAACTAAATTGAAAACTAAGAAACCAATAAGATTAATCTAAAAAATACTATACAAAATTAACTAAAGAAATAAAAATTGAGTAAAATTCTTAATTGTAGCAAGCCTCTCTCTATCTCCCCTTCTTTTGGTGTCATAAGCATTCTTTTATAGCCTCCAAAGAAGAAATTGTGTGCCTTGTGACTTCCTAAGCCAAGTTACAAAAGAGTTTCTACTAAATAGGAAGTCTTTTGTCGATAAAACATATCACACACTCAGGAGAGTGGCTTTGATCACTCGGACAAGTGATTATTTGCTCAGGAGAGCGATGATTTCACTCAGGAGAGTAATTTCCTACTAAAAAAGTGAATTGCCTTTTGGGTAAGTGAAAGCCTTCTTTGGGCGAATGCCTTTTAATACTTAGGAGTGTTTCATCACCTAGTCGAGTGCCTATCACCACTCAACCGAGTGGTCCTCTGCTGCCTCCTACGAAACAATTTTCCAGCTTTCCTAAATTTAAAATTTTACCCCTTAACTTCTCCTTTCTTCAATTTAATCCTTTTTCTTTTTAATTTAGCCCTGAAAAACACCGAAACTAACAATTAAATCCAAAAATACACAAATTAACTAATTAAACATAAAATCAACTAAATTAGTACTAAATTAACCAAATTAAACACATAAAAATACACTAAAAATATAATATAATTTACAATTATCAGGAGTTAGGGAGAGTGAGGTGAGAGCTTGGGAGAGTGGCTTGAGTGACTTGGGTGAGTACCACTTTTCGGCCAAAAAGAAATAAAAACATGCAATTCCACCACTCAACCTAATATTCCCTCAAGCATGCAAACCAACATTTACCTAATCCAATTTCTAAAGCAACATCATCAAAATTAAGAATCAAACATCTAAACCAAGTATTTTAACTTCCCTTTAATTTAACATTACATAATAAAGTTCAAGACTTCCATATTGAAATGTTCTGCAGTCATAACCCTATTGAGTTAAAAAAAATGAACACATGCAAACCTAAAAAGCTAATTTCTCAATCTCTCAATACTATCATTCAAATGCTTATAGAATCAATTACATGCAAACCATGAATCATCAAATTAAGCTTGTAAAATATTTAAATCCATTGCATGTAAATTCTTCCCATGAATATCACTAACAATACTTGAAATTCTGCTATAATCTTTATCTCTAACACACTAATATTTTATATCATCATAATCTAACAAAACTCTTACATGCAAATTTAAAATTTACTAATAATTCCTATATCCCTAATTGAAGCCCTAAATCCTTCTTCAAAACCTCTAACAACACCTTCAATCATAGTTATTCCATTTCTTTTGCTTTAAATTGATTTTTCACTTAAACAAAAACCTAGCTATAAGATTTCCAAATAACAAATGCACACACCAGAAGATATGAGTTTGTTTCTATAAGGAAGAAGAGAGAAGAGGGTTTAAAGTGTTTCCTTTCTTCTTTCAATTCCCATTCGGTTCCAAGTTTCCCTTTTTCCTTATATATAGATTTCAATAAAGTAAAATGGAGAATGACATCACTTAAAGCCATTCTCCCTAAAGTCCTTTTTATTCTTTTTATTTACACAATCATCTATACTTTCTTTATTATAATAGAGCCCTAAAACATACTTTTTTTTCTTAATGGCACACTAAATAAAATACTATTTTATCTTCTTTCAATTCCAATCTCATCCCTCAATTTTTATTATTTCCTTAATAACCCACATACAAAACCAGTATATCAAAATTACCAAAATACCCCTCCTTAAACTATAACCTTAACTAATTAATTTAATTTAAACCTTATTTTAACTATAATCACCATTAACTATGCATAATCACACTGAGGTCATAGCTGGGTCCTTTCAAACATTTTTTTATAGAGTTTTGGGAATGGACAACTGATGTTCAATTTTATTTTTATCACATAAAGCTTTAAATTCACGAGAAAGATATTCCTAACCTCGATCAGTTTTTAAAGCTTTTATTTTCCTATCTAATTGACTCTCAACTAAGTTCATATAATTTTTAAAGCAATTCAATGCTTTTGACTTGTGAGAAATCAAGTAGACATCACCATACCTAGTATAGTCATCTATAAATGTGATGAAGTAGTAAGCCCCATACCTTTCCCTCACATTCATTGGACCACAAAAATAGGAATAGATTAATTGTATTAGAAATTTGGCCTTAGTTCCTTTTTTGAATGGTTTTTTAACTGGTTTTTTAACTAGTTTTTCTTTCAAGCAATGCTCACAAGTAGATATATCAATTTCATTTAGGTCATGTAATGAACTTGCTTTGGCCAATCAACTCATTCGATCTTGCCCAATGTGATTTAATCTAGCATGCCATAATTTTATATTATTCCCATAACTATGTGAAGCTGAAGAAGAAATTAAGGAAAAACGAGTATTATTCATATAATCATGATCAATATCCAAACATAAATGCATATTATCATCATTAAAATGCAAATCAAAACCAAGTTTCATCAAGGTAAAATAGAAATTAATTTATATGAATCTCCAAGGTATAAAGTACATGATGTAGGATTAGGGTTTGGCCTTTACACAAAACTAATATGCACATGCTAATCTCTTAAATTGTCACTCTGAAATTGTTTTCTACATAAATCTATTTAGCTTAATTTGGGATTTATTTGAATTCTACAAAGGATTCTCAATCCCTTGTCACATTATCTGTTGCTCCTGAGTCTATCACCCACAAAGGATGAAAATTAGGAAGGAATACCAAACTAAATACACATATTTCACTAACTCTCAAGTCAGAAGGGTATACTTTTTTGGGGAATAATGCAATCACTTGCATAATATCCTTTATGTTGAACACATTTGAAGCACTCACTCTTGAAATGTTCACTATCTTATTGCCTTTGGAAATTTTAGTATTATGTCTCACTTTTTGCTTTTTAGGCTCCTTAGCCTTGTCTTTACCTTGATTTTTTGATTTTTTGATCTTGTTCTTGTTAAAACTCATTCCATTAGAATAAGACTGTGCCATATGCAATTTGACATTGATCTTAATTGATGCCAAATGGTCCTCTTCAAGTTCTAGATGACAAGTAACATCCCCAAATGTCTTATATTATCCATGCGAGTCAGATGCATTTATATATGCTCCCAACTCTTAGGTAAAGAACGAATGACTGTCTGGACCTATTGCTTATCAGTCAGCTTATAACTAGACTCACTAAGCTCAAATATCATATTTTCCATATCTTTTAGATGTTTTTGCATGTTATGATCAAACTTCTTCTGATAAGTATCCAACTCGATCATTAATGATTAGAGCTTAGTCAAAGACACACTTTTGAATTTCTCCTGCAAAGTGATCCACGGATCTTTTGAATTCTGACTTGTGAAATTTCCTAGTGATGTTATCATCTATCGCACTCAGCAAGATGATGCCGGCATTGGAATTTTTCTTTTTCTATGTCATATAAGCATCTCGATCTCACTTATGCTAGGTAGTGTTGCCGTCTTTAAGTTCATCTATAACTGAACTCAAGGGTTCCAGAGCCTCTTGCTTTTCAAGCACATACCAGATTTTTATACTCCAAATCTCATAATTATCATTGTTCAGTTTCATATCTTTGCTTAGTTCGACAACAATTGATTTGGAAGTAGAAGGTATTTTGGATCTTTTGATCTTTAATGGAATAAAATTGCACATTATTAAAGAAGAATCAGGTAATACATATTATTTACTATGAATTTAAAATAATAACTTAGTAAAGTTTTCTATTAGGCTTAAATTTAAAAAGTTACTTAAAGTATACAGTTATCCTCTAAGTTTTAATGTCTAACCTTACAGGTTAAAATTCATGCATAGTATAAATATGAATTATTGGATTTTCAAGTTCTCATAACTTAAGAGGGGATCTTTATTGGTTTATATTATTAAGTCTTAAACTTAATAATTATGCAATAGTTCTACTTATAAAATATTGAAAGGCAAATAACTATTAAATAAGCACATTTATCATAAAGTTAAAATCCATAATATCCAAATAAACTCATTTATTTAACCAATAAATAAAATCCAACAATTCAAGCTCATGTCTATTGAATAAAAGGAAACATAATTCCAAAAATAGAAATGGTAACTAAAATTAACACATTTGTCAAGTATTCTGGAAGATTAGATTTCAAAAAATCTGCCTTATCCTAAGGATTTAATATTTGACCAATTTCATCAAATCATCAGGTAACTCATAAGTTCGTTCATGAAGCCATGGACGATGCACATTACTCCCACTTCTTAATACCATCGTAGTTTTAGTTTTATTTCTTAACACTCCTAATTTGGCAATCCTAACCAAAAAGTCAATAATAGATTTTCTATAAAATCTATCTCCTATAAACCAGGCAGTTTTCATTAACTGCTATAGTTTGGGATGATATTCAAAGGAATCAATAATGACTTTGTATAATGCTTTATCATTCCTTTCCAGATCCAGCCCACCAATCCAAATGCACTTTTGTATTTGTTCTTATAGTTGAATTATATAATCCATTATTGCATAAATGTCATTAGCCTAAATCCTCCTACTTATTTTTGTATGCAGACTTTTTGCACACTTGCTTTAGTCCTTGCAATGCCATCAGGAGTTCGTGAAATCATGGGTATCCTTATCATTATCATTTATGTTACACATAATAGAAAATAAATGGTTAATACACACATGTATTAAACTCATATGATTAAAACTCATTTCAATAAAAAATAAGGACAATTACACAAAAAAAATTACAAAAAAATTATTTTATATTTTACAAAGGCAGAAAATACTTTTTGTATAAAATATTATGTTTGATAAATAAAAAAATTATCTTCAAAAAATTTATTAAAATATACCAGAAAATCAAAAAAAAATTGTAAAATTTAATTTTAAAAAAATTAAGTTGATTTGGTGGTCGAAGCATGCCTCACGTGTCAGTGGGAGGTTGGCAGTTATGCCTTCACACATGATTAAACCTGATTGTGCCATATGGCATTGACCCACTAGTCCACGTGTCATGACATATGCCACCACATCAAGCCCTTGTGCTAACATATGGCACTCCCTGGTTAGTCGACTTGGCTATCGCATGTCAACTTGGTGACACATCACTGACACGTGGCATGACCATAATTGTCCACATGTCACATCCTTGTTAAGCCACATGTTAGGATGACATGTCACTCTAATATGTGTCCAGGTTATATGGCATGATCACTGTCATACACATGTCACCCCCTCATTAAGCCATTTGTTAGGATGATGCATTCACATTGACATATGGCCTATTGTGTGTCTAGCACATGAGTACGTATAGTGGCACGTGCGTTCTCTATAAGCTGCCTTGCCAACGATTTTAGGTCATTGGTGTGACACCCTATATTCATTTTTGGCTACTTATGTCTAATTTAATGTTAAAGGGTCACTATTTATTTGGTATAAATCTCGACAGTATAAAGGCTTATAATTTCAACTATCCAAACCTGCAAATGATAGGATAACACTCCCAAATGGCAACATCCACCTCCAACACTCCAACATTCATTGTACTTTTAAAATCAATCATCAATGCACATTGAAACTCACTCATAAAATTTCCATATACCAATGATTTAATATGTACATGTAAATAGATTCACTTTTAATTTGTATCCATGACATAACATAATACATCATTAACTATGAAATCAAACCTAATATATAAGTTATCTAAGCTTTATATCCACAATCGTGACACATGTACATGCCATTCCATCTCACCTTATTTGCATCCTTAAATATCTATCCCTGTGCATAGTCAACAAACCATGCACTAAGCAACATTGTTGCTTAGTGGTGGATACAACCACACAAATTTTCATCTAATAAAACTATTTAACTAATTTAGTTTTACATTATCATTAGTCCTCATTGACTTATTATTATTTTCTTACATTTTTAGTTTATAAAAATTTACATTCCTAAATTTTCAATTCAATGTTAATACACACTTATGCCCCTTCTTTCTTACTTAAAACTTATGTTTAATACTTAATTTATTTATTCATTTTACTTACATCATAATTTATAATTTAATCCTACCAAGCATACTAAAATTATAATTTAAAACTTAATTATCGAAATAATTTTCTTTTTTTACTTTAACTGAATGACACTTTATCTTTCTTAATCCTTAATTAATTTTGAATGGTTTTAGCTTACTAATTTTTTTTTTGTTTGTTTTTGTTTATCCACAATATTCTAATTAATATAAATTCACTATTAACCTCAATTCAAAATAAAACTTCACTTTTACCTTGTAATGTCCCATATTTAAGTGAGTTAACATTCAAGTCTTATCTTTAACTAAGTTAGCATTTATATCATCTTTTTTTCTTTTAATTAATATTTCACTAATTGACAATTCTACCCTTCATTTAGTGAATCTATTCAAATTTTCCTTTTTACTCAATCTGGCTACAATTTTATTATCTAATTGACCGTTGTACTATTATTTACCCTTTTTTGTATCTTTCATTTCATTTTACTTCTCAATTTATATTTGAATCCTCAACCTTCCTCTATGTAATGGTAATTTACCATTTTACCCTCTTATTTTCTTTTTGCTAATCAATTTGATCCTTTCTCTATCTAAATTTTTACTATTTAATCCTTTTATTATCTGTTTTGTTTATTAATTCTCATGTGATTCTTACTTGAATGTAAAATTATGATTTAATCTCTAAACATTCTTTTTATCACATTTTACCACATTTAATTCCAATTTTAGTTCTCTTTGTTTTCTTCATCTTCTAATTTGTCTTGAGTATAAATTTGCATTCCAATGCTTTTGTATACCTATAAAATAGCAAATTACATTTTGGTCTCTAAATTTTTATTTCATCATCATTGACATGGTTTGATCTTAATTTTGTCCCTTTTTGCTTTATTTGTTTATTATGCTATACTGAATGTAAAATTTACATTTTTGCCCCTATACTTTATCTTGTGATGGCAATTTACAATTTTGGTACTTAAACTTTTAATTTCTTCATATTTGACTTTATTTGACTTCCATTTTAACTCTTCTTATTTTCTTTGACTTTTATTACTTTTTTTAAATGAAAAAATTATATTTTGGTCCTTATACTTCTTCATAAAGCAATAAATTACATTTTGATCCTTACATTTTTCTTTTTCTTTCTAACATGCCTTATTTAACTTCAAAGTAATATGTTTTTGCCTCTTTAATTTTTCTTTCACTTTAAATGGTAAATTTTTATTTTAGTCCTTATCTTTAACTCATAAAATGGAAAATTATATTTTACTCCCTAACTTTGTTAAAATTAAAATTTTGCCCTTTTCACTTATTTAACTAATTAACCTTTTTAATCTCCTTTTTAATACCAAATTACACCTTTAACCTCATTTTTCTCGCATAATTACATTTTTACCCCTTTTGACCTAATTAACTTCATTTTTCATCTTTTCATTATTTAATCACAAATTTAACATCTTTTACACATAAATTGCCATCTAGTCCTCAATTTATGCAAAATTATCATTTTATCCCTAATATTGCCCGATAAAAATCCTTGAATCAGATATGTAGGATAAGAACTCTAATGTCACTAATGTACTCATGAGATCATATTACCTACCTTAATCTTACATCCCCGGGATCAGATTACTTACCATAACCCTACATCCCTGATCCATATGTGTGCCGAAAGGTACTCATGTGATCAGATTACTTACCGTAATCCTGCATCTTTAGAACCAGATTACTTACCGTACCTCTATGTCCCAAATCCATATATGTGTCAGCAATCCAAATATAATGTTAAATCAAATCTTATAGTTTTACAACAGTATAAATCCTTATGGCTAGCCATTATATCTACAGTCTTGGATTACCCACTGGGTTGTTCATTTTTTTGCATTAAACCATGTTTTCATCAACTTTTCATATTAATCCCATTATGTAACAATTAATATAAAATTTTGTGATTATCTGACATGCTTATCGTTAAATATTCATCATGTATGTATGTTCTAATACATAAAAATAATTAAAGCATGTCATTTTCACCATATTTAGCTTTCTGCCACATTGATTTTATACACTTATAATGTGATTCTTTAATCAATTGCATGCCATAAATGATTCTAATGTTATATTAAATATTTATATCATGATACATATTCATTATACATTATTATTTCCAAGTTACCTTAACTTGCATCATTATGTTCAATTATGTAACTTTAGATTCGCTAATTACTTTCACCTTTAATCACTTCTACTACCTTTCTTATGTTTAATATTAGGGATTTAAAGCTTAATTTGTCATAAATCTTCAAATTATCATAAGTTACATTTAGGTACCCCATTCAGCCTATGCAAGTTCCCTTACTTCCACTTGGTTTTCTTTACTATTCACATTCTCTACACATTAATTCATCATTCTAACATATTTCCTTGAATTATTTCACATTTATACCTAAGTTTATATAGTTACATAATGTAAAATTTGAAGGAATTTCTACTAAATAAATGAAATTGAGTGTAATAAGCATCCTCTAATCTCAAAATAGCTTTAGAATTCCTTATTCTTTCTTTTCTTTACCTTTTTCCCTTGCCTTTGTCTCTCTCTCATTGTTCTTCTTTAGGCAAAATTGAAGAGAGTGAAATAGATTATTTTGTGTCATAAATTCAAGCAATTAAAAGCTACTAAACAACTCTAATCATGTTTTACAAGTACATAACCATTTTCCTAACTAATTTGAACAAAAACTCAAGTTCTTACCAAATTTTGGTGGATTTTCTCTTACACAATTTCTTCCACTTCCAAGCTTCTTTATACTTTAATCAAATTTCTAGGTTGTAAGGAAGAGTATCTAGTATGTGAGAGTGAAATTTAAGCTTAAGTCTTTGTTTGTGTAGGAAGAAATGGAGAAAAGATGAAGACTGAGAAAGAATAGTATGAATTAAATTTTGCTAAGGGAGGAGAGGGAGGAGGAGGATTTTTGGGGAGGGTTTTAGACCTCTCTAGAGATCTCTAGGTAATCTGATAACCCACCAAAATTGGAGTCAAAATTCCTTCATTTACCTTTATAACTCATGCCTTGTTTTTGTACTATTTAACACCCTTTCATGGATTTTTACACATCTTCTACTATTGTGCTTCACACATATGATTATAACTCATTTTCTAATACCAATTATGTCCTTGGATAAATCAAACGTGATAATTAAGCCCCTTAATTAATTTAACCCTAAATTTTGACTATTTTTCTGAAATTAATGTTCTGCTTGTCAGAATGTTCTAAAAGTTTTCTCCGTGTACAATAATACAATCAGAAACATGTGATTAAAATTTTAAATCATTCTGATATCATTTCGGTATACTTCTAACACCGAAAAAAATTAGCCGGTCTAAAATTCAAAATTCCAAAACTATTGAAAAAAATTATTTTCACTTCCAAATACTAATTTAAACTATATTTATTATATCTGAAAAGTTTGGTGATTTTTAAAGGTTATTTGCTATTTTTAAAGTTCATTTACTATTTTTAAAGTCCCGATCAAATTTCGATTAATCGTGCTTATGATACCAAGTAAAAACTTTTCTATTTGTTTTAAGAGCCTATTTAAACTAAATTTCTTCTCAAATTGTACCACCAAACTCCATTTGACATCTATTTTGATATTTCAAAGTTAATTCAAACCATCCATTAGATCATCCATCCTCGATTTAACTTGATCCCAGCACTTTTAACCTTTATACGCTTTCAAATTTCTCTATTTTATCCAACTCCAATTACTTCAAAAATTGCCCCTGGGTTATTTTTCATACTCTACAAATGTAGCATGCATGTTAGATGAAAATTTGGGATACTACAGTTGGACTTCAGTCGGTGGGGGATTTTTTGGGTCCATGATCACAATGGTGATGATAAAAATTCAAAATCTCGATTTTATTTTAGCATTTCAGATAGTTTTGTTATTCCTTTCGATTTTCGTTGTACATATACACAAAATTATATATATATATATATATATATATATATATATATATATATATAGAGAGAGAGAGAGAGAGAGAGACCAAGATTAAGTATTTCATGCATCCTATTTTGATTTACCAATTTACATATAAATTTTTAGATCTATTCTAAACATACCAGGATGCAAAAAAAAGGCTTTAAGACCAATGTTGGTAAATATGCATACAAATACACATGAATAATAATAACTTAGAGGAAACATATTTATTTATTGTAAGGCAGAACCTTTGATAAAGCAGAAGCACGAAATCTTAGTTTTGCATCACTAGTTAGACCTTTAATCACAAGCAATTACATCGAAAAAAAGATAACAAATTCACAGTTTAAAAGTCCCTTAAAGATGCAGAGAAAAACGAAGTAGAAGAACCAAATATTTTGTGTATCAAATAGAGATATAAAATCAATTGACAAAATCAGTAATTTCGAACAGATTTTCATATTTCCATTATATAGAGGTTTATTAGAGTTACAACTCTAATAAACTTTTGATTCATTTTTGGATCAGAATTAGATAATTTTAAACTGATTAAAATAAATATTTATAGGTGCATCCAAATTCTATGTTTTTGTTTTTTGAAAAATAAAGTGTGAAAACACATAATATAGTGTTAAAATATGGAACTACATATATATATATATATATATATATATATATATATATATATACACTTACAAAGATATTAGAGGAAAAAAAAATTATACACACTTTTTAAATTTTTTTTTCCTCTAATATCTTTGTAGGTTTTACACTTACCTAAATATATAAACTATTTTTAGACATAATTTTTGAATTTAAATGTCATATATGTGAGACAACAGTTATCGAAATAAATATACATACAGAGGCTGACGGGCGTATGGGCCTCAAAAACTGTTGAGAAATCATTGACGGTGCCATTGACTATGCCTTCTTTTTTAATCGACCGATCATATCATATATTTTTAATATATGGTTGAACATATCATTGCACTAAAGTATTTCCGGAGCTTCTTCAAATTAACAACATAATTTAAAAAGCATAATATTAATAAGTTTGTTCTTCAAATAAAAGAACTCCTTAACCAAAAAGAACTCCTTAACCAACTATTTCATTTTGTGAATATTTTAATAATAAGACTCTGTCTTGTGAATTTCAACCTCTAATAAAATCGTCTACTAATATTACAATCATTAATTAGCACAAAATAAAATTGCAAGCTTTATATTTGGAGAGTATAAAAAATTTAAATCAGTTTATTAAGTTCAATTAACATACAATTTCTGGGTTTGGTTTTGATTTTAATTTTTCACATTAATTTATATTTTTATGGAAGAGATTGTGCTCAAATTTCAATTAAAAGCTTAAACAAGACCAAGGCTGGGCATCCAAAATCCTGTGTCGTCAAGGATTTTGTATGTTGAATATCTGTAAAAGCACTCATGTCATGTCCCCCAGGTCCCCACGTGAATCAAATAAAAGAATAATAAGCTGAAAAGTTTGACACTAAAAATATGATAAAGCTGATTTTGCGCGCATACGAGATTTGCATACAATTTATTTAGTCATCATCTGGCTTTGGCTAAGGTAAAGGTGATAAATAGACCGGTTTGATAGATATAAATTGGATCATAAATACATCGATTATAAATGCATCATAAATAGTTTAATATCTAAATAAAATGAACAAATTTAGTCCAATTAATGAATTCAATATATTTTAGTTTATTTTTCATTAAATCATCATTTTTTATTTTATTTTTTTACGAAAATTATTTCAAAAATTTATTAATCTTATAATTAAGAAGCTTTTAAAATTTTGAGTGAATCGGAGTTTATTTTGATAGATTTCAAGGTACTGAAATATTTTCGACTAATTCGAAATTTCTAAATTTTAAAAATATTCAAAATTTTATTTTTCACTTCTAAAAATTAATATTTATTATTTTAAGATTTTTCATGCAATCAGAATAATTTTCGAAAATTTGTAAAATATATTTAAGCCGGTTAAAATTAGTTTGATCAAATTTCGATTTTGTGACTTATTTTTATTTTTGACTTTTAAAAAATTATCTTATATCAATTTTAACTTAAATTATACCACCAAATTCGTCATGAATTGTACTTTTTTAATGGCAACATAAAAAATTATCTTAATTTCGGTGGATCCGGAATGATATTATTCACTTTTAGTATCACTATTTATCATCGGGAGATATTATTCATATCGGTAGTGGTTTCAAAATATTACAAACGGCGAAGGTGAAAATGACAAACAATTTTGAGAGAGAGAGGAGGAGGAGAGAACTGAATGAGTGAAAGGAGATGTCCATTGAATACCTTGTACCAGATTTAATGTATTAGAGAATTAGATGAGTTATTTTTTTATTGGTCTAATGGATATTTTTATGAGTTAAGTGAAATTTAAATTAATTTTTTTAACTGAATTTTAAATTTATACTGTAGCAATCATCCAATTTATATTCATCTTCAACTTTATAATTATTACATGTGCTTTATTTATATCCAAAATTCCTAGTCCTCCTGGGTAATAAGTTGAAGTTAATCATTATTATTTTGACCACCGACGTCCACTTTGCTATATCAATTAACGTTTTAAACAACTTGCACTCAAGAAAAGAAATGAAATGAAATGGGAAAAATTTTTAATTGAATTTTATATTTTCATGTCCAATGCTCATCTGAATTAGAGATATCAGTATTTATCTTTGTCTAGAAAATTTAGTTTATTTAAAGCTATTTTTAGTAAATAATATGAAAAAAAAAATTAATAAGAATATCATTAATTGTAATGAGGTAAAATTAATCTAAATTCAAAATTTTGTTTAAATTCATCAAAAAAAATAATCCAAAATCAATTCAATTTAAATAAATATTCACTGAATCAATTCAAAATTGATCTATTTTATTTTTCAATCCAATACCTACTGAATCAACTCAAAATTAATACATTTTATTTTTCAATCTCGTGGTGTCCACCTATTCATTTGGACATTAGGAAAAATTGATAATATAACCATACTGCGTGGACAATCAGCCTTATAATCATTTTAACTGGTCTCAATGAATTCTTAAGCAATTATTGTATTAACACCTAACAGGTACAGGGTAAAAATTGTAGGCAAATCACTCGATTGACTAATTCAAAATGAATGGGAATTGCTTTATTTCGACACAAAAAGAAATTTAAAAATAATAATAATAAAATAAACCTGGATTACAGTTACTATGGCTATATGTTGGTTGTACCCAACAAAATACAAATTTAAAAAGCTTTCGACACCGTAATTCTAATTGGCACCCCTTAGCAAGTCCCTAGAATCCTTGCCGTCCAATTCTCCACAGTCACAAACCCTTTCTCTACTGCCTCATATGTAGACTTCAGTGAAGTCACTTCACCAATGACCAATATAATGAGAATTTAATTAATAAATAATTTTATAATAATTTACACTAAATTCATATATAAATTTAAATTTATTCAATTTATTTAGATATTAATTGATTTATAATTCATATATTTTAATTAATTTATGATATGTTCAAATATAACTCGTCTATTAATGATCAAATTCAATCATTTATCACCTCTAATTAATTGTAAAATAATTGAATAAAAATAAATTAGAGAATTACATCTTAAAAATAATAATAATAACAGGAGTATGTTGTGAATCGATAAAAATAAAAATCAGTCCTGTACTTCGTTCATATCCAGCGACGCAAAACTGATCCCATCCTGTTTCACAAGAACCAAAAAAAAAAAAGAAGAAGCCATCCTAATCATAGCCGCCTCACATCATTCTCATGTCATTAGGTTCCCATTTACAATTAAATAAATTAATGTTTAAAGCAGCTACGGGGTAGGAGTGGCAAGGAGTTTTTATTTAGTTAAATGAAATTTCTGATTCAATTCGTAATTTGTGTATAAAATATATACTGATAAAAAAAAGTTTACTTTTAATTTATGAATTCAAAAATATCTGATTTTAATTTTTTCGATTTTTTAAATTTAAAAAATTAACTGATTTCTAAAAAATTATAAAAAATAAAAAAATAAATTAATGTATAAAATCATATTAAACAAATAGACCGACCTATGATAAATATTATTATAATCGCATAATCACACAGCCAGCCAAAGTTTAATAGATTTGATAATATAAATTGCAAATTAATTTTGTTCCACAAAAACTGAGTAAATCTTGATTACACGGACAGCTCTGGTTTACCTACTCACAACAATCAATTATTAGTTTGAATGTGCTAGAAAATTGAATTGAATTATTGATGTGAAATAAATAATTATATTTCTTTTTTTTTTTTTTTATATCAGTGAGGACCTGCTTTTTAAATTATAATTTAAAGAAAACTATCTAAAAGTTTTTGATATATATATATATATATATCTTTGAGTTTATTTATTTGATACACATATAAATATATCATCTCTTAGCTAAAATCTCCATGGCTATGGAGATTGAGAATAAATCACTGTTCAAGAAACTTAAACACAAATTATCTTTCACTTGCTTCTCTTCTTCTTCACAAATTTCTTCCGATTATAGCACAAGAGGTAATAAATTATATATCTGCAAATTTTTTTCTGTCAAGCTGCGTTTGTAATTTGTTTTTTTAATAATTCAAAATTATTTGCAGGAGATGAATATATTCTTCAAAATGTTCATGCCTACTCTTACAGTGAATTAGAGATCGCCACCAATGGTTTCTGTTCATCAAACAAAATTGGAGAAGGTGGATTTGGTTGTGTTTATAAGGTAATTAAAGTTTTAATTGGTGGAAGTATTATAATTAATTAATGAGGAAGTAAATTATTGTTTTAATTATGGTTTAATTTGGAATTAATAGGGAAGATTAGGAGATGGGAAATTGGTTGCCGTGAAAGTGTTATCAGCAGAATCAAAGCAAGGGGACAAAGAATTTCTGCGTGAGATAGTTTCACTATCAAGAATTAGCCATAATAAAAATCTTGTTAGGCTGCAAGGTGCTTGCATTCATGGTTCTACCAGGATTCTTGTTTATGAGTTTATGGTTAATGGCAATCTTTCTCGAGTTTTATTTGGTAATTTCTCTATTTCCTCTTTGTTCACACTTTCAATAATTATAAATATCATCTGATCTATCACTTAAATTTTAATTGGATTTCAACATTTTCGATATTTTTTATTTGAACTCTCTAATATTATTTTATTTATAAAAAATTAAAACCGAGTTGAGCAACATTTTATGGGATGCACTTTTCAGTCTATGACCTTTCAATTTATGGTTCGGCTCTGTTGATCACACGAAATCTATTAATTTAAAATCAAATACTGTCGAATTCATAATTAATTTTCAATAAAAAATAGATCCCATAAAATGCTGCTAACTTAGCATTCCATTTCATTAAATTTGAACATATAAAATAATAAAAGATTTGAATTGAAAATGTTGGAATTCATTTATGTAATTGTACATTTTGGGGTCTAATTAAAACCTACGCGATAACTTAGGTGATATTTGTAATTATTCATTCTTCATATTTGATAATAGTTATTTATATTCTTTTTTTTTTTTAATATAAGGTAGGGAAAAAAATAATGGTAAATTCAGTTGGAAAGCAAGAAGAGAAGTTGCATTAGGGATTGGTGAAGGGCTTGCTTATATACATGAAGGGATTAAACCCCATATTGTGCATAGAGATATAAAGGCTAGCAATATACTTTTGGATCAAAATTTTGCTCCTAAAATTTCAGATTTTGGAATCTCTAAATTATTCTCGGATAACGTTACCCACGTTAGTACAAGAGTTGCAGGCACATTGTAAGTATTTCTACGCCATTCTTAATTTCTTTCTGCTATTTAATTTTCAATTAAAATACATACGGATAATCTCACAATAATTTTCAGCGGAACTGAGTCAAAATTTATTTCTTATTTTAACTTTTTTTTTTATTTACAAATCGGTAAATGAAGTTTGACAAAGTAATTATGTTTTTCTTTAAAATTTAATTATATTTTTAAATTTTATTTTTAATTGATGATGGAACTAATATTCATTTCTGATGTGACTGTTGGCAGTCGATATTTATCTATATACGTTCAAATGATTTTGGTCGGCTACTGTTTTCGGAAAATCTACAATTTTTTTTTTAGTAAATGCATGAGTGGAGCCATTCTTCAATTATATAAAATTATTATATCATTAGAATTTTTTTCTTTTGGTCCATTTTGTTTGAATGCTGACCTCATTTAATTATCGCATGAAACGGACGGAATGCAGCCCTCGAAATAAATATGCGTCACCTACACCTATTGTGATATTGATTATTACTCTATAAAAAAATGAATATTACATTTGTTTTGTGAATTTTAATATACTATTTTCAATTTTCCTTTTCCAAAAAGAAGTTTAGTTTTTCATAAGCTAATTCGTAAAAAGCTCTAATTATATTTGATTGATTTTCTGAATTTAGATGTATAATTTGTATTTGACTTTTTTATTTTCTAAAGCACCAAAATAATTAAAAGCATAAAAAATTATAGAAATAATTAAACTAACTGTTTTTAATTGCTGATGGAAAGAGGTTATCTTGCACCCGAATACGCAATTAGTGGCCACCTAACAAGAAAATCAGACATATACAGTTTTGGTGTACTCATCCTCGAGATAGTGAGTGGACGAACAGCCATTGATTTTGACTTACAACTTGGAGAACACTACCTTGTCGAGAAGGTACATTATTTTCAATCTTAACCCTAATCCTAGTTCTTAATTTTGCTAATCAAATTTATTAATTTCTTAACATAATTATTTTTTTCTCCGTTAAATTGAGTATACGTCCGGTAACCGATTAAAAAAAAACAATTTTTAATTGCAAAACAAATATACATAATCAAATTCTAGTGTAATTAATTTGTGATATATATACTGCATCTATTTAGACAAATTGATTTTCATCCAGTTCTTGTAATCAATATTTTGTCTGTTGGCTGTTTGATAAGTGGGAAACATGCCAACCGCCAAATTTTTTTCTTTGGTCTTTGTTAAGCAATTAATTATCCATTCAGATTGTTTTCGTAAAAGATATTATTGTGAATCATTACAAAATGTTTAGATTGTTTTGGTAGTATTATACGAGCGTATTATTTTGATTTCCTTAACAAATTTTATATTTATTTCTATTAATTTAAATTAATATCGATATGTCTAATTATCTTTATTGATTTATATATTCACATAAAATATTGACAACAGAAAATGTGAATAACCTTTCAGTTTGCCAAATATGTCGGTATGTTGAAAATATAGATGATTAAATTAAAATAACACACACACATATATATATGCCCAATGCTTATAGAATCATCTCTCAAATAATGCCTATTTCATATATTCACTTTTGTTTTTGAAAAAAAAAATAATAATACTGAAAGAAGAAAATAATTTGTTACTTGAGATTCAGTTAAACTCTCATTTTTTTTTAAGGTAAGATCATAAACTTTTGAACTGTAATAAAAAAAAAACGTACTTAATTAATGAGTTATTTAGTGAGTATCCTCTTTGTAGGTCTATAACAAATTTAATTATAAGCATTAAATAAAGGCGTGTCACCATCAAGCTAGTCATATATAGTTGAAGCAATTGATGTGGTCAGCATTAGTTGAAAAAGATTACCCTAATCGCCATAATTATACATGCTATTTAATGGAATATGCAGGCATGGGAAATGTACAAGGCTAAGCAGCTTTTACAATTAGTGGATCCTATGCTAAATGGGGATTTCATAGAGGAAGAATCATTGAGATTTCTAAAGATCGGCCTCCTTTGTGTTCAAGAGAAATGTGGGCTAAGGCCTAAATTGTCAAAAGCAATAAGGATGATGAGAAATGAAATTGACATTGGCAATATTAAAATTACACAACCTGGACTCATCACTGATATTATGAATCTCAAAATATGCCCAAGAAGAAATAGCTCACGCAGTACCTCTACTAATGGTAGCCCATAGTTATTCGTTACCCTTTGTGAATGCAATTTATTTTTTCTCTTTGGTACAATGGATGAATATTTTGTTCTTATGATGGTCCTTAGTTTAAATTGTTGGCAATTAAAGAACCAACATTATATTCCTTTTCTTCAGGAATGTTAATTCTTTTAGTTTTCACTAAATTTTCTTAAAATACCAAAATTAACATTATCAATAGTTTTTCAACTTGTTATTCTCCCTCTTATGGATCCATGCAATATTTAAAATTGAATAATATCTGTGTACTAGGTACCATGTGTATTTTTTTTCTTAATAATATACATATAATTTCGACCCTCAACTTGTTAAAAAAAAAAACTTTATAGACACAAACAATTAAATATAGAAATAAATAAATTTATACTATAAAACTAAATAAATTAAAAATAGATTTATACCTCCTATAATGAATTTACAATCAATCCTAACAATAAAAAGCATGCAAATAAGTATCCAGATCCAGATGTCAAATCTATTGCCATTTCTCATGGCCGATAAATTGCACAGAATAATAAAGCTACAAAATGTTGTCACAATGGATGCTAGTATCTTGAACGAATTCATTTATGGATAATAAACTAGATATAAAAAATTATATCATTTAATTAAAAGAGAAAACATATTCATCTCACACAAATCTTTGAAAGCAGAAATAGCAAAAGCGAAGAATTTTATTTTGTCACTGACTAAAATTTCATCAACAAGCAATGAGTGCGGAAAAACAGCAGCAATTCCATAGTCTAAATATCTATTGGAAATTTCAAGTTTTTCAGAGATAGAAAAGAATACTAAATTTCTTTTTTTTTTTTAGGGAGAATGTATGAGATACTGGCAATATGGTCAATAAATTTAGTAACCTCAAAACTGAATCACGATACTCTTTATATAAAAGTACACTAGAGTCTTTTTTCCTAGTATAACTCAGACTCTTTTTGAGATAGAATTAGATAGTTATAATCAAATAAAGATACTTGTATCTTTATTTGATCGCAACTCATCCAATATAGAGTCATAGGTTTATCTTAACCCTATCGTCTCCCATCGCACATGACGGAATGATATCTAGTTATAATCTCTAGTGATACAAGTGGATAGACCGTGCGACCAATATACCTTGAGAGCACTATTAGTATACACTAGTTAGGGATATATAACATCTCGGAAAACAAGATTCTCTTATCCACATATGCCTAAATCTAAATTGCCTTTTCACATTTACTGTTTTAACTCATAATCTCATAAAATAAATTTCGCATTTATTATTATATCTCTACTCATAAAAACTATAATAGACATGCCGGTGAACCACAAATCCATTGAATATGATCAAAAGGCTATCTTTCCCTCTTACTGTATGCTATTCATCACGATTTAGCATACTTTTCTAGCTAGATCTGCTAGGTTGAATTTTTCTCATAGCTTCTTGGAGACTAACTAAACTTGCCACATTAAATCATACTTTAAAGATAAGTTAAGGGTCCTAAGGGTTGAAATTCAATGGGGTTTCACATTAATTAAAAAAATTTGAGATCAATTGCATTAAATTCCCACGTCACTTTTATTTTGAACAGGCTTTCGAGCTTTATCATATGTTCAAAAATCACTTCATCTTAATTTTGTCAACTCATTGGCAAAACTAAGGTAAACACCTATGTGAGTGGGCTACTTCTCTGTTTGACATGCTCAATCTCATAATCAATAAAGTAAATGTTCACACATAAACATTCACACTCATGTATTGCCAATAATGAACTTTTATTATTATTATTATTATTATTATTATTATTATTATTATTATTATTATTATTAAATAATAATGTTAAGGGATTACATAAAATAAAAAGTACTAATCAAATTATATACAAACCTTTAGATCTAATATGTCTCTCAAACATATCTCTTATTACAAGTTTTGTTAATGGACCTGCAATTATCATGGATAAAAATGTATTGTAAGTTTAGTTCTCCTTGTGCAACAATATCTCTCCTTTATTGTTACTTAATGTTGATATGCTTAGTCCTACTATGAAATTTTGAATATTTGATGTAAGCCATCAATGTTTGACTATCACTATAGACTGTCGCCAATTGCTCTAAGGCAATTACTCTTAAATGGTCCATAAACCGTTATAGCCAAACTACCTATTGTATTGCAGTTGAGAAAGTGACATATTCAACTTCCATTATTGATAGGGCTACACATATTTGTTTCTGACTACTTCATGAGATGTACCCTCACCAAGCAAGAATACGTAACTTGAGGTGGATTTCGTCTTATCCAAATCTCCTTCTCGATCAACATTTGTATATCCTTTCAATTACAGATCCTTACCTTGATAACTAAGAGAATAGTTTGTGGTACCTTTGAGGTATTTAAGTATCCTTTTGACCTGTTTTCAATGTGCTTTGCTTGGGTACCTTTGATGTATCTAAGAAACTGATTCTTGGCAATAGAATTATCTATAAGTTTGCAGTTTTTCATATTAAATCATTCAAGGACTTTGTTGATATATGCCTCTTGTGAAAGAGACAACAACCTTCTCAAATGATCCCTTGAAATCTTAACTCTAAGGATATAATTTGTATAACTCATATCTTTTATCTCAAAGTTGGACGATAACTAATCTATGATTTCATTTACGTACCCTTTGTCACTTTTAGCTATAAGTATGTCATCTAAATATGATTCCAAAATGCTAAATTTCCTTTTAGAGCTTTTATAGTAAACACAATGGTCTTCATTATCTTGCTAAGATCATTCAATATGATTGTATCATAAAATTTCAAATACCATTATCTTGAAAACTATTTAAGGCAATAGATTGATCTCATCAATCGGTAAACTTTATATTTGTTGCCTATTTTGATGAAACCTATAAGTTGTTCCATATAGATTTCTTTAGGTAATCTTCCATTGAAGAAAGTAGTCTTTACATCCATTTGATGTAGCTCCAGGTCAAAACTTGCCATTTTATCAAGAATCAATATTATGGATGTAAATCTAACAACGGGCAAAAAGTCTCCTTATAGTTAATGTTGGGAATTATCGGTTACATGCATCACATACATAAGCCAAATTTAAAATTTTTAACCAATAGATATGATCTTTCCATGAATTTACAATATAAATATTAATAAGAATAAGAAAAATCACCATTGATTTTTTTTGAACAGTTGATTTTCCTTCTTACCGGATGACAACAAACCATAGTGTTCAAAATTGAACACCTCCAATGAATAATCCACACTAGAGAAGGAATAAATGAACCAAGAATGGAGGAGCCATAAGGCTGGCCGAATTCCCCTTGATGCTAACAAGGGGGTGGCGGCTAGGGTTTTTTAAGAGAGAGCAATTATTTTCTCTTAATTGTTCATTTCTTTCTTAAAATCCCAATCACTTGGATTTTTATAGTTAGGTAAAAAATCCAACTTCATAATAGGATTAGACTCTTTAAAATTGCTGGAAAAATATTAAATGGGCTTTTGGAAATATTAATAAATTATTTGGGCTCAATTAAATATAATTTAAATCCTTTCACAAAAGACTATGCACAAAATCCACAAACTAGGCCCTTTGTGCATACACTTGGATTTAATCACCCAAATTAATTCCAAATCCATCCAAATTAAATATGTTGGCTCCATAACACTTATGAAATATATTTAATTTATTTTGGTCCAAGAATTAGGCATCTAAGGCCTTCTATTAGAAGTTGGAGTGAAACCCTTCCTTTGGAGGGTTTATGCGCTAATACCGATTATTTGGCCCTCTTTAATTTCTCCAATAGATCTATTAATTATTATATCAGTCCTATAACACTTATAGTCTAATAATAATTAATTATGAAATATAATATTTCAATTAAGTCTATTTTACAGAATATTTCTAAAAAGTTATGCGAATAATTCTACTTGATCATAATTAATTAAACTCTTTAATTAATTATTCTCTTATTCATCTCTCTTATCCCATAATAATATCAAATATTATTATCCTTATCATTTTACCATTTTATCCTTTACTCTATATGTGTGTGACCTATCGGGTTCCTATCCATATTGACAGTATAATATGTAATTATGAGTTCTATTCAAAACTCACATGATTTAAACTTCTTTAAATCATTTAATCAATCCCTATTGATATTCATGATACACTATTATACAAATCATGAGCGGCTTCTAGCTAGGCATCATGACTACCCAAATATCAGGAAAGTCAAGTGGTTTGACTATACCCTTCTATAGAAATAGTTATCTTGCAATTACTCCTTTCACCACTCTTATCTCAATTAGATTATGTGTATGAATTTCTGTTAACTCATATAAATCTAATTATGTATGTTCTATTAATTTAACCATTATTTCCAAAATGCCCTTCATGGATCTCTATCCATATCGGCATATTACTCTGGCCAGAGATTCTCTGAACAAGGCAATTATAGAATCATGCGAGATAACTTCCCTTAATAAATCTGGGATGCTGAATCTTTTATCGATCACTCAACTAACTTCAAGTAGGTCATGATATACCCAACCTCCTAACTATGTTCACCCCCAGTTGAAAGTAATTAGTTATGGAGTCAAAGTATACCACTTGCTACTTAAGATAACTTTGGTGATCTCAAGTCTAAGGATACTTGCACAACTGCTATGAAGAGATTCCTCACTGACATAAATTTAATATCCATGTGAGGATTCTCTTTGTAGGTCTCCAATGAACTTGTTCTTCTAACAAGCATCCACATATTAGCTTTGACTATCTTCCATAATCACAGTTATGAGAACCACTGCTTGAACCATTCAAGAAGCATAACATGTGCTATTCTGTCCGAATTAACAAGATAGGAATGTCCTATCTTGTTAATTCTATGACTAGGAATATTTAGATATTAACACATTTGCATGCAATAGACATCTCATATCATGAACACTTTTATGATTTCCTTTGCACCGTGTTTATAATATCTAGGACTTCATTTATTAATTTAAGATTTACAAACTCATGTATTTAAACATAGCATTAATAAATGAATGATGCCTTTTATTAAGAATATGAGTTCATACATATATCCTTTTTGCATGGGCTTTAGGGCATACTCTCTAACAATCTCCCACTTGCACTAAAGCCAATCACTCATATGTCTTAGATGTTAGTGCAAGTCCTAGCCCCAAAACATTGTTATAAAGCATTTAATTTAATAAATGAGGCATTTATTTTATCTACTGTATTTCTGTGCATATCAAATGATAGAACTATCTATGAATATTGTTTCAGTTTAAGTTATCATGTGTGAGGCACATGGTTGTAAGACCTTGAAACAATTAAGACTTCATTTTAAATATCCTAGTCAGTCATTGTTATGGGAATAACACATGAATTAAGACTAGCATGCTTTCTCTGATAAGCTGAGTTCTGTCTTACGGATCATAAGGATTAAAGTGTCAATCAGAGATCATAGATACATGTTTAAAATATGGTATCTGGATTTGATCTGTTCATGAGAACACTACATGGTACAAGTCATAAGTGTTTCTCATGTGCAAGTTTTGCATCAGAGTTCTTAGACCTGAAATCTCTATGAAACTCTTTATGAATTACTGTGTACTTTGACATACACCTAACATACTCATAACAGAGTGACAAGTATGGGTATGATTAGGCATACACTAATTCATGTTAGAGAGCATAAGGGAAGTAAAGGGATTACCCCTCTCGATAAGAGAGAAAATATCATCGGCAACTTGATCAGTGAACTGAAAAGTGTATGGCCATACCGAGATGAAATAATGAGTAATCATTATTTATCTGAGAGTTCAGTGTCACTGGAATATCAAGAAAGGAATTAGTATATATAAGGATGACTAGTTCTATGCCTTATATTAATTCTGATATTTAAGGGTAAGGGACAATATAAAATTGCATTAGGTCACTAAATGCCATTTGCATTTTCATTTAATTTGGAATGCTATAATATCTTGCTAAAGAATATATATAGGTTTTGAATTATTTATTAATTCATTGCCAATATTAAATGGACCTATAGGATCACACACAAAGTATTGGGCTTAAAATATTTAAAATAGAGTATTGGGCATTAATTTGGGTTTTTATTTAAAGTCAAATTAATGCATGTAATGGGTATTAAAATTGCTAAATGGACCTTGTCCATGAGAGAGGGAATTTCAGCATTAGTAGGTTTAATTTCAATTAATTAATTATCTTGGATTAATAAAGGTAATTGAGTATTAAATCCTAAATTGTATTTAAATCAAGATACAAAACTTAGGAGGGTATTAATGTGGCTGAAATTCAAGCTAGGAATCCTAGTTGAATTCGACAACTATTAAACCCTAAAGAAGTGATTTATTTTGATTAAATGACTAATGCAAATTTAAATTAATTTGAATTTAAAAACTAATAGAATTTGATTCAATTTAAATGAATAAATTAGGATGTGATGGAGACTAAAAATTAGACCTAATTCTAGGGGATTTCGGCAACCACAAGTTTATCTAATATAGTGATATAAATTGATTAATTCTATTTGCTCTAGTTAGTTTTTCTCTCTCTTTGTGCTGCCACTCTCAAAGGAAAAGGACTCTTTCTTCTTCCTTTGGATTTTGGATAGCCATTAGTGAACCTTAGGAAGAACAAGATCAGATCTTGTGTCTTCATTTGAATACCCATAGCCAAGTACACAAAGATTAGAGCTAGCACTCTAGTTTTAAGCCATTTTTGAAAGTGTGTGTGTGAGCATAGAGTGGTGTGGCGTAAAGGCTGCTCCTTTGGCATTGGTGTTCGATATCAGTAGTATATAAGTCTATCTTATATATTGGCCATAGCAAAAATCAAGTTTTTAAAAGCATCCAAGGTTGTAAGTTTTCAAAACCCTAAAATTGTATGTTTCGATTCTTTATTTTATATTGCGTGGCATGAATGATCAAATTTTTATTTTTCCACTGCATGATCTTTATGTTTATGCCATGTGATATATCTTCAGTGGTACCAGAGCTTGTACATACTTGTTTTAGTGCTTTGGGTGCATTACAACTTGAATCAAAATCGTTTGTTGTATAAAACCGCAATGCTGAAATTTTCTGTTTTGAGTTTTTTGCATTGGTTAATTGTAAAAACAATTTTAAATGGTTATTTAGATATTATAATTATTATGACATGTTTATATCTTGTTTTAATATGTTCTTAAAGCTGTTCATGGTTAGTTTTAATTATATATACCTGATCGTACATGTTAATCTTGAAACTTGGTGCTAGTTTGCATGATATGTGATTATTAACAACTAGTTTCTCAAAATTAAATGTAAAAACGTGTTTGGAATGTTTGTAAGTTATTTTTAAATATTAATAATAGGTCTGGAAATATTTTAAAAATGGTTTTAATTCTTGTCCATGACAATTTAATTGATTAATTTACAAATCACTTAAAATAATGACTAGTTTGTGTTTGTTGCATGTTTAATCAACATTGTTTATTTTGTTTTGATTAAAATGGAAAAAAAAACATTTAGATCAGATTTGAAAAGAACCTTAACTCAATATTTATGACCTTATTTAAGTTATTAAATGGCTCATAAAATCATTTTAAGTGTTTGTGCATCATTTGTGGCATTATGTGAGCATTAAACAACTAATTTCATGTTGTTTGTTTGTTTTGTTGTTAATGCTGTGTATGATATATGTTCATCATTAATTTTTATGTTTAAATTCATGTTGGTTCATATTATTTTTATTTTTAATGTTTATGGGCTGTATGACATAATATTAAAAATGGAAAATTGGAAATTATATTAGAGTTGATTTATGGAACAAATCTAACTAGTTTGTGTTTTGGATTTTTAAGAGAACTTATTCAATAAGTGGATCAAGTCCATTGGGCTTCGGCCCAGGCCCATCACGGGGTCTTCTCTTAAAATTTCAAGTACACAATTTCCACTAATGGGCTTGGCTTAATTAATTTAAAATTAGACTTTGTTTTATCCATGGATATTATATATATTTGTTTGCTTGTTTTGTGTGATAATGAATATGCATGGTGCATTCATGAGCCTTGGATTATGTAATTAAATATGGCCTGCATGCAATTATGGATTATTGTAAAAGTTTCATTTATTTCTTAGTATAGAATTTATTTAAAGACTTTGTAAATCAAGACACCGGAGTGGAGAAGCCTAACTTGAAGATTCATATTTAATAGTATAAAATCTTAGTTGTAGGTTTTTGGGCCCATGTTTGTCACGCTTTACTTTATGCACTTATATATATACATGCTATGAATGGATGACAAAGCATATGCCATGTAAGCTACAATAAAATGAATCCATAAAATAGTAAGTCACAAAGTTGCCTTCCCAATTTGAAACATGTCAAGGCATCGATCATCGATCACGTAGACTAGGAGTCCTAGATTCACCTGATTATCTTTGTGAGGCATGGGTTGTGAATGTAGGTTGGACTTAACATGGAAAGGGATGTTCGGACCTAGGCAACTAATAAATGAGTTTGTGCTATAACATCTTAAGATGTTAGCCCATTTGATCCAAGAGTCATGTACGAGGTATGATTGGAGTTTTCCTAACTAAGTAACTTAACTCTTTAGGTGTATAAGCTTAGCTTGACTAATGAGTTTTCGTAAAAAGTGGATCTTGGCTCACATTAAATCACTAACGCTAATTATTTAAAGGGATATTAATTCGATTTGTGAGATTTTATTAAGACCTTATTTAATCTTGCTAAATTTATATTATTGTAGATTGAAAAATGGCTTCTTCAAACAATAACTTTTCATTGAGATCGGTCCTAGAAAAGGACAAACTGAATGGCACCAATTTCATAGACTGGTCTCAAAACTTGAGAATATTTATCAAGTAAGAGAAGAAGTCATATGTTTTGGATGCATCCTTGCTCAAAGAACCTGTTAGGAATGCCTCTACAGTTCAAAAGGAACTTTTGAGACTAAGAAGAGTGACTTTAATGATGTGACCTGTCTGATGCTGGCCATTATGGTGCCTTGATTTGCAAAAAAAATTCATGGACCAAGAGGCCTATGCGATCATGGTGCACCACAAGGAGATGTTCCAAGAACAAGCTCATCACGAGAGGTTCATGACAACAAAGGCCTTGATTTCTTGTAAGATGGCTATGGGTACTCCTATTAGTACCCATGTACTCAAGATGAAAGGGTATCTTGATACTCTTGAGAAGCTTGAGGTACAAGTCCCAAAGGAATTGGCCACTAACTTGACCTTAGGTTCATTGATGATGATTATGATCCATTTGTTATGAATTATAACATGCATGCAATGAACAAGACAGTCACCAAGCTTCATGGGATGCTTAAGAATGTTGAAGAGAACATTCGAAAGACCAATCCCATACTTATGGTTAAGTCTAGTGGGAGTGCACCTCAAGCCCAACCGAAGCCCAAGGCATAAAAGCTCAAAGAGAGTAAGAGCATGTGCTTCCATTGCAATAGGTTAGGGCGTTGGAGGAAGAATTGCACTCTCGTTAAAGAAGAACAAAAGAAGAATGGAGCCAAGGCGTCTAGTTCTGGTATTTTGTTGTTGAAATTAACCTTTCTATTTCTACCACTTGGGTATTGGATACTTGTTGTGGTTCTCACACTTGTTCAAATGTGCAGGGGCTAAGAAATAGGCGGTTACTTGGGAAGAATGAAATGGACCTCCGTGTGGTGAATGGAGCACGAGTTGTGGCCATGGAGATAGGCTACTATCGATTCACTTTACCTTCTGGACTTTGTTTAGATTTAAAAAATTGTTATTATGTGCCTGCTATGAGTAGAAACATTATTTCAGTTTCATGTTTGGATATGGATGGATTTGACTTTGTTATTGATAATGGCAATATTCATATTCGTCGCCAAGGCATTTTATATGGCAATGCTATGTTACAAAATGGCCTTTATACCCTTGATCTACAAAATAGAGAGTCCATATATAACATTAATACAAAGAGGGTTAAATTAAATGAATTAAACCCTACTTACTTCTGGGATTGTCGTTTAGGACATGCAAATGAAAAATGCATTTCAAGACTCCATAAATCTGGAGTGCTTGGGTCATTCGACTTAGAATCTTATGACACATATGAGCCATGTTTGCATAGAAAGATGACAAAGAGTCTTTTTAACAAGAAAGGTGAGAGGACTAATGACTTATTGGGATTAATACACACCGATGTATGTGGACCATTAAGTACACAAGCTAGAGGTGGTTTTAGTTACTTCGTAACATTCATAGATGACTTCAGTAGATATGGCTACGTCTATCTAATGAAACACAAGTTTGAAACTTTTGAAAAATTCAAAGAGTTTAAGAACGAAGTAGAAATCCAACTTGGAAAAAGTATAAAAGCCATTCAATCAAATCAAGGTGGTGAATACTTAAGCCAAGAGTTTGACAGTCATCTGAAGAAGTGTGAAATTATTTCACAGCTCACTCCTCTTGGAAGACCACAATCGAATGGTGTGTCCGAAAGGAGAAATTGAACTCTATTGGATATGGTTCGATCAATGATGAGTCAAGCTAATCTTCCTGTCTCTTTTTAGGGTTATGCATTAGAAATTGTTGCGTTTCTACTGAACCGTACTCCAACTAAAGCAGTTGAGAAGACACCATACGAGGTATGGATTGGAAAAGAACCCAATATGTCATTTCTCAGGACTTGGGGTTGTGAAGCACATGTTAAGAAATTAACATCTGACAAACTAGTGTTTAAATCTACTGTTTGCTTATTTATAAGTTATTCCAAAGAAACAAAGGGATACTACTTTTACTCACAAGCCGAGAATAAAGTATTTGTTGCTCGTAAGATTGTTTTTCTTAGAAAAGGAATTCCTTTTCAAGAAAGACAGTGGGAGTCAAGTATAACTTTAAGAAATTCAAGTGCCACAAACTCCTGAAGAAGATGAGTTGGAAATGGGATCAAGTTCACAACCAGTTGTGGAACAAAAACCCATTGCACAAGAACCTAGAAGGTCTAGTAGGGTATGTGTGGAGATTAAGAGATACGAATTTCTAATCACCGATAGTGATACTATTGAGTTAGTGGATCGTAAGGATCCAACTACCTATCAAAAAGCTATTGAGAGCCCTGACTTGAAAAATTGGCTTGAATCCATGAAATCCAAGATGCAACTAATGTATGATAACCAGGTTTGGACCTTGGTTGATCCATCGAAAGGTGCTAATGTAATTGAATGCAAGTGGCTATTTAAACTCAAAGCTGACAAGACCTATAAAGGTAGACTAGTAGCAAAAGGTTTTTAACAAACTCATGGTATAGACTATGATGAGACCTTTTCGCCTGTAGTCATGCTCAATTCCATTAGGATCTTGCTTGCCATAGCTGCATATCATGACTATGATATATGGCAAATGGATGTCAAAACTACTTTCCTCAACGAAAATCTACTTGAGGCATATGACACAGCCTGAGGGTTTTGTCAATCCCAAGTATCCTAAGAAGGTTTGCAAGCTTCAAAAATCCATTTATAGATTAAAGCAAGCATCTCGAAGTTGGAATCTCCATTTTGATGAAGAAATCAAAGAATTTGACTTCATAAAAAATGAAGATGAGCCTTGCGTGTACAAAAAGGTTAGTGGGAGCATAATAGTATTTCTGGTCCTATATGTGGATGACATCCTTCTCATTGGGAATGAAATTCTTGAAGGGATATCACATGGCATAAACATAAAGATCACACAGCGAAAAAATTAAAAATTTGATCATTCATGCCATGCAATATACAACAAGAATCGAAACATGCAATTTTAGGGTTTTGAAAACTTACAACCTTGGATGCCTTTAAAACTTGATTTTTGCTATGGCCAATATATAAGATAGACTTATATACTACTGATCTCAAACACCAATGCCAAAGGAGCAGCCTTCATGCCACACAACTCTATGCTCACACTCACACTTGTAAAGATGGCTTAAAATCATAAGTGCTAGCTCTATATTTGTGTATTCGGCATTGGGAATGGTTTGAAGCCACAAGATCTGATCTTGTTCTTCTTTTAAGTTGCTATTTCTACCCAAAAACACAAAAGAATAAGAAAGAGTTCTTTCCCCTTGAGAATTTCGGCCAAGAGAGAGAATTGTCACTTAGGTCAAAAATAGAATTAATCAATTTATATCATTAATTTAGGAAAGAGATGTGAATGCCAAAATCCCTTCAAATTAGGTCTTTTTTCAGCCTCCATCACTTCCTAATTAAGTGATTTAAATTAATTCAAATTCTATTAGGTTTTTAAATTCAAATTAATTTAAATTTGCATTAGTCATTTAATCAAAACAAACTACTTCTTTAGGGTTATTAGTTGCCGAATTCAACTAGGATTCCTAGCTTGAATTTCTGCCACATTAATTCCCTTTCAAGTATTATATCTGTTGGATTTTAACAGTTACATGCATCACATACATGAGCGGAATTTTAAAATTTTTTAACCATTAGATCTGATCTTGCCATGAATACACAATATAACTATATGAGAATAAGAAAAATCACCTTTGATTTTTGTTGAACAGTTGATTTTACTTCGCATCGGGTTGTCGCAAACCACAGTGTCCAAAATCGAACACCTCCAATGAGTAATCCACACTAGAGAGGGGTAAATTGAACCAACAAATTGGTGTTTAACTAGGGCTGGCAGAAATTCCCAAGAGCTAGTTTAGGATTTGGCGCAAAAGGGAGAGAGAGATTAAGAGAAAAGACTTTCTTTTTGTTTTAATCACTTCACCCTAATTCTCATTAGTTGGCCTTTTATAGTTAGGTTAAAATTCCAACTCCTTAATGAGATTGGGCTCTTTAAAATTGATGGAGAATTATTAATTGGGCCTCTAGAATTAATTATAATCATTTGGGCTTAATTAAATACAATTTAAACCTTTTCATAAAAGTCTATGCACAAAACCCACAAACTAGGCCCTTTGTGCAACTAATTGGATTTAAATACCCAAATGGATTCCAAATCCAACCAAATTAAATATGTGGGTTCCATAATACTTATGTAACATATATAAATTAATTTGGTCCATTAAATAGGCCATTAAGGCCTTCTGTTCTGAGGTAGGCGTGTGGCCCTTACAGAAGGGCTTCCACCAACTGCTTCATTCCTCTGGCCCTTAATAATTGCTCCAATGTACTTATTAATTATTATACCAGTTCTATAAAACTTATAGTAGTCCTAAAACACTTATAAGACAATAATAATTAATCATGAAATACATTATTTCAATTAGGTCCAATTTTGCAGAACATTTCTCAAAAGTTTCGCGGACAATTTTATTTGATCATAATTAATTAAACTCTTTAATGAATTATTATCATATTCTCTTCTCTACCTTTATAGTAATATCAAATATTATTATCCTTGTCATTTTACCATTTTACCCTTTTCTCTATATGTGTGTGACCTATTGGGTTCCTGTCCATGTTGGCAGTATAATAAGTAATTGTGAGTTCTATTCAAAACTCACATGATTTAAACTCCTTTAAATCATCTTATCAATACCTATTGATACTTTTGATACATCATTATACAAGTCATGATTGGCCTCTAGCTAGGCATCATGACTACCCAAATGTCAGGAAAGTCATGTGGTTTGACTGTACCATTCCATAAAACCAGTTACCGTGTAATTACTCCTTTCACCACTCTTATCTCAATTAGATTCTGAGTATGGATTTCTGTCAACTCATATAAATCTAATTATGTATGTTCTATTAATTTAACCATTGTTCCTAAAATGCCCTTCATGGATCTCCATCCATCTCGGCATATTACTCTGGCCAGAGATTCTCTGAACAAGGCAATTATAGAATCATGCGAGATAACTTCCCTTGTTAAATCTGGGATGGTGAATCCTTTGTCAATCACTCAACTATCTTCAAGTAGGTCATGATATACCCAATCTCCTAACTATGTTCACTCCTAGTTGGAAGTAATCAGTTATGAAGTCAAAGTATACCACTTGCTACTTAAGATAACTTTGGTGATCTCAAGTCTAAGGATACTTGCACAACCGCTATGAAGAGATTCCTTACTGACATAGATTTAATATCCATATAAGGATTCTCTTTGCAGGTCTCCAATGAACTTGTTCTTCTAACAAGCATCCACATGTTAGCTTTGATTATCATCCATAATCATAGTTATGAGAACCATTGCTTGAACCATTCAAGAAGCATAACATGTGCTAGTCTGTCCGAATTAACAATATCCTATCTTGTTAATTATATGACTAGGGATATTTAGATATTAACACATTTGCATGCAATAGACATCTCACATCATGAACACCTTTATGATTGCCTTTGCACTGTTTTTATAATATCTAGGACTTCATTTATTAATTTAAGATTTACAAACTCATGTATTCAAACATAGCATTAATAAATGAATGATGCATTTTATTAAGAATATAAATTTCATACATATGAAAAATATCCCTATTACATGGGCTTTAGGGCATACTCTCTAACAATATCTTGATTAAATACTTAATTACATTAATTAATCCAAGATAATTAATTAATTGAAATTAAATATACTAATGCCAAAATTCCCTCTCTCATGAACCAAGGTCCATTTAGCAATTTTAATACCCATTACATACATTAATTTGATTTTAAATAAAAGCCCAAATTAATGCCCAATACTCTATTTAAATATTTTATACCCAATGCTTTATGTGTGATCCTACAGGTCCATTTAATATTGGCAATGAATTAATAAATAATCCAAAGGCTATATATATATTCTCTAGCAAGATATTATAGCATTCCAAATTAAATGAAAATGCAAATGGCATTTAGTGACCTATTGTAATTTTGTATAGTCCCTTACCCTTAAATATCAAAATTAATATAAGACCTGGAACTAGTCATCCTCATATATATACTAATTCCTTTCTTGATATTCCAGTGATACTGAACTCTTAGATAAATAATGATTACTCATTATTTCATCTCGGTATGGCAATACACTTCTCAGTTCGCTGATCAAGTGGCCGATGATATTTTTCTCTTTTATCGAGAGGGGTAATCCCTTTACTTCTCTCATACTCTCTAACATGAATTAGTGCATGCCCAATCATACCCATACTTGTCTCCCTGTTATGAGTACGTTAGGTGTATGTCAAAGTAAATAGTAATTCATAAAGAGTTTCATAGAGATTTCAGGTCTAAGAACTCTGATGCAAAACTTGCACATGAGAAACACTTATGACTTGTACCATGTAGTGTTCTCATGAATGGATCGAATCCAGATACCATGTTCTAAACATGTATCTATGATCTCTGATTGACACTTTAATCCTCATGATTCGTAAGACAGAACTCAACTTTTCAGAGAGAGCATACTAGTCTTAATTCATTTGTTATTCCCATAACAATGACTGACTAGGGATATTTAGAATGAAGTCTCAATTGTTTCAAGGTTTTACAACCATGTGCCTCATACATGATAACTTAAACTGAAACAACATTCTTGGATAGTTCTATCATTTGATATGCACATGAATGCAATAGATAAAACAAATGCCTCATTTATTAAATTAAATGCTTTATAACAATGTATTGGGGTTAGGGCTTACACTAACAATTCCAACATTTCAAAAGGTTAAACAATGGTTGGGGAAGTGTTTCTCAATGAAAGGCTTAGGTGAAGCCGAGACAATACTTGGTATTCGAATCTATAGAGATAGATCGAATCGGCTTTTGGGACTAAGTCAAGAAAAGTACATAGACAAAGTACTAAAGCATTTTAGTATGGGAGACTCAAAGAAAGGGTACATACCTTTGGCTTTGGGAGTTCCTTTGACTAAAGAACAGTGTCTTAAAACTAAAGAGGAGAGGGAAAACATGAGTAGAATCCCATATGCATCTGCTATTGGATCTATCATTTATGCTATGTTATGTACTAGGTTGGTTGTTGCTCGTGCACTGAGTATAACCAGTAGATTTTAGCAAGACCTTGGTGAAAAGCACTGGTTTGCTGTAAAGGGGATTCTAAAGTACCTGAGAAGGACTAAGGATCACTTCTTGGTGTATGGTGGTCAAAAAGAGCTTGTCATATAAGGTTATGTCGATGCTGCTTTTCAAACCAGTACTCAGGACTCAAGATTGCAATTTGGCTTTATTTTTATTTTGAATGGTGGTGCTGTCAGCTGGAGAAGCTCAAAACAAGAGACCGTTGCCGACTCAACTACAGAATTTGAGTATATTGCAGCAAGTGAGGCTACAAAGGAAGCTGTTTGGATTAGAAATTTCGTTTCTAGATTAGGAGTGGTCCCAAACATCCTAGATCCATTAGAAATTTTCTATGACAATAACGGGGCCATCGCACAAGCCAAGGAGTCCCGATCACACCAGAAATCTAAACACATATTCAGAAGGTACCACCTAATCAGAGAAATCATTGATCATGGGGACGTCAAGATTAGCAAGATAGCAAGTGAAAAGAATGTAGCAGATCCATTGACAAAATAGTTGCGTCAAAATCTGCACGAAGCTCACTTGAGAGTGTTCGGTCATAGGGCTATGCCCAATTGGGACTAGTGTTAGTTGGAGATTGTTAGTGTAAGCTCTAGCCCCAATACATTATTATAAAGCATTTAATTAAATAAATGAGGAATTTGTTTTATCTATTGTATTCCTATGCATATCAAATGATAGAACTATCCAAGAATGTTGTTTTAGTTTAAGTTATTATATGTGAGGCACATGGATGTAAGAGCTTGAAACATTTGAGACTTCATTCTAAATATCCCTAGTCAGTAATTGTTATGGGAATAACAAATGAATTAAGACTAACATGCTTTTTCTGTTAAGTTGAGTTCTGTCTTACGGATCATAAGGACTAGAGTGTCAATCAAAGATCATAGATACATGTTTAGAACTTGGTATCTGGATTTGATCCATTCATGAGAACACTGCATGGTACAAGTCATAAGTGTTTCTCATGTGCAAGTTTTACATTGGAGTTTTTAGACCTGAAATCTCTATGAAACTCTTTATGAATTACTGTGTACTTTGACATACACCTAACATACTCATAATAGAGTGACAAGTATGGGTATGATTGGGCATACACTAATTCATGTTAGAGATCATGAGGGAATTAAAGGGATTACCCCTCTCGATAAGAGAGAAAATATCATCCGCCACTTGATTAGTGAACTGGGAAGTGTATAGCCATACCGAGATGAAATAATGAGTAATCATTATTTATCTGAGAGTTCAGTGTCACTAGAATATCAAGAAAGGAATAAGTATATATAAAGATGACTAGTTCTATGCCTTATAATAATTCTGATATTTAAGGGTAAGGGACAATGCAAAATTGCAATAGGTCACTAAATGCCATTTGCATTTTTATTTAATTTGGAATGCTATAATATCTTGCTAGAGAATATATATAGCCTTTGGATTATTTATTAATTCATTGCCAATATTAAATGGACCTATAAGATCTCACACAAAGAATTGGGCTTAAAATATTTAAAATAGAGTATTGGGCATTAATTTGGGCTTTTATTTAAAGTCAAATTAATGCATGTAATGGGTATTAAAATTGCTAAATGGACCTTGTCCATGAGAGAGGGAATTTTGGCATTAGTAGTTTTAATTTCAATTAATTAATTATCTTGGATTAATTAAGGTAATTGAGTATTAAATCCTAAATTGTATTTGAATCAAGATATAACACTTAAGAGGGAATTAATGTGGCCAAAATTCAAGCTAAGAATCCTAGTTGAATTTGGCAAGTACTAAACCCTAAAGAAGTGATTTGTTTTGATTAAATGACTAATGCAAATTTAAATTAATTTGAATTTAAAAACTAATAGAATTTGAATTAATTTAAATTACTAAATTAGGAAGTGATGGAGGTTGAAAATTAGACCTTATTATAGGGAATTTCGGCCACCATAAGTTTTCCTAATCTAGTGATATAAATTGATTATTTATATTTGCTCTAGTTAGTTTTTCTCTCTTTTTGTGCCACCACTCTCAAGGGAAAAGAACTCTTTCTTCTTCATTTGGATTTTGGGCAGCCATTAGTAAACCTTAGGAAGAACAAGATCAGATCTTGTGTCTTCATTTGAATACCCATAGCCAAGTACACAAAGATTAGTGCTAGCACTCTAGTTTTAAGCCATCTTTGCAAGTGTGTGTGTTAGCATAGAGTGGTGTGGCGTAAAGGCTAGTCCTTTGGCATTGGTGTTCGAGATCAATAGTAAATAAGTCTATCTTATATATTGGCCATAGCAAAAATCAAGTTTTTAAAAGCATCCAAGGTTGTAAGTTTTCAAAACCCTAAAATTGTATGTTTCGATTCTTTGTTGTATATTGAATGGCATGAATGATCAAATTTTAATTTTTCCGCTGCTTGATCTTCATGTTTATGCCATGTGATATCCTTTCATTAGACCCATGTTATTTATATGGTATTGTGCTTAATCTGAGAAAGTGCTTTAGTGAAGGGATTCGCCACATATCATATATAGGGTCCCTTTCTATTTTCACATCATTTCTAGCTACTATTTTCCTTATGAGATGGTAGCATCTGAGAACATACTTGGATCGCTGATGAGATCGTGTTTCCTTTTCTTGTGCAATGGCTCCATGTTGTCACAATATAAAGGAATCGGATCAACAATGCTAGGCACCACTCCTAGTTCAGATATAAAATTTTTGATCCAGACTGCTTCTTTGGCTGCTTCCGAAGTAACAATATACTCAGCTTCTGTCATGCAATCAGTAGTTGTTTCTTGTTTGGAACACTTCCAACTAACTGCCCCTCCTCCCATTATGAACACATAACTAGATTGTGATTTACAATCATCTTTGTCAGATTGGAAGCTGGCATCCGTATACCCAGTTCCTTCCAAATTGCCCTCCCCATATACCAAGAATATATCCTTAGTCCTTCTCAAGTACTTAAGGATATTCTTGACAGCTACCCAATGTTCCTTTCCAAAATTGGATTGGAATCTGCTTGTGACACTCAAAGAAAATGCTACATCTAGATGTGTACATAACATAACATATATGATAGAACCAATTACAGATGCATATGGTATTCTATTCATGCTCTCTCTATCCTCTAGTGTCTGCAGACACATAAACTTAGAAAGGTGTTTCCCATGCACTATGGGTATAAACTCTTTCTTAGAGAGATCCATATTGAACCTCTTTAATACTTTATCTATATATATACTTTGAGAAAGACCTAACAATTTATTAGATCTATCTCTATAGATCCTTATTCGTAGAATATAAAATGTTTTTCCAAGTTCTTTCATGGAGAATTGCTTGGATAACCATATTTTAACAGATTGGAGAAGAGAAATGTCATTTCCCATGATTAACATGTCATCCACATATAGAACTAGGAAGACAATTGCACTCCCACTGACCTTTTTATACACATAAGGTTCATCTTCATTCTGTGAGAAACCAAACTCTTTGATTGTCTCATTGAATCGTATGTTCCAGCTCCTAGAGGCTTGTTTCAATCTATAAATGGATCTTTGAAGCTTGCATACCTTTTTGCCATAACTTGATGTGAACCCTTCTGGTTGTGTAATATACACATCCTCAGTCAGATTTCCATTTAGGAAAGCTATCTTCACATCCATTTGTCAAATCTCATAATCATAATGAGCTGCAATGGCTAAAAGTATTCTTATAGACTTAAGCATCGCTATAGGAGAGAAGGTTTCATCATAATTAATACCTTATTTTTTATGATAGCCTTTTGCTACTAAGCGAATTTTATAGGTAACTATATTACCTTTCATGTTGGTCTTCTTTTTGAAGACCCATTTGTCCTTTATGGATTTTATCCCTTTAGGTGGTTGAGTTAAAGTCCATACTTTGATCTCATACTTGGAGTCCATTTCAGACTACATAGCCTTAAGCCATAAATCACGTTCTGAACTGCTCAAAACTTTTTAATAGCTTGTAGGCTCATTGTCCTCTACTACAGTTATGCCTCTATTGAATCAATGTGAAATCCATATCTCACAGGGATAGAATGCATTCTAGTAGATCTTCTAGGATTTTGTGTATAATCAGGTTCAATTGTAATCTCATCATTATGAAATTCAGTCTCGGGTTCAATCGGTTGATCTACTTCTATTTGTGGGTTTTGAACTTCACCAAGTTTAATTTTACTCCCACTGTCCTCTCGTAGGAGAAACTCTCTTTCCAAGAAGAAAACATGCCTTGAAACAAACACCTTTTGTTCTAAGGGATGATAGAAATAATATCCAAACATTTCTTTTGGATATCCCACAAATAAAAATTTGTCTGACATTGTCCTATTCACATAAGTAGGATAACCCCATACTTTCATATGAGAAAGTGTGGGTTTCTTGTTATTCCATATCACATCTGGAGTAACATCAATCGATTTACTAGGAACTCTGTTTAACACAAACAGTTTCTAGTGCATATCCCCAAAAGGACTTAGGCAAGTCTGCTCGACTCATCATGGATCGAACCATATCTAATAGTGTTCGATTTCTCCTTTTAGATACACCATTATGTTGTGGTGTATATGGTGGAGTCCATTGAGATAAAATCCCATTATCTCTAAGATAATCTTGAAATTCTTGACTTAAGTAGTCTCCACCTCGATATGATCTAAGTGTCTTAATACTCTTGCCAAGTTGCTTCTCTACTTCATTTTTGAATTGTTTGAACTTTTCAAATGCTTCTGATTTATATTTCATTAGATAGATATATCCAAACCTGGAATAATAATCTATGAAAGTAATAAAGTAGGAGTAACCTCCTCTGGCATGTTTAGTCATTGGACCACATACATCTAAATGTATTAAGTCCAAAACCATCTTAGCTCATTCTCCTTTACCTATAAAGGGAGCTTTTGTCATTTTTTCTAATAAACAAGATTCACATGTATCAAATGATTCATAATCAAATGATCCCAAATCACTTGACTTGTGTAATTTGGTCATGCGTTTCTCATTTATATGGCCTAAACGACAATGCCATAAATACGAGGTATATTGATTATCTTGTTTCATTCTCTTGGTATCCACATTATGTACTTCTTTAATTAAATCAAGAACAAATATACCATCCTCAATGATAGCTTTAGCATAAAACATATTGTTCTTAAAAATATAACAACACTTGTCTTTTAAAGAAATGTCATAATCTTTCAATAAACAACTGAAAGAAATAATACTTTTCGATAAAGCTGGAACATAATAACAATTATTTAATTCCAGTATTAATCCACTTGGAAGAGGCAAATGGTAAGTCCCCACAACTATTGTAGAGATATTATGTCTAGTAGCTGACTGTAGACATATTTTTGCCTTTCCAACTCTTCTTCTACTTTTAAGGCCCTGTAGATCATTACACAAATGAGATCCACATCTGGTATCTAATACCCAAGATTGGTTTGAAGTGATAGAATAAGTATTCATTTCAATCATATGAATACCTGAAGTAGAAGCATCAACTTGCTTATTCTCCTTGAGAGAATCTAGATAGGCCTTGCAGTTATGCTTCCAATGACCATCTTTTCCACAATGGAAGCAAGTTCCTTTGGGATTCTTTTTCTTGGCAACATATGAGAGTATGTTCATATATATGTATGCATTAATTAAGTCTTTAATTAATCTATTTACTCCCACTATTTTATTGTGAATTAATAGCCCTCACTATATAATCCGAGAAAACCTGATGGTTTTTTTAGTGGGCCAATACCCAATCCTTGATATGAAATTTGACCTTGACTGTGGTCAACAAATCAACCTCCATACCCTTGAAAGGTAGGTATCTCTATACCAATTGTGTCTCTACACATCTATTGGATCATTAGGTTATCAACTTTTGATACATGCATATCATATATGCATTCCCTAATCTTGCCTCTAGAACCATTAGTCTTGACTGTGGTCAACAAGTTAATGGGCTAGCTAAGATGACCCATTTAATTAGATTCAAACATATTCGATATATTGTGAGCTTAATTGTGGTCAACAACCCACACTACAAAGAATTCTGGTTCTCCTCAAATTAATGGAAGGCTTATATATATTAGTATTTGATTGAGGGATTTTAGTTAATTAAGTCTTATCATACATGGTTGGCATACATTGGTATGCATCTTATATCTATTACATAATTATAAGCATACAAATATGGTATAGTTATGGACTTTACTACATTGATTTTCCCAAGCCAAAAGGGAAATCAAAAGGTCATACCTAGGTAATATGCATGATTCAAACAAGCAAAAATAATTACATTATCTTTAATCTTGTTGGATCTCCATCCGGCCCATCTTGCTCCTTGCTAATGGTCTCCATCTATATCTCTAATTCTAATCTAAGTAATCTAATTACATATTATAATTTAAAAAAGAAATACATACCAAAAACAAGTGGTCAAGACATGAAAGTCATCATTGGGCCGAAACAAGAATTATGCTCAATCACATTGGGCCTTGTCCATACACTACAAGAAAAATGCTCTTTAACGAGAGAAAATCCGGTCGTTAAAAGTTAAAATCCAGTTGTTAAAATACTATAATGATCTTAAAAATCCGGTCATCACCGGTCGTTAAAAGCCCCGTCGTTAATAGTATAAACGACTGGATTGATATCCGGTTGTTAAAGTTATTAACGATCGAAATAAATCCAGACGTTAAATATAAATTTTTGGCGACTGGATTTTCTTTCGCTAATTGTGTTATGCTTTTAACGAAGGGAAGTCCGGTCGTTAAAAAAGCCCTTTTAATGGCCGATTTCTCCTTTCGTTAATTGTTTACCACTTTCAGCGAAGGGAAATCAGGTCGTAAAAATTAACTATAACGACCAAAAGTTCCCTTCGCGAATTGTTTATATCTTTTAACAATAGAAAATCCGGTTGTTAATAATTACAAATGGTGACCGAATTTTCCATCGCTAAATGTACATCCAATAATTAATATAAACAATTTTATTTAAATATTTGACGTACACCCCATTCACACTCCAACACATACATACATATCCAAAAATATAATAAATACTCTTTTCATAAATTGCAAAAAAACCAATTACAAAGTATAGCAATATTTCGAAATTGTTTAACATTCTATTTGTCATATATAAATTTGTTTAGAAAAATAGCTCATAGATATACCAACATTTATCTAGCTAGAATTTTAAAAAAAAATTGAATAATGAGCATCAAATCTTCGTTGTCCATTGATTGAAAAACCTGCAAACATAAATTTATAATTAAGATCCATTTATAAAGGCAGTAGATCAAATGGCTAAGAAAGTAAAAAATAATAATAAGTTTAATAATATATTAACAACATATTATCATATTGCAAATCAAACATGATGAAAATTTTTGTAGAAAGACTACAGGAAATACATGCAAAATGCAATCACAACCATAAAAGAAGAAATTATTAATATTTCAAATAACAATATATATTCTGCCATATACTTAAAAAATATTATAGAATTTATATTCTGGAACATATTTACTTACCTATTAAATGCTTCACTCTATTTGGGATTCAATGTTAATTGTGATATAATTATGTCAAAAACATTACAGGCAGTCATTAAAAACTGGTTTATCGGACATTTTAATTATAGTAGTTAAAGTCAACCAAAACCACTAAAATGATTGCATATCATTCCTGAATTCTACTTGAATTATGCAAGAAAAGAAATGAAATAGAGTTTCATTCACGGTCCACTTATTTTGGTAGTTAACTACTTTTTTTTTATGATTTCATGGATTGTTGTACATGTACTTAGCCAATAGACTAATAATTTTAAGTTTTTAACAAGTTAATCAACCAGGGTACCACGATATTATTCGTTTCTAATTTATACACAAGTTAAATCTATTTTAGATCGTTAACTCATATAATTTATAAGTGAAATTAGGATTTTAAAAATAATTGGCTAGAATAAGTAAACCTATAAGTCATCTAAGCATCAAAGGTCAACAGGGATAACACGTCTAGTCTAAAATTCAGTAGCAACATGCTAAGGAGAGTCTAAACCTGAAAGTGGCACAGCATACCTGCATCTCCTTAATTAGGCTTACATTCTTCATGTCTACAACTGCCAGGTGACCTTTGAGCCCAGCAACAGCCATGTATCTCCCACTTAAGGTGAAATCCAGAGTATATGGACCAAGATCTGCACATTTTAGTTAAGAATAAGTAAATTTTAAGGCACAAGCATTGCACAAAACTCAAACAAGATAAACTGTCTCAGTTTTAATCAAATACTTTTAGGAATATAGTTTGTGCATACTCAACATAAATAGAACATAGAGCACAATTCTGGTTCATAGTTACATCTTTATAGTTCATGGTCACATTATGTACAAAATATTTGACACAAATGAGAAAAGCAATTAACTACAAGCAAGGCAAAGAAGACCATCAATTTCAGAAAAATGAAGGTTCCAATTAACTATCTTGACTTGCCAACATGATTGGTGGTATAAATTTTCAATCAATGATAAATTAGTCTAATTGAAAGCAAATCAGATAGCAGGCTCCTTGGTAAGATTATATCATGTTGATTCTTTGAGCTTAATATATCAACTTCAGGAGCAATTGCCTCCTGTCTGATCCTCCATGTCTTTTCAATACCTTCGGCCTCAAGATAGCCTCCACCACTTGGCATAAGCCACTGATTAGAAAGATCACATATCATAAAATAACTCTAACAAGAAAAATGAATCTACTATTTACAGAGAGAGCCAGCTGCATGGAGAGAAAATCCAATAGCTAAGGTACCATAACATGTCAGAATCTCAGACCAGCTATTAATATGGCTAATCCTCCTTCAGAAACAGACTTTAATACTTCATGTAAAATGATGGCACCAAATTGAAAATTAGTTCACAAATTTTAACCTTCTTAGTAATGTATTTATACTAGCAGCTTTTTTATCCTTTGCTTTAATTTAAAAGTGTGTATATTTAGAACAAATTAAATTAGCATTCAGAGATGTACTTTTTTTATCCGTTCCAACAACAATAGTAGTAATTTTTACCATATGATGGAAGAAGCAAATTACATTTCCAAAAGCCCAATAAAGAGAAAAATTATACCGTTATTTCACTCAAGACACATATACATGACGAAAAATAGAATAATCAAATAAAGAAAATGACAGACTTCAATGACCACATCAGCAAGTACTATTTCAAATCAATATACATATCAAACAACCACAGTAAGACGTGAAAAAAGCAATCAACTGAAAAAAGCCAACTTCTAATGAACTAAAAAGGTTTCTGAATAGATCTAAGTAAGAAAAAAATAATAACTAGACAACGACATATCCAATAATCATAACTGCCCAATATATCTTGATAAATGACCATTTAAAGATATCCTATATAATTTAAGTACTAAAAATCCCATATTTAATATAAGAGTATACTAAAATCAACAATATTTAAGATCCATATTTTGCTAAAGCAAACACATCGAAGAAATCGATTACGGAAGGTAAAATAATAATAATAATAATCGAATTCATAGAAATTTTAATATAACTCTGAAATCAGAAAACCTATTAACTAATAATAAATCCCACCCCAACAATATTTAAGATCCATATTTTGCAAAAGCAAACACATTGGAGAAATCGACTATGAAGGTAAAATAATAATAATAATAATAATAATTGAATAAACAGAAAAATTATACCATTATTTCACTTAAGATACAAATACATGACTAACACAACAGTCATCCAATTAGCATTCAGAGATGTGAGAAAGATTGGATATTTTAAGCCATTAGAAGCCTTCCATATATCAAGCCATGAAAGATATAAGACTCCAGCAAGTAAAGACTAAGAGAAGAACATGGACAAAACAAATTACCAACAGAGTAAAGAGATTAGGTGGTTCCACTGGTAGCAGATATAAAAGAGGAAGAAAGGGGGATAGTAACGGTGAGAAACTTAATATCTTTCAGCAGGCCCAGTGAAAACAACAAAAAACCTAAATACCAAATAAAAAAACAACCATCCCAATTAAAACCTCCAGATTAAAAACTAATCCTTCAGCAGCAAACAAGAGTTATCACCAGCAGATCAGAGAAGAAGGGAACAATTCCTCAGCACAACAAACAACCCAACAGTAGAAGAGATTATAGAGAAAACACATAAGAAGAAGCCAAAAAAAATCGAACCCAGCATACTCCCATAATATTCTGATCTTCAAGCCTTGAATTGCCAAAAACATTTCTATAAAGCAGAAAAGAGCAAGCGGCAGGTAGATCAGAGCAAACAAAACACAAACCCAACTAACTAGACAAAAAGCCTCACATCCCAACTCAAAACTGGTAAAAAGTTATGCCAATTTCAATGCACCATATAACATAAACTATGCAAAAATAGCTAATCTGCAGTTCTATTTTATTATTAGAATAGAACGTCCCAAATTATCTGTAGCTAAGCAAGAATACAGACGAAAATTAACTTTAAAATTTTGTAAAGAGCAGATTAAATCGTAGAAAAAAGAAGTTATTTAGATAGTTATAGATTAATTTCAGGGTTAAAAATTAACATCATCAGTTAAGTGAATCAATGAGTAGTTTCAACACCAAAACCTGTGGTTTCCAAAATCGATTAATTCATTACATTAAATATACTAAACATGAAAGCACTAATATTTATCACAATTAGACTCAATTTCTAATAATCACCCTTTATCTGTCCTCTTGTACCCATGAACCAGCAAAATCAGCACACCTAGAAATAGAAAAACATCCAGAGTGAATACAGATCATTGAAAGGGAATAAAACTATGAATAATAGAATAAAAAAAGCTTGAAAAAGATGGGAAGATAATTACCATGAAGAACAATGAAGGGTATGGAACGAGCAAATGGGATAAAACATAAAGCTAAATAATGAAGATAGAAGCAACATAAGGAAAGTCGGACTCCATGGTTTTAGGGTTCTAGCTTTCCAGATAATTATTGGACCAAAAGCACAAGAATTTTAAAAAAGCATACATACCGAAATCAATGAAGCTTGTCGGCAACAGAGTCTTGATTGGTAACTAGCCAAAGAAAAATCGTTGATGGTGGCTGGATGAGAGCAAAAATCAAAAAATCAAAAAGACATAAAAAAGTTTACAGAGATAGGTTTCGAAGGAGTGAACCAAGTAAAAGGATTTAGGGTTTTTTTTTGCGAAAATAAAAGGATTTGCTCTTTTTTTAGTTGGGTTTGTTTGCTTTTTTTCGTCTTTTAGTTTTTCGTGGGCATTGTTATTATATGTTTTATTTTTAGAAATAAAATAAGAGGAATTTATTTTAGAGGTAAACTTTAGTAAGATCTCGCCAATTTTTTTAATGCATTAACGACCGAATTTACTGTTCTTCAGCCACTGAATTTTTAACCCCTTGTTAAATAATAATAAAATTTAACAACTAACGAGCGGTTTAATTTCTCTTCGTAATTTGAATATTTTTATGACCGAATTTTCATCCCTTCGCTAAATTTTGGTCGTTAAAAGTCAATTTTTTTGTAGTGATAACTATCCATCATGCCAATCATACACCCTTATATGCATTTCTAATGCATAAAGTAAAATATATAATGGATTACTAACTTTGTTTCAACTCTTGAAACATACTTTTGAGTTATTTTGATAATGTGATCAAATTAGGAAATTTTTTTCATTTTGGAAACTTTCATTTTAGGAAACCTTTTTGCATGCATGTGTTCTTACCTTAATTATCAATCGAATTGATTATTAATTAATTAATTATCATTTGATTAATTAATTAATTAATTATATTAAATAATTAAAAAATCAATTTTGGGCTTAAAACAAAGGGTAGGCCGAAACCCACAAATTTAAACACTAAAGTGTGTTCACACACAAACTAGTTTTGTGTCTTTTGGAACATTTGGGCCTTTTGGAATGAGGAAAGTCAACTTCAGCCCTTAAAACGCATTAATAAACTTAATTATAGTTTATAATATTTAATTTAAATCAGCTCCTTGGACCCACCAAGTTATTCACTAATTTAAATTAAGTCCATAAACATAATTAAGCCTATTAAGTGGTTTTAATGAATTAAAATTAATCCAATTAAATCAAGGTCCATTTTAATGAATCCAATAAATTAAAAACACATTAATATAGTAGATATATTAGATTTAGAAGATTAAAAATAATTCTAAACATGAACCCATCAAGAACACACTAAGAACACACGAAGAACACCAATTTATCGAACTTTTCGACTAAACTAGTTTTCATGCAAAACTTGTTTGATTTAAATTTTGTTTGATCCTATGGCTTAATATCACATATTAAACACATAAATTATCATCAAAATAATTTTAGAGTGGATCAATGAAAATTTAATTTAGAAAAGCCCCTAAAACTTTTATTGAAAAATAAAACCCTACACGCTAAAACATCGATACTTTTCTTCAAAAGATTCGTTTAAATTTTAATTTTATATATTTGATCACATACATCTAGAAATCAATGTTTCTCATTGATGAACAATCAAATCTGATATTTTAAAGTTCATGAAATAAATGACTCAAAAATAAAAACTATTTCGCAAAATATAGGATTGTAGATTTATGGTAACACCGTGGCTCTGATACCATGTTGGGAATTATCGGTTACATGCATCATATACATAAGTGAAATTTAAAATTTTTAATCAATAGATCTGATCTTGCCATGAATTTACAATATAAATATTAATGAGAATAAGAAAAATCACCTTTGATTTTTGTTAAACAGTTGATTTTCCTTCTCATCAGTTTGTCGCAAACCACAGTGTCCAAAATTGAACACCTCCAATGAGTGATCCATACTAAAGAAGGAATAAATGAATAAAGAATAGAGGAACCACAAGGCTAGCTGAATTCCCCTTGATGCTAGCAAGGGGGGTAGCGGCTAGGGTTTTTTGAGAGAGAGAAATTCATTTCTCTTAATTGTTCACTTCTTTCTTAAAATCCCAATCAATTGAATTTTTATAGTTAGGTTAAAAAAACAACTTCATAATAGGATTGAGCTCTTTAAAATTTTTGGAGAAATATTAAATGGGATTCTAGAATTATTAATAATTTATTTGGGCTTAATTAAATTCAATTTAAATCCTTTCACAAAAGAATATGCACAAAACCCACAAACTAGGCCTTTTGTGCATACACTTGAATTTAATCACCCAAATTAATTTTAAATCCATCCAAATTAAATATGTAGGCTCAATAATACTTATGAAGTATATTTAATTTATTTTGGTCCAATAATTAGGCCTCTAAGGCCTTATATCAGAAGTTGGCATAAAAACCTTCATCTAAAGGGTTTATGCGCCAATACCAAATATTTGGGCCTCTTTAATTTCGCAAATGGATATATCAATTATTATATCAGTCCTATAACACTTATAGTCCAATAATAATTAATTATGAAATATAATATTTTAATTAAGTCCATTTTACAGATTATTTCTAAAAAGTTATGCGAACAACTCTACTTGATCATAATTAATTAAATTCTTTAATTAATTATTCTCTTATTCATCTCTCTTATCTCATAATAATATCAAATATTTTTATCTTTGTCATTTTTACCATTTTATCCTTTACTCTATATGTATGTGACTTATTGGATTCCTGTCCATATTGGTAGTATAATAAGTAATTATGAGTTCTATTCAAAACTTATATGATTTAAACTTTTTTAAATAATTTTATAAATCCCTATTAACATTTATGATAAACTATTATACAAATCATGAGTCGCCTCTAGCTAGGCATCATGACAACCCAAATGTCAGAAAAGTCAAGTGGTTTGACTGTACCCTTCCATAGAAACAATTACCTTGGAATTACTCCTTTCACCACTCTTATCTCAATTAGATTTTGAGTATGGATTCTGTCAACACATATAAATCTAATTATGTATGTTCTATTAATTTAACCATTGTTCCCAAAATGCCCTTATGGATCCCCTATCCATATCGGCATATTACTCTAGCCAGAGATTCTCTGAACAAGGCAATTATAGAATCATGCGAGATAACTTTCCTTAATAAATCTAGGATGGTGAATCCTTTATTGATCACTTAACTAACTTCAAGTAGGTCATGATTATACCCAACCTCCTAACTATGTTCACCCCTAGTTAGAAGTAATCAGTTATGGAGTCAAAGTATTACCACTTGCTACATAAGATAACTTTGGTTATCTCAAGTCTAAGGATACTTGCACAACCGCTATAAAGAGATTTCTCACTAATATAGATTTAATATCCATATGATGATTCTCTTTGCAGGACTCCAATGAAACTTGTTTTTTCTAACAAGCATCCACATGTTAGCTTTGATTATCTTCCATAATCACAGTTAAAAGAATCACTGCTTAAACCATTCAAGAAGCATAACATGTGCTAGTCTGTCCGAATTAACAATGTCCTATCTTGTTAATTCTATGACTAGGGATATTTAGATATTAACACATTTGCATGCAATAGACATCTCATATCATGAATACTTTCATGATTGTCTTTGTACTGTGTTTATAATATCTAGGACTTTATTTATTAATTTAAGATTTACAAACTCATGTATTTAAACATAGCATTAATAAATGAATGATGCCTTTTTATTAAGAATATAAGTTCATACATATGAAATACATCCATTTTACATGGGCTCTAGGGTATACTCTCTAACAATTAATCTCTTTCTATTATTCGAACCCCATAACAACTAGCTGAGCCTTGTATCTTTTGATACTTCCATTACCTTTTCGCTTCACTTTGAGAATCCACTTATTTGTAATTAGTTTGCATCCTTTTGGTAGATCACCAGTTTCTAAACATGGTTTGATGTCATAAATGCCATTTCTTCTTCCATCGCTTTAATCCATTTCTCTTTAGCTTGATAAAAGAGAGCTTCTTGAACATTTTTAGGCTTTTTTTATCCTATGGGGGTAACAAAAAAAACCTCGTTCTAGCCTTCAATCTTAAATTGTCGATGTGGAAAACTTATCCTTTTAGATTTTTGCATTTTAAAATTCATCGTAATTCAGAATGCTTCCAATAGGTTAAAGCTCTATAGTCCCATTGGGATTGAGTTCCATAGTCCTACTGGAGTTAGGAATACTTTTACTAGGCTGAGGATCTCATGAACATTCGAATCATGATCATTTTAAGGAGGAAGGTCATGACCTTCTTATTCTAATTCCCTTCCACTCCGATAGAGTGATCCTAATAATGCCTCTTCTTGAGTTTCATAAAAAGTGAAGTCTTGATTCACTTTGCCTAACTTTAAAAATTCATTCTCTAAGAATATAACATCTCATAATTCAAATTATATCACTCTTCCATTTTTATGCTCACCCATAAAACACATCTTTTTGATACTTTATAATATCTCACAAAGATACTCTTTTTTTCTCTTGGTTCTAATTTACCAAATTTACTTGAGGTATTATGGACATAAGTAGCATAATTATAAAGTCATAAATGGCTTAGGTTAGGTTGTTAACCAATCCACATCTCTTAAGGAGTGAAAGTGACAGATTTAGAGGGTACATAATTTAGAACATATATGGTAGTCAAAAGAGCATCTCCCAAATAGGAGATTGGTAAACTTACCTCAGCTATCATAGATCTTACCATATCCAGAAGAGTCCTATTTGTCTTTTCCTCATCACTATTTTATTGTAGAGTTCTAGGAATAGACAATTAATGTTCAATCCCCTTTTCATCACATAATGCTTTAAACTTATAAGTTTTTAAAGCTTTAATTTTTTTGTCTAATTGACTTTTAACTAAGTTGATATAAGTCTTAAAATAACTTAATACCTTTGACTTGTGATAAATCAAATAGATATGATAAATATGATAAAGTAGTATGATAAATACTTTTGACCCTACCTAATATAGTCATTTATAAATATGATAAAGTAGTAGGCCCCATGCCTTGCCCTTACATTTATTAGATCACACACATAAGAATGAATTAACTATAATGGAAAGTTAGCCATAATTCCTTTTTTGAACGACTTTCTAATTATTTTTTCTTTTAGGCAATGCTTACTAGTAGGCAATTCAACCTTATTTAAATCACCTAACAAACCTACTTTGCATCACTGGCTCATCCAATTTTACCAAATGTGATTTAATTTAGCATGCCATATTTTTACATTATTCTCATAATTATGTACAGAAGAAGAAATTAAAAATTTCAAAATGAAACCAAAACCATAATAAACATCATCCTAACATAAAGATACATCGTTATCCTTAAAATACAAATTGAAACCAAGTTTCATCAAAGTAAGAATAAAAACTAAATTCTTACATGTGTTGATCCCTTGAACTACCACTCTAACATTATTTCATATATAAAACCATTTAGCTCCATTAGGTATTCATCGGAATTGGACAAAGACATCTTGATCCTTTGTCATGTAGTCCATTGCTCCTAAATCTAGCAACCATAAAGGATGAATTTTAGTTAGAAATATAAAACTAAATACACAAATTTCACTCATTCTTAAGTCAGTATAGTGTACCTATTAGGGTATAGTGTAGTCTTTTGCATAGTATCCTTTTTGTTGGCAATTGAAACATTTCACTTTTGAAATGTTCACTTCTTTTTGCCTCTGGACCTTTTGTTGTTTTATTTCACTTTTTGATTTTTAGGCTCATGAGCCTTTTCCTCATCCTTATTTTTGAAGCTTCTTTGTTCTATTATAACTCATTCCAATAGAATGGGACTATATCGTTTACATTTTGGCATTAACCTTAACTACTAGATGGTCCTCTTCAAACTCCAAAAGACAAGTGACATCTCCAAATTTCTTAATGTTGTCCATATGAGTTAGTTACATCTTGAACTCTGAGGAAAGGAATGAATAAAAACTTGGACCTTTTGCTAATTGTCAATTTATGACCAGCTTCACTAAGGTTGCATATCATGTTTTCCATCTGTCTTAGATGTTTCTGCATCAAATGATTATGCCTTTTCTGATATAGTGTACCTCATCAAACTTGATCATATCATGTACAAATTTCACTCATTCTTAAGTCAGTATAGTGTACCTCATCAAACTTGATCATCAATAATTAAAGCTTAGTTAGATGCACACTTTCGAACTTCTCCCTCAAAGCGATCCATGAATCCATTGTAGTTTGGTACTTATAGAACTGCTTAGTGATGTCATCATCCATTTCATTTAGCAAGATGATTCAAGCAATAGAATTCTTTTCTTTTCCATACCATATAGGCATATCGGTCACTTGTATGGTGGGTTGATGTGCATCCTTAGGTTTAGTCATAACCAAACCTAGGGGTGCTGAAGGCTTTTGCTTTTGAAGCACATACTAGATCTTTATACTCCAGATTCTATAATTATCATAATTCAGCTTCATATCTTTGTTAAGACCGATGTTAATAAATTTGAAAGCAGTAGCCATTTGGATCATCTGATCATTAATGGAATCAAAAGTGGCACATTTTTAAAAGAGATTAGGTAATACATACATTTTACTATGCATCTGAAATAATAGCCTACTAAAGTTTTCCATTAGACTCGAATTTGAAAATATTACTTATAGTATCTAATTACCCTTTAAGTTCTAATGTCTAATCTTACTAGTTAAAATTTCATGCATAGTAAATGTGAAATATTGGATATTAAGTTCTTAAATTTAAGAGGAAAATTTTGTTGGTTTTAGTTCATTAAGTCTCAACTTAATAAACATGCAATCATTTTACTCATAAATTATTGTAAGGCAAATAAACCCATTTATTATAAAGTTAAAAGTCAACGAATAAAATTCAACCAATAAATATCCAATAATCCAAAAATAAGACACATATGTCAAAAATATTAGGAAACATAAATCCTAATATAAGAAAATAAATGTTAGAAGAGATAAAAACAAGGACAATGATAAGTTGTTCTGGCACTAGTGGCAAAGGTCGCATAGCCTTTACTGGAAGTTTAGATCCTCAAGATCTTTTTCATTTTAAGGATTTTTTTTAGCATCTTTACAAATTCTCAAACAACTCATAAGTTCATTGATGAAGCCATGTATGATGCACACTATGTCCATTTCTTAATACCAATGTAGATTTATTGTTGCTTTTCAACACTCCCTTTATGGCAACTTCGACCAAAAAATGGATAATAATTTTTTTTTATAAAATCTATCTCCTGTAAACCAAGTAGTTTCCATTAACTCTATCAGTTTTGGATGGTATTTAAAGGAATCAATCACAACCTTGTATAAGTCTCTATCATTCCTTTTCAGATACAAACCACTAATCCAAATGCAATGATCCGTTTATTCTTATAGTTGAATTATATGATGCATTATTGCATCGTTGTCATCAACTTGAATCCTTTTACTCATTTTGGTGTTGTGAACTTTACACACTCTTACTTTAGTTAAAACAAACTCTTAAGGAGTATATGAAATCATAAGTGTCCTTATAATCACCCTTTTCTGCTACACATAATAGAAATTAATAGGTTAATACACACATGTATTAAACTCATATGATTGAAACTCATTTCAATCAAAAAATAAAGATCAATCCATAAAAAAATTTCAAAAAAATTTTGAAAAATAAATTAAAGGTAGAAAACACATTTTTTACAAATTTTTTAGAATATTTATATTGAAAAAAATTCAAAAAATATTTTCTAGTCATAAAACAATTTATTAAAATATGCCAAGAAATCATAAAAATTGTGAAAAAATATATTTGAAAAAGTTGAAGCTGAAATAGTGGTTAGAGAATGCCTCATGCGATGTCATGCATCGATAGAAGGCTTGTAAACGTGCCTCCATATGCGACGGATGCTCATGTGCCACATGGTGTTGACCTACCGATCCACGTATTATGGCATATATTGCTATGTCAGACCTCTGTCCTAACATGTGGCACTTCCTGGTTGGTCCACCTAGCATCCAACTGACATGTCATTAACATATAACATAACCATAGTCATCCACATATCAATCCTGATTGGTCCATATGTTAGAATGACACATCACTTTGATACATATCCATGACATATGGCAAGACCACTATCGTCCATTTTTCATCCTCCCATTAGTCCATGTGTTAGGATGACATATCATACTAACACATGTCCTGACATATGCAGGACATGCGCCCTACTAACATGCACCCTGCGTATGCAAATTTTAGACGATTGAACTTCAGTCAGTGGAGGGTTTTCAGGGTTCGTGATCTCAATATCAAAAAAATTAAATTCTACTTCTAATTTTGCATTTTAAACACTTATATCTACCCACTACAAAAAAATGGGGATTTAACGACAACATTTTCCATTGCTAATTGAAGAAGTTTCGTCGCTAATTTATTATAGCGACTAAATGACTAAATGTTGCAATTTGGCTATTGTTGGTATATTTAGCAACCAAAATTAAAAATAGTCGCTATACATATTGACAAACATTCCATCGCTACAAAAAACCTTTTCCAATATCAAACCATGCTTTACTTTGTTATTTTATCATATTATTATCACTGTGCAACAATAACTTAGTGTCAAGTAATACTTGTTCAATATTCAATATTCCGAGGGCCAGATACTATTAACAGCTTATAGCATGAACAAATCCATAACTGTAATCAGATTCAAAGGAATATAGGTATATATGTTCTTTAGGTTTCTTAATCCAGAAAGTACCAACATAATATTAGCTATGATAAATCATACATTACCATATTGTTTTTCTAGGAATAAAATCATATGCAATCATACCAATCATGGGTGCATGACATAGCATGTAAACATTTAATCATTTTGAAAGAGCATAACTTTAAGGTTCATCATGACCATCTTCCCTGCCTCATTATACTTAGTTAAATTCTTGCAAATTCATACTCAATCAATACATCAAATATATGCATTCAGGTTCATTATAGTATTCACATATCTAGATACAAAATCTTAAAACACTCAGATACTAAGCAAACATATGTAAAAACATAACATTTAACTATCGGTTTTCTCACGATACCACAAGAGCATAAACATGCCACTATTTCTAGTCCATTTATAAAAGTGATATTCATTATGGTCCTTCAAGTACCAACAAGGACTCGTGAAGAAAGGCAATTATTTCTTAGTTCTTCTCAATCCATTATACTTTAAAGCATTTCCATTCTTTACAGGATAGTATAACATTTATGTTAATAGCTCGCTACTATGCTAATTACACTTTCAATTTCTCCATATTTTAGTGCCATCATTCTCTTTTGTAGTCTATTAGATCATAATGATCGTTAGTTTAATTACTCAATAGTTATTCAATACGATTTTCCTCAATACAATAACTAATTGAATTCTTACTATATAATCTTATCAAAATTATTTAAACGCAGATTTGGTCACTATTATATATCTATGATTATGGTAACCATACCTTCAGATTCTAAGGATTGTGCCATAGCCAACTATGTTCATCTTTACATTGTCTCGCTAAAAATCCTTATATTTTATGCCTTTGGATATATAGATATCAAGATTGAATGATTGAGGAATTATATTGTCTATAACATAATGAAGACTATACCAAAATGAGCTCAAAGTAATATACATCAAGGTTGGGATCTCAAACACAACAAGCAAAAGGGACTGGGCAAGCCATGACAAACCACTCAGCTAAGTGGCCAGTCCATTCGACAGAGTGGCTAGTGCACTTGGCTGAGTGGTCAGTCCACTCGGCAGAGTGGTTAAACCATTTGATAGAGTGGCCAGTCCACTTGGTTGAGTGATAGTCCTCGACACCAAGTGCCCAAAATCAACCATCCATCTCATTTTCAAGACCCTCAAGTATGCTTATAACAACTCATTTCCCAGCATTAAACCTCAAACATCTGTATACTATCTATCATTATTCATCTTTAATCCAATCTCAAATTATAATCCATTAAATCTCAACTTATTTCATGAATTCCAAGTGAAATTCAACTACAAGCAGCATATTAAACCCACCATCAAAATAATAGCTTCCTAAGCTAATAGCAACTCTTACATGCTTTAAAGATTTGCTAATGATTCTCATAACTCTTGATAAATAATTCAATCTAGCCTTGTAACAAAACTAAGTCAATAACTCTATAGGACCAATCCAAAATGTCTAAAATCACAATTTCTAATCTATCTTCATTTCTAGAGTCTTTTGATTCTACCAAGCCATTAGCTTTAATTCATCCTCTTTAAACCAATAAGACTCAAACCAAACACATGCAACGGATTTACTAATTACTAACCTAAAATGCTAAGTATATATCTTTAATCTTATCCAATAAGACACACATACAAGAAGAAAATAAGGTTTCCATAGCAAACTCAGATAAGCAACATTTTAAGTATAGTTCACATACCTGGCATTTAGGCTCAACTCCTCCTTTAACACTGTTGATCTAGCTCCTTAGTGTTGATTTCTCCCTCCCTCAAGGAGATTAACCCATCACACCATAAACCATCTTCTTCTTCATCCCAAAATCATAGAGAAAGAGAGAAGATGTGGTTACATCTCCCTCATCAAGAACCGATCTCCTATACAGCAATAAGTCCTTTCTCCAAGAAGCTTTTAAAGAAGGAGTTAGTGGGGTAAATATCTCACAAATGGAATTTCCCATTTTGCCTTTGTACACTCTAACCCCAAATAACTTATAATTCTTAAAATTTAACCCTAAACTTGTAACTTACTTTAATTGCATCACTTACCATAAATAATTACTATAATTATAACCATATTATTCATATGCATAATTACCAAAATACTCCTCATGTAACTTAACTTTAATAATGCAAAATACTCCAATTTAACCTTATTTACCCATCATCCTCATTAATTATTCCTAATCTAATCAAGGTCAAGGTTAGGGCCTTAGAAATCTCTCCCCCTTAAGGAATTTTATCTTCGAAATTCAAACTGATAATCTATACTATCATTTCTATCAACTTTACAAAACTCTACTTTAACTAAAAGCAATTCTGGCCACAAGTCCTCTATAACCATAACCAAATTCATCACTCTATAACAATAATACGTTTCCATGGTATCCAATTACTCTTATGCTCATTATATTTTCTGTTAGATTTGCTTTTCAGTTGGGGCTAGAAATGTGATATGATGCTATTCATGTCTTATCAGATGATATGGGATGCTATGTAATGAGTGAATGAGTTCATGTATGCAATATAATGCAAATATTTATTCTCATCTACTGTACATGTTATGTTCTATCCTGATATAATGAAATATGTTCAATTGCCCATATTGATTAGGAAAACTCTAACAAATATATAGAGTATCTTATAAACCTCAACATAATGTCATCACCATGCCAATAATCAAAAAGCTCTTCTAAACATATAAAACTATTCCTTAAGAACCCTAACAAAAAATTCAGATATACATATAATCAGACTTATGTTATAATATACTTCATTCACAAAAGATAAATGCACTTAAGCACATTCAACATCAGAAAGAAAAAGTTACCAAAAATTCCTTCAATGTCATCTCACTATCTTAAAACCATAATCCTACTAGTTACTCCAATATAGGCAAAACCATAGGTCAACATTCCATAGCACATAATCCAATTTTCAAGTTATAGTGATGCAAAACATCAATATATGCTCCAGGCCAATCTATCAATACTTCAAGGAACAAATTCCAAACCTCTTATTGCACAGAAAAGGTTAAACTGGGGCGCTCTAACACCATTAATATTAACACTCCCATCCATAAGATATACAGAACCACCAAGACTGATATTAGTCCCACAATAAACTAGATGAATAAAAATGATACAGACCATAATTACATATAAACTTCTTAGTCGAAAAAATACTCCAATATAAGAGAACATTTACATAAACACCTCTTATGATAACTATAAAACAACAATTGCAAACCTCACACTTCTGGGCCTTCACTTATACGCTGATCGAGCCATTGCAACTACCTATTAGGCAATAAAGACTATCCTACAACCTACACTAATAGAAAAAGCCATGCTAAGCTATAAAGCTTAGTGGGGAACAACATATCTATAGATAATCCCTTAACAAGAATCATCAATTATACAAGTATAAAAGTTTAATGATGACATATAAGTGTACTTTTAATAATTAAACACAATGTTTACGATCATTTAAAGCATTAAGTGAACCCATCTAGCCTCTATAAGCTTTACTAATCATTTTGCTAACAAGCTTTTTCTTACATTTTCCAGTAGTCTATAGTTCTTACATATTGTGAACTATGATTTTTAAAGCTTTGAGAGTTTCAATAGTATATACTTTAGGTTAATACCTTCAATTACACAAGTTATAATGTGATACATTTAATATTTTGTCATTAACATAATAGAGGGAACATGTCATTAACATAGGAAAATGGGGACTAAGTAACATTGTAAGTAATCCTTCAGTTATTAAACCATTAGAGACATAGTTAGGCATGATTTCTTTATACATATTATGCAATTTTACAATATAGGATGCATTCTAAAATTACACTCATGTTTTATCATGTTGTCATAATTGCAATCTTAGCATGGTAAACTATATGTCACATAACATTATTTGTACCATATACTAAGCAGTGATCTATAATAGAGTCATATGTATATAACACACACATATATAGACATTTATAGGTCCAAAATGTTTATGGAACATTAAAGCATCATATACTTAATAGTATTGCAACCTTCACTTATTACTCATTTTCAATATGCAGAATAATAATATCATGAACATCATTTTCGAACTATCAATTTTTAGTTTCTTTCAGTTCCATAGAATGACTTCTTTTCATCCTACATTAAGCCTACTTATTCTAAAGAATTGGATAACAGGCTAATCAATATGTACCCAAAGGTACCTGAACACACCTCAAGGAATGACTATCATACCTAAAGGTGCCAAAACATATATGAAGATATGAAATCATAACGTATCCAAAGATACCAAAACATACCCAGAGGTGTAAAATCAGAAGACCCATCAGGGCTAAATAATACAATAGATCAATCAGCGAACCCAAACGGGGTTGTTATGATCTAAATAGGACCATCTCAATATAATAATAGCTACAAATACCTTTATAAGTATGCCTATTTATCCACAGCCTAGACGCATAAGTAGGCAAGAAACCTTTTCCAATATCAAACCATACTTTACTTTGTTATTTAATCATATGATTATCACTATGCAATAATAACTTAGTGTCTAGTAATACTTGTTCAATATTCAATATTTTAAGGGTCGGATACTATTAACAGCTCAGAGTATGAACAAATCCATAACTGTAATCAGATTCAAAGGTATATACGTATATATGTTCTTTAGGTTTCTTAATCCAAAAAGTGCTAATATAGAAATCTGTTTACATGTTAGCACAAACAATAGTATAGTTTTAAATCCATCAGTTGGTCATGATAATACTAGCCAAGATAAATCATACATTACCATAACATCTTCTTAGGAATAAAATCATATATAATCATACCAATCATGGGTGCATGACATAGCAGGTAAACATTTAATCATTTTGAAAGAGCATATCTTTAGGGTTTATAATGACCAGCTTTCCTACCTCATTATACTCAATTAAATTCTCACATATTCATACTCATTCAATACATCAAATATATGCATCCAGGTTCATTATAGTATTCACATATCTAGATACAAAATCTTAAAACACTCAGATGGTAAGCAAACATATATATAAGCATAGTATATAATTGTTGATTTTCTCATGATACCATAGGAGCATAAACATACCACTAATCTAATCTATTTATAAAAGTGATATTCACTATGGTCCTTTAAGTACCAACAAAGACCCGTGAAGAAAGGCAATTATTTTTCAATGTTTCATAATCCATTATACTTTAAAGCATTTCCATTCTTTATAGGATAGTATAACATTTATGTTAATAGCTCGCTACCATACTAATTGCACTTTCAATTTCTCCATATTGTAGTGCCATAATTCACTTTTATAGTCTATTAGATCATAGTGATCGTTAGTTCAATTACACAATAGTTATTCAATACAAATTTCATCAATACAATAACTAAGTGAATTCTTACTATGTAACTTTATCAAACTTTTTTAAATGCTGATTAGGACACTATTATATATCCATGATTATGGTAACCATACTTTCATATTCTAAGGATTGTGCCATATCCAGCTATGTTTATCTTTACATTGTCTTTTTAAAAATCCTTATGTTTTAAGCCCTTGGTTATATAGATATCAAGATTGAATGATTGAGGAATTATATTGCTTATAACATATGAAAGACTATACAAAAATGAGCTTATAGTAATATACATCAAGATTGGGATCTAAAACACAACAAGCAAAAGGGACTGGGTAAGCCGTGACTAACCACTTGGCTGATTGGCTAGTCAACTCAATAGAGTGGCTAGTGCACTTAGAAGAGTTGTCAATCCACTCGAAAAAGTGACCAAACCACTCGGCTGAGTGGAAAGTCCACTTGGCTGAGTGATGGTCCTCGGTACTGAGTGCCCAAAATCAGCCATTCATCTCCTTTTCAAGACCTTTAAGCATGCTTATAACGACTAATTTCCCAACATTAATCATCAAACATCAGAATATTATCTATCATTAAACATCTTTAATCCAATCTCAAATTACAAACCATTAAATCTCAACTTATTTCATGAATTCCAATTGAAATTCAACTACAAGTAGTATATTAAATCCACCATCAAAATAATAGCTTCCTAAGCTAATAGAAACTCTTACATGCTTTAAATATTTGCTAATGATTCTCATAGCTCTTGATAAATAATTCAATCTACCCTTGTAACAAAACTAAGTTAATAACTCTATAGGACCAATCCAAAATTTCTAAAATTACAATTTTTGATCTATCTTCATTTCTAGAGTCTTTTGATTCTACCAAGCCATTAGCTTTAATTCATCCTCTTTAAACAAATAAGACTCAAAACAAACACATGCAACAGATTTACTAATTACTCATCTATAATGCCAAGTCTATATCTTTAATCTTATCCAACAAGACACATATATAAGACGAAAACAAGGTTTTCATAACAAACTCACATATGCAATATTTTAAGTATAGTTCCCATACCTGGAATTTAGGCTCAACTCCTCCTTAAACATTGTTGATCTAGCTCTTTAGTGTTAATTTCTCTACCCTTAAGGAGATTAACTCATCACACCTTAAGCTATCTTCTTCTTCATCCTAAAACCATAGAGAAAGAGAGAAGATGTGGTTACATCTCCCTCTTCAAAAACCGATCTCCCATACACTAACCAAGAAGTTCTTTCTCTAAGAAGCTTTTAAAGAAGGAGATAGTGGAGTAAATATCTCACAAATGGAATTTCCATATTTTGCCTTTATACACTCTAACCCCTAATAACTTATAATTCTTAAAATTTAACCCCAAACTTGTAACTTACTTTAATTGCATCACTTACCATAAATACTTACTATAATTATAACCATATTATACATATGTACAATTGCCAAAATACTCCTCATGTAACTTAACTTTAATAATGCAAAATACTCTAATTTAACCTTATTTAGCCATCATCCTCATTAATTTTTCCTAATTCGATCTGGGTCAAGGTTAGGGCCTTAGAAATCTCTCCCCCTTAAGGAATTTTATCTTTGAAATTCAAACTGATAATCTATACTGTCTTTTTTATCAACTTTACAAAACTCTACTTTAACTAAAAGCAATTCTGACCATAAGTCCTCTATAACCATAAATAAACTCATCCCTCTATAACAATAATATGTTTCCATGGTATCCAATTACTCTTATGCTCATTATATTTTCTATTAGATTTGCTTTTCAGTTGGGACTAAAAATGTGATATGATGCTATTCATGTCTTATCAGATGATATGAGATGTTATGTAAGGCCCCTAACATGACCCTAATTTAATTTGCATATTATTGTAATTAAGTAAGGGGGTAAATTAACATGTTATTATGTTAATTGCATGAAAATATAATAAAAGAGTATGGTTTAATGTTAATTAAGGATGCAATTGAGGATAAAGGTATTAAGTTGGGGTTAATTGGTATTTTCGGCATTTTGGTGGCCAATTGTGTAGAGAAGCATTTAATTCAAGGTTAAATTGAAAGAATGCTTAAATGGATAGATTAATGTTTAAAAAGGAATTAGTGGAGGGGTTAAAGTCTAACATGCATAAAGGCTTGTGGCATTTGTGTGACATGCAAAATGATGAAGGACTAAAGAGGAGATTGTCATGTGGGTATAAAAGGTTTGGGTTAGAGAATTTGAGTGTGAGAATCGGCAATTGTGGAGAGCAAAACCAGAAATTCATCTTCTTCTTCCTTTTTGAATTCCATAGATTTATCTCAAGCATTTAGATGTTAATGGTGCATGTTGGTTAATCAAGAGTTTAAGCCTCTAAGCTAAGGTAATTAAACTCTCATTTTAACACTTCATCATCACCATCTTCTTCTTCATTTTCTGTTGACTGAGAATATGTCATTTGCTGGAAATGTATGTTCATGGTGATGGTATTTATGAAGGAGAAGAGGAAGGAAGAAGGATCAAAGGAAAGGGAATTGATAGAGGTTGAAGACATTGGGTTTATCAGCCAAGGTATGGGAATTTAGGCCATTCATATTGCATGTAAAATGGATTACTGGAAGTAAATAGAATTTACAGAATTGAATTTACGTTTTTCTGGAAGTTTATCGTTGAAAGGTTGAAGAAGACAGACTTGCCGAGTCGTGAATGACTTCACGAGTCGTGAACATCAGTCCGACTCGTGAAGCTCTTCACGAGTCGTGAAGTCGAGTTTTTCTTCTTCACTCGTGAGCTTCTTCACGAGTCGTGAAGTCAGCTTTTCTTCCTCACTCATGAGCCACTTCACGAGTCGTGAAGTATAGTTCCTTCTCCACTCGTGAGCCCCTTCACGAGTCGTGAGAATCACCTTATTTGCCTCACTCGTGAATCCCTTCACGAGTCGAACTCCTCTTCACGACTGAATGACCTATCTTGAATGTTTTGCTCATAAGTTGAGTTATAGAACAGCAAATTGAGTGATTCTTTTTGCATTGAAAAAATAGACTTCCATACCTATATTTCACTAAGCTTAAATCTATCTCTATATACATGTAATCTATAGTTGAATCCGGACTAGTTTTCTAGACTACTCTATGTAACAAAAATGGCTAGTATGAACAGATTGTTGCTACACTTGATAATATGATTCTTTAATTGATTGGGACAGCTATTTGCTTATGTGATAGAAAGTTAAATGTATAATGCATGTAATATGACTGTCAATGAAGGAATTGTATGCATAGACATGCGTTCATTTGTGAACATGAATAAAGACTAGAAAGGAATTGTCGAACCCATACATGTAAATCTTATGACATGTAAGTGCACCTTTTTATATGCACTTGTGATATGAAAAAGAGAATAATAGCATGACCTTGGCATGTGTATATGCCATATGAAAACATGTTGATATTTTGTATAGCATATGACTTGAATGATGATAAAGGTATATGTATATATATGTGTTGGAAACATGCTCATGAGAATAAATCGACTATATGCGAATGTACCCACAGGTATGTACATTCATGATTATGTATATGAGTATATGAGCATGTAATTGCCTATGAGATAGAAGATGAATTAGCATGACTATGAACATGTGAAATGCTTAATGAGGGTATGATCAAGTCTATGATATGATGATTACATGTCATGCTTATATGATATGATGCAAATGATATAGTCATACAGATATAGATGAGCCAGATATATATATATCTCTTGGCATATGAAAAGTGCATATATCTGATTATGCACCAGAGAATTCACAGGTTGATAAGACTATGCATATATGCAAACAGTATACTATGAATACAGTATTAAAATGTGAATTGAACTCGAATATAGTTCCGCCTGCGATAGAGTTTTAGATGTGGATAGATAGGCGCCTATAGGGAAATTGCAGCTGCCATAGTTGGCCCGATTGGGTCCATCGTATAGATGATCCCGTTTGGATCATGATCAGCCCCGTTTGGGTTGAAAGGCTACCCCGTTTGGGTATGCTTGACCGGTCTATAGTATAGTTTGGCCCCGTTTGGGTCTATAGATTTGATATCTTTGGATATCCTTCTTTGATACCGATGTGTATCCATAGTTCCCGTTATCCACCGATAAAGCTAAGGCAGGCTAAACGTTATTCATAGTAATGATAAAGAAATTAAACAGTTAAAGTGAATTAACTACAGATTGATAATGTGGATCATAATGTTGTTTTACCACAGGAATTATGCTTTAATTGAATATGTTTACATGGGAAATTGCTGTCTATATAAACTATGAATATGAGTATAATTGTTACTTTTCTGGGTACAATGATTTGGAACATGAAAGAATATGCTATGCTTTAAAGTATTTGGTATTAAAGATATGATATGTTGCATATGTTATTTAATTGTATACATTGTATATGTATGTTTGATGACCTGTGTGTGTGTGGTCATCCATCTGTAGATATTCCCCACTAAGCTTTATAGCTTAGCACGGGTTATTTTATCCGTGTAGGTTCAAATAGCAAGACTTTTAGTGAGGGACGTTCTCTGCATCAGGAAGGGCCAACCATCGACTGATAGCCTTGATGTAGGATATTTTTGTAATATAATAATCATATGTTTTGTATAAAGGCCAGTTATTTTATGTTATGTATAAAACTATGTGGAATATTGTAACTCACCTAGTAGTGAAGCTAAGATAGAATATGTGTGCATGTGGTATGCATAAAGTAATATTCATATAGTCTAGTATGCATGTTAATAGGTATGAAATGGAAAACAGGAATAGACTTGTAGCACGAATACAGGCATATGAAACCTTGTGGCATGATTAATGGCTAAATGATGACATATTGAACATGTTGCATAAGCATGATTACTAGTAGTCATGATACATGTATTAATGGGGTATTTGCATAGGGGGTGCTACATGTTATGTAATGAGTGAATGAGTTTATGTATGCAATGGAATACAAATATTTATTCTCATCTACTGTACATGTTGGAATTTATCGGTTACATGCATCTCATACATAAGTGGAATTTAAATTTTTTAACCAATATTACTGATCTTGCCATGAATGTACAATATTCATATTAATAAGAATAATAAAATCACCTTTGATTTTTGTTGTACAGCTGATTTTCTTTCGTATCGGGTTGTCACAAACCACAATGTCCAAAATCGAACACCTCCATTGAGTAATCCACACTAGAGATTGATAAATTAAACCAATAAATTGGTGTAGAACAAGGAGTGGCCAAAAAACCCTAGATCTAGCAAGGGAGAGGCGCAAAAGGGAGAGAGAGAATAGAAGAATATGACTTTCTTATGTGTTTAATCACTTAACCCTAATTCCTCATTAGTTAGACTTTTATAGTCAGGTTAAAATTCCAACTTCTAATGAGATTGGGCTCTTTAAAATTACTGGAGAGTTATTAATTGGGCCTCTAGAATTAATTATAATCATTTGGGCTTAATTAAATCCTAATTAAACCTTTTCATAAAAGACTATGCACAAAACCCACAAATTAGGCCCTTTGTGTAACTAATCGGATTTAACTACCCAAATGGATTCCAAATCAAACCAAATTAAATATGTAGGTTTCATAACATTTATGTAACATATATAAATTAATTTGGTCCAAGAAATAGGCCATTAAGGCCTTCTGTATGGAGTTGGCGTGTGGCACTCTTCTGGAGGGCTTCCACACCAGCTTCATTCATCTGGCCCTTTTTATATTTCCTCTAATGAACCTATTAATTATTATATCAGTCCTATAACACTTACAGTAGTCCTATAACACTTAAAGGACAATAATAATTAATCATGAAATACATTATTTCAATTAGGTCCAATTTTACAGAACATTTCTCAAAAGTTTCGCGAACAATTTTACTTGATCATAATTAATTAAACTCTTTAATTAATTATTATCTTATTCACTTCTTTACCCTCATAATAATATCAAATATTATTATCCTTTTCATTTTACCATTTTATCCTTTTATCTATATGTGTGTGACCTATTGGGTTCCTATCCATGTTGGCAGTATAATATGTAATTGTGAATTCTATTCAAAACTCACTTTACTTAAACTCCTTTAAATCATTTTATCAATCCCTATTGATATTCTTGATACATCATTATACAAGTCATGATTGGCCTCTAGCTAGGCATCATGACTACCCAAATGTCAGGAAAGTTAAGTGGTTTGACTATACCCTTCCATAGAAACTGTTACCGTGCAATTACTCATTTCACCACTCTTATCTCAATAAGATTCTAAGTATGGATTTCTGTCAACTCATATAAACTAATTATGTATGTTCTATTAATTTAACCATTGTTCCCAAAATGCCCTTCATAGATCTCTATCCATCTTGGCATATTACTCTGGCCAGAGATTCTTTGAACAAGGCAATTATAGAATCATGCGAGATAACTTCCCTTATTAAATCTGGGATGGTGATCCTTTGTCAATCACTCAACTATCTTTAAGTAGGTCATGATATACCCAATCTCCTAACTATGTGCACTCCGAGTTAGAAGTAATCAGTTATGGAGTCAAAGTATACCACTTGCTACTTAAGATAACTTTGGTGATCTCAAGTCTAAGGTTACTTGCACAACCACTATGAAGAGATTCCTCACTGACATAAATTTAATATCCATGTGAGGATTCTCTATGCAGGTCTCCAATGAACTTGTTCTTCTAACAAGCATCCACATGTTAGCTTTGATTATCTTCCATAATCACAGTTATGAGAACCACTACTTGAACCATTCAAGAAGCATAACATATGCTAGTCTGTCCGAATTAAAAATATCCTTATCTTGTTAATTCTATGACTAGGGATATTCAGTTATTAACATATTTGCATGCAATAGACATATCATATCATGAACACTTTCATGATTGCCTTTGCACTGTGTTCATAATATCTAGAACTTCATTTATTAATTTAAGATTTACAAACTCATGTATTTAAACATAGCATTAATAAATGAATGATGCCTTTTATTAAGAATATAAATTCATACATATGAAAAACATCCCTATTACATAGGCTCTAGGGCATACTCTCTAACAGTACATGTTTATGTTCTATCCAAATATAATGAAATATGTTTAATTACCCGTAATGATTAGGAAAACTCTAACAAATAATAGAGTATCTTATAAACCTCAATATATCGTCAGAACCCTAAAAAGAAATTCAGATAGACATATAATCAGACTTATGATATACTATACTTAATTCATAGAAGATAAATGCACTTAAGTACATTCAACATTAGAAAGAAAAAGTTACCAGAAATTCCTTCAATGTCATCTCACTATCTTACTCCAATATAGGCAAAACCATAGGTCAACATTCCATATCACATAAACTAATTTTCAAGTTATAGTAACGCAAAACATCAATATATGCTCCAGGCCAATCTATCAATACTTCCAAGAACAAATTCCTAATCCCTTATTGCACAAAAAAGGCTAAATCGGGGCACTTTAATACCATTAATATTAACACCCTCATCCATAAGATATACATAACCACCAAGACTGATATTAGTCCCACGATAAATAGATGAATAAAAATGATACAGACCATAATTACATATAAACTTCTTAGTCGAAACAATACTCCAATATAAGAGAACATTTACATAAACACCTCTTAAGATAATTGTGAAGCCACAATTGCAAACCTCACACTTCTATGCCTTCACCTATATGCTAATCGAGCCATTGCAACTACCTATTATAAAATAAAGCCTATTCTACAACCTACACTAATAGAAAAACCCATGCTAAGCTATAAAGCTTAGTGGGGAACAACATATCTATAGACAAACCCTTAACAAGAATCATCAATTATACAAGTATAAAATTTTAATGCTGACATATAAGTGTACTTTTAATAATTAGACACAATTTTTACGATCATTTAAAACATTAAGTGAACCCATCTAGCCTCTATAAGCTTTACTAATCATTTTTCTAACAATCATTTTCTTACATTTTCCAGTAGTCTATAGTTCTTATATATTGTGAACTATGATTTTTAAAGCTTTAAGAGTTTTAATAGTATATACTTTAGTTTAATACCTTCAATTACACAAGTTATAATGTGATACATTTAATATTTTATTATTAACATAATAGAGGGAACATGTCATTAACATAGGCAAATGAGGATTGAGTAACATTGTAAGTAATCCTTCAATTTTTAAACCATCAGAGACATAGTTAGGCATGATTTCTTTATATATATTATGCAATTTTACAATATAGCATGCATTCTAAAATCACACTCATTGTAAGGATCCAATCATAACCATAATTGGATTATTGTTAATTAACGAGGACTTTCGTTAATTAAGGAAAAATTGGATTTTTTTGCAATTATCGAGGTTAAGTCCCAAGAGGGGTATCTTGGTAATTTCAACATGTAAGTATATGAGTTAAGTTAAATTATAATTAAAGAAAATGATGTAATTGAAATGAATTAGAAAGTCTTGGGTTTAAGTTGGAAGAAATTGAAATAATGGGGGTTTATTTGTGTATAAGGGTAATTTTGGAAATTCACCTAAGGAGATATTTACCCCACTAACTCTTTATCTTTAGCTTCTTGGAGAAGGAACTCTTAGGGGATTTGAGATATGGGGATCGTCTAAGGCAATAGATCTCTCTTTCTCTCTCTCTTCTCTCTCTTTATGGGTTGAAGAAGAGAAACCTAGGGTTTTTGTGTTTCAACCTTATGAAGGTAATGTTTTCCTCTCATGGATCTCTTATATATGTTTGATTTAATGGAATTAAGGATGTAGAGAGATGATATATCATGTATGTTATCTCCATATATAAAGAGAAGAAAGGAATCAAGAGCATAATGGATGGATCAAGAGGAGTGAAGGAGGTTTAAAGCTTTAAAGGCCAGGTATGGAAATACTGTGTTTTTTTTGTCTGTATATGGATTTATAGAAATTAGGGTTACGTTGTATGGATTCTTAAATGAGTAATGAAAGATTATTAGCTTTAAGATGAGCAAGGAAGGAATGTTTGGTTTAAAATGAGTTTTTGAGGATCGTTTGGCTTGTGGGAGTATTTCTATTTACGTTTGAACAGAGATCGGATCGATCTTTTTTTGTTGCAGGAAGCATTCTTTCTTGGGGTGCCGAGTCATGACATTCTTCACGAGTCGTGAACTTTTTCACGAGTCGTGAAGTCTATCACAAGTCGTGCACCTCTTGCCTTTACTCGTGAACTCCTTCCCAAGTCGAGAACCTTACCCATTTTTCTTCACTCATGAACCTATCCTTTATCTCTTCACTCGTGAACTTCTTCACGAGTCGTGAAGCTCACCCCTTTTCTCTACTTCGTGAATGCCTTGATAGTCAAGTATTCCTTCACAACTTGTGAACCTAGTTTGGCCTTCTATTGACTCGTGAATGACTTCACGAGTCATAAAACCTTGTCCGACTAGTGAATGCCTTCACGAGTCGTGCACTAACACCTGGCTATTTTCCTCATGTAAAGCTCAACCATTTATACATTCTCTTTTCAAATAGCTCTTCTACATTCAAGCTGCAAAAACATTCAATAACTTATGAACCAATAACGTGGGGTGTATAATTGAGATAAACAAGTTAACCACGAGTAATGTGAGGGAGTTTGAACAATAAAGTGATGTATAGTATGTTATTGGATTATCATCTAAAATTGAAGGACATGAATGAACTTATAAGAGGGAATGTATTGAACTAAATTGTAAGTCATCTAAGCCATCAATTTATTGTATAGGGCAAGATCATTTAATTAGAGAATTTCTAAGTATGTATATAGAAGACTAAAAAGATTTATAAGAATAAACCTATGAAGTCACAATATAAGACCATTTGAACATTTAATTAGAGGGCCTTGTTCATAGGGATGCTAATATGAGATATGTTGTTAAGAATTTATTTTAAAGCATAATGAGCGTAAACCTAAAAGATAGTCAGAGGCAATACAATAACTTAAATGATATGCTAATTGATGTGTCCTGTAAAGTCGTTGTGGGGTATGTACTAGGTTAAGGGATGATTCTGTCTAAATCTTGCTATTTAACCTATTTGTAATAAGATAATAGTTGCAAGGTTGAAAATCTAAGATAAAAAGAATGGGCCAACATGACTTATGTTTAATTATGAAACCGTAGAAGCTTGAATGCCATTGAGGTCATAAGAAGAATTATGATTAGCATTGAGGTGTAAGAACCTGCTTGCTTGTTTGTTCATCCCTATACTATATTATGATCCAGATGATAATATGTTTATGCCTATATTATCATTAGTAGTGCGCTAATGACTAAGATGACATGATCACACATACCCCAAATAAGTATAAAATGTCACAAGATGGAAATACAAGTAAGACGATCAAAGTGCGTGTATATATATATATCTGGAAATGTTAAGGTGTATAACTTATTTTCTATAATTTGATAGACCCTGAAAGAGAATCAAGTGATTGAATATGAACATGTGTTGACCTTAAGCTGTAAGAGAACTCATTTATTATAGTATATGGGCCATAAATGCTTGAGTGTTGCTATATATGTTTATATCATAATAAGAATAATTATGAGAATAGGGAGCTATTCATAGGAAGCAATAACAAGGTATGTCATCAAGAACTATCCATGAGGTATGTAAGTACTATATGTTGTATAGTTGATATGAGTAATGAAAGCATGTATTTTCATGATTTAAGCTGCATATATATGTATATGTACATGTGGGCACACACAATGCTAAATATGAAAGATTACATATTATTATTTGTCTAAACTTGAAACCATCATGATATGAATGAAAGAAAATTGATGCAACTATATGATCATATGTAAGCATCCATATGTATTGAAGCCTAGATCTCAATGTTTGAAGTATGATATGAATGATATGCATTCTTTTATGAAAAGTGTATTTAAGCCAAATGATGTGCTAAGTAAAGAAGGATATGTTAAATTAAAAATGTTCTTAAGTGTTTAAGCCTGCGGGTCTTAGTTCAGTTATGGATTAGATAGGCATGCCTAGAGGGATAATCGCAGCTACCATAGTTGACCCCATTTGGGTCTTATTCCTTAATGGAACTATCGTTTGGCCCTTTTAGGTCCATAGTTTTTTCCTTGCTGGAACTGTTGTTTGACCCCGTTTGGGTCCATTGTTTGATATCTTCGGATATCCATAGTTTGATACTTTTGGGTATCCATTGCTCTCGTTATCCACCCATCGAACTAGTACTTAGGCAGGCTATTAAAGATGATAAAAAGTACAAGAAATAAAGTGATATATATATATATATATATATATATATATATATATATACTTATCGATTTCTTCATGTAGTTAACATAAGCATGATGAATGTCTTAATCTATTATGTTGCTTTATCTTAAATTCTTTTTAGCTATAACTGTCCATAAGAAATGAGATGCCATGTTCAGTATTATTATGAGATATGTATATCACCTCGACTATCAGGAAGGTTCCCATGTGAGTGCCGGTGTGAGTAGAACTCCATCGGTAGGTTCCACGGAGAATATATGAACCCCAAAATGTACTATATGGTACTAGAACTTATATGGACTACAACATGTACACTAAGTTTCATGTGCTTTATTTATAAAATGCATACATGTGACATCGAGACCTTATTTATAATCATGATATGTAATGTTTGTTCTTTGTGATCACATACAACTCTACCAGTCTATTTAAATATGTATATATACATGTTTACATACATGTAGGTTTAATGATAAATATGTCCATATTAGATGGAAAAGTCCCATGGGTTCTATTTGATAGAAAATTTGAAAGTTGCCCTACTTAAGTTTCTAAGTTTCTAATTGAGGTAGCTTGATTTCTCATCCAAACATCTTATGATTTCTACCTAACTTCACTAGTCATAAATATGGATTGGATGGTCATAAAGCTAGCAAACATTTCCTCCAAATTGGGTTTCCTATCCTTAGTAGGTTGAGGTCTAGCTTGGAATCCTAGGGGTTAATATGGTGGAGCTTGATATGTAGATGGGTAGTGTGGTTGGGCTAGAGCTTGTTGTGATGGATGGTTGTTGCTATGTGAAATTATATTTTAATTAAAGGCAGCTTTAGGTTGATTATTAAAAGTAGATTCATGGCTCCCTTCTCTCTATGAAAAATTAAGGTAATTTCTCCACCTAAGATTATAGGTATTGCTATAAGGGTTCAATGCGTTCACCTTTTCTACTACAATACATAAGCCTTTCGTACTCTTATTTAAAGTTGATCCTCCTACATAAACATCACATCCATGAGATAAAACAAACACATTTTGTATCTTTAACCCATTGACCTCATTTTTTAATAACTCTATTTGGGAATTAAGCATGGCTATTTCATCTACACTGTGTACTTCCTGCTTCTTTTATGTGGTTCTAGTACTTATCCATTGAGCATTATTCATGGTCATCTCATTAAGGAGTAGAAAAGCTTCTTTAGGTATCTTTTTCATGAAACTTCCACCAGAAGCTGCATCTACGAGAGACCTTGTAGTTTGATTCAACATAAACCTGAAAAAGAAGTAGACATTAATTGATGTATAACATTTTTATGGTGTGGGAAACTCTTTAGAAGTCTCTTAAATCATTCCCAAATCTCTTGAAATAGCTCATCATAAAGCGAATGGAAATTATGAATAATATTCCTAATATTAGTTGTTTTGGTAGGTTAGAAGAATCAACATCAAAATTTCTCTTGCATTTGCTCCCAAGATCTAATGGATTAACTTTGTAACATTTGCAACCAGTCTCTAGCCTTATCGATGAAAGTAAAAGGAAATATCTTAAGCCTAATGGCATCCATACACACATTTTGTATTTGAACTATGTCACTAATTTCTAAGAAAATATCAAAATGTTTAGCAGAATCCTTTATTTTTGATCTCAAAAAATGATTCTTTTAGATAATGGCATTTATAATGGGTTTTAGTTCAAAGTGTTCGTTATAAGGTATTCTAATGGATGGTATTAAATTTAGATAACTTATTCAGAAGATCTTTCTAAGTATCAAACCCCTTTATTAGGAACAATTCAATACTTAGCATAAAATCCAGTTAATGAACTCCTAAATATCCATTAGATCATTTCCCAAGAGATCTCACTTCAATATATTCATACTTTAGCTTTTATTAGCCTTAAATCATCTTAAATTAACACACAATTATCTCATATTCAAGAACACAATCATGCAACAAATTAGGTGAATTTAAACTAAAACATTCATAACCTAGGTCAATATTGCATTTAATCATCAACCATTATTTCAATATATCATTAATCAAATAATGGAAAACTTAAGATAAGGAATTACTTAGGAAGTAAGAAATAATCAACTAGCATTCAATTGAAGATCAAACTTAAATTATTACATATAGAAATATAAGGGTTCAAGTTCCCTAAGCAAAAGAAAATGAAAATAACTCACTCATTGTCTTTAAACACAAAGAAAAACACATCTGGTTAAGAATGCTTCTCTTGAAGTTTTCTCAAAACTTGCAATTGCAGCCTTCAAAACGCTCTGTATTTTCCTTATAAACTTAGGTTAAAATAAATGTAAAACTAATCCTTTAAATACGTAATTTTTTCTCCTCTTTTGTATCTAATGTTTAATTCTCCCTTTAAAGTTTATAAAAGAAGAAATGTTGGTGGCTCAAACTTCATGTTTCAGCAAAGTAACAGAGTTCAATCGTCAATCAACTTTTCTAGCTTGGTAGAGTGAGAATCTCACTCTACATTCTCACTCTACCGAGTGGCATTACTTTACATTATGTCCTTTTAACTGCTCGAATAAAGTGAGGAACTCACTCCGCTAAGTGGCTTTCTTCTACTTCTCTTTTCTTCAATGCCTACTTGGTCGAGTGGGAAACTACTCCATTGAGTAGCTATGCTTTGGACTCTACGATCAAAGTTGCTTTAAATTGCTAAAATTACACAATCACCCTTGTAATTCCTTTTTTTCTTCAATTACACACTTTAAAACATCAAATTAAATAATTAAGCTCCTAAAATTATAAATTAAGAAATTAAACATTAAATTATCTAATTTACCACCAAATTAACATAATAAATGTATTAAAAACACACTAATAGTATAATATAATTCATAATTATCATTACCTTTAAAATAATGACCTAGAGCAATAAGGGGTTGCAAAATAGAAATGCAGTTGGATTAGCATAGATCAATAACCAAGTCATGATCAACCCATCTCGCCCTTGACTCACTTAGATGAACAAGTTTCCCATGCATTTTGCATGACCCATACATTCCACATACATAGTTCTCTTGTATACGCTTCATGTGTATAAGTCTTTGCATACATTTCATACTTTGCATTACATTTCATGCCTTATAATCTTTAAATATGCTCCTACACCCATAATTAAAAAATGTTTTTTCAAGTGAAGTTAGGGTATGTCAAACCAATGCAAGGGTTTTAAACATTTAAGGGGCAAGCCAATAGGCCTCTATTATCTTACCTACTCGTATCATAATCAACATGGTAATATTCTCCATGAGAATGATGAAATATCAAGCTTTCTGTACAAGCTTGTAGATTTTAACTACGAGCCATCAAGTCCTTTCCCAAAGAATTTTTAGTATCTTATTGATTATTAAACCCTTTTAAGGCATTCATAGTCTCTTACTATCATAAAGTCCTTTCCTAAGGCATTTTTAGTCTCTTAATGAGCATCAAGTCCTTTTTTAAGGCATTTCAAGGCTCTTAGTGAGCATTAAGTCTTTTTTCAAGGCATTTCTAGTATCTCAGTATGCATTAAGTCTTTTCCCAAGGCATTTATAGTCTCTTAGGAGCATTAAGTCACTTTTCAAGTTATTTCTAGTGTCCTAGTGAGTATTAAGTCCTTTTTTAAGGCATTTCAAGTCTCTTAGTTAGCATTAAATCCTTTTTAAAGGAATTTCTGGATCTTGATAAGCATTAAGAAGGCAATTCTAGTATCTTACCAAGCATTTAGTCCTTTTTCAAGTCATTTTTAATCTCTTAATGAGAATCAAGTCTTTTTTCAAGGCATTTCTAGTATCTTAGCGAGCAATTAGTTCTTTCTAAAGGCATTTTTAATCTTTTAGTGAGCATTAAAGCATCAATTTCATCTTCAAGGCATTTTGAAGTTTCTTTAGAGCACAAAATGAAAATAAAAAATCTAAAGTTGTTTAAAGTCTTTCTGAAGCATATAAAATATAAATCCAATCCAAGTCTCTTAGTGAGCATAAAATTAATCAAAGTCTCCTCTTGATATAAGACCATTCAAAGTGTCTTTGAAGCATAAATTCCTCTTAAGAGGCATAAAAATTCTCAAAGTTTCTATGGAGTATGAATTTGTCTTAAAAGGTATCAAATTTCTTTTAACAAGTAACAAGCCACCAGCAAGAGATTTGCTGCTTCTAGCACACATTCCCATTTATAACCCAACTTTCCTATGAGTCACCAAACTAGAATTTCTTACAAGTCACAAAACCATACTTTCCTACGAGTCACACAAAACCAAACTTTCCTATAATTCATAAAACCAGACTTTCCTATAAATCATACAAAACTAGATTTTCCTATGAGTCATAAAACTGGACTTTCCTATAAGTCACAAAACAAGACTTTCCTACGAGTCACATAAAACTAGACTTTCCCACGAGTCACACAAAACTAGACTTTCTTATAGGTTGCAAATCGATCAAATCAACCAGAGATTCATTACCTCAAGTTTGCATCCTTTCCTTTTACTTTAAATTTTGGCTTACTTAGGCACTAATGCACAAAGTTCCTCAAAATTGGGGGTAACTATAGACATCGAGCCATAAGGTAGCCTAGATCATAATTACTTGATGATGAAGAAAAATTCATATTTCTAATAGAAAGCACAAACTTTGAGTTCCATCCATGATTTTCACAATTTTCTAAAATGTTTTTATGTTTTTTAACTTTCTATTTTTGAGGTATGAAAAATAGTTTGAAAAATCTTGCATTTTGGCCTCTTTCTGTGATGAAAGGAATGCCTTCTATGGCCATTTTTCTCCCTGGCCATCTTTTAAAAGATGGCCTACTTTGGCTGTCTATGGTAATTTTGACTACTAGCCATTGGCCAGTCATAGATGCTCATCTATGGGGTTTATTCATCAAATCTATATATTTTCCAACTCATAGAAACTTGGTCAAAATTTTGGTTTAAATGATTGGATTTTCAAAGTTTTATAGGAGAATTTTAAAGGCAAATTTTAGGAATTTGAATTGGAATCATTTTAAAACTCTTTCCTTAATATAAATACTAAAACTTCTAGATTTCTAAGGGGAGAAAAATCATTATTATGCACTCCAAAATTTTTTTAGAGCAGCAGCCATCATTTTTTAGGTAGCAAATCAATTTGTGCTCTTGAAACCAAAGCCCTCTCACATTTTTTCATAAACACACAAACATATTTAATATTGCAAATGTAGAAATAAATGGATTAGAGCTTAAAGCATGACCTTTCAAATATACAAAACTGAAACTTGGGGCAAATATTTTGGATTGGTCTTTTTCTCTCTCTTTTGAATTATGCAATAAAAGCACATTTGATTTGATGTTATGATGCCATAATCGTGTTTTATTATTATTTAATTAATTTTTAATATTTCTATGCTTATTATTACATTTTGAATACTCTGAATGAGATTTAATATGTAGAATGGCATTATATAGGATTTATTTTATAATTATTGCATGTCTATTATTTTTTATTACAATTCTATTTTTATTGCTAAAGTAATCATTTAATATGATTTAAATTCATGTTTAGATTTTGTAGTTAGTTCTAGCATAATTAAAAAGCATTATTTGCATGTTGAATTGGCATCATTAGTAATTCAACTATGTATTTGCTGCATTTTGAATCTTATGGTCTATTTCTTACATGATAGATAAGAAGAAGGCCTTACAATTACCCGTCGATCACATTGATCGACGAAACATCATGGGACCTTATTTTCGTGTTTTACCTCGCTTTCCCTTTTGGTTGTCTGCATGTTTGCTTGGCCAAATGTGGCCTTTGTTTGGGTTTTTTGATAATGTTTTATGTTTATTTCTCTTTCTAGATTATTTGGCATGCTTAATTACATGTTTAGATGTCATTTTTAATTAAGTTAATGCATTTTATCATTTTATCTTCTTAGTACTCTTTTCCAGAATACAAGTCATTTTATTTTGTTTTAGTATTTTACTTTTATTTATCACATACTAAGCATCTTTATTTTCCTTCATTTTTATGAGCAACTAATTTTATTCTTATGATCCTTTAGGGAGTTTGAGATTGGGAATCCTTGGAAAATGTGCTATGGATGGTTAATGGTAAAAGTCTTAATTAGTTTATTTTTTCTTTCTTATCTTTTTATTGTTTTATTATAGATTTTATTTTGGGGTTTGTAATAATTTAGTAATAAATGATTGTTTGCACAAGCAAAATACAACTTAAGCTTCCAATTAAAATACATCATTACAACCATACTATCCTAAATACAAAAGCTATATAGAGTTAGTGATATGCCGTAAAGCCCACATGAGATAGGTTTTTTATCCATGTATAAAACATTCCATCTGAATAATAATAAGGCACTCATACATTCTTTAGTGCTTTTGTTTAAAAACATTTTCATGCATATAACTTAAACTATTAAATGTAGTCCTTAGCATATAAACACAATACAAAGATCATCATGAAGAGTTCATGATATGAGATACCTATTTTATGCAAATATGTTAATAACTAAATTATCCCTAGTTATAGTATTAACAAGAATGGACATTGTTAATATAGATAGACTAGCATATGTTATACTTCTTGAATAGTTCAAGTAGTAGATCTTATTATCTATGATTATTGAGATGATCAAAGTTAACATATGGATGCTTATTAGAAGAACAAGTTAATTGGAGACCTATCATGAGAAACTTCACATGAATACTTAAACTATATCGGTGAATTATCTTAACATATCAATTGTGCAAGTATCCTTAATCTTAAGATCACTAAGTTATCTCAGGTAGAACCTGTTATACTTTAACTCCTGTGCTTTTACTTCACAAAGAGATATATATATCTCATAGATTGGGTATAAAATGAACTACTTAGAGGTATTTGAGTGACCAATAAAGGATTCACCACCTCTGTTATAGTGATGAGTTCTATCTCAAGTATTTATATACATCTTTATTCAGAAAACCTTGGCCAAGGTGGAATGCAAGGTGAATGAGATTCATAAGGGCATTTTAAAAATAAATATAAAAGTATGAAAATACAATAAGTTCATGAATTAATTGATATATAAGCATATTCAATTCATGAATGAGATTAGAAGAATGGTGAAAGGAATGATTGCATGGAAAGTTGATATGGAAGGGTAAAAGTGGAAACCACTGAATTCCTATCATTTGGGTAGTCATAATGGTTGATTAGAAACCTCTCATGACTTGTAAAATTATGTATGAAAAATATCAATTGAGAATTGATATAATGGTTTAAAAGAGTTTAAATCATAAGCATCATAGTTCGACCAGGACCATTAGAGTTATAGTTCGATTAGGACATTTAGAATCATAGTTTGACTAGGATTCTTAAAAGATCCTAATTTGATTAGAAATCTTAAAGTCCTAGTTTAATTAGAACTCTTAAAGTCCCAATTTTATTAAAATTCTTTGAGTCCCAGTTCGACTAGATCTATTAGTTACATATTGTATTGCCAACATGCGATAGAAACCCAAAGGGTCACACATATATAAGAATTAATGTCCGAGGTAAAAGCAATGTATAAACATGAGATGGGATGTCATGGAAACTTATTTGATAAGTTGGTAAGAGAAGCCCATTTGGCATTTGGCATAGAAAAGACCCAAAAGGCCTAAAATATGCAATAGGGCTTTTATGAGCTAGAAAATTTTCTTAGAAGCCCATTTGGCATTAGATGCAGTTAATAATTAATATGGGGCTTCATTAATATGTTATAAGGCTATATATAAAGTTTGAATAGGGTTGGAGCCCATTCAAATGTGCAGACCCAATTTATTTAGGCCTTATGCTTAGAGTTCGACTATTGGGCTTATGATTTTCACTTAAACACATCCAATTGGTCCAAGCTTAATTAAAAGGTATAGCCATTATAACATAACCATAATTTAAACTGTGAGGATATAAATAAAATTTCAGAATTAGGATAATTTAAGCAAAAAAAAAAAAGAAAAAGAAATTATAATCGCCAAACCTTAGCCTCCCCTCCCTTTCTCTCTGAGCCGAATTGGCTTTACTAGTACCTAAGCTCATTTTATCCCTTGTTACACCATGAGAAGGTTTTTAGACATTGATTCTTATGTGGATACTATAGAGGTGCCTTGAAGTAAGGACACTGGTGGTTTATGACAACCCGATGCGATGATTAAACCACTATTTAACAAACACCTACGGTAAAGTTCTGAACTTTAGTTAGGAAATTCAATTATTTTGACTAGATCATGAAATTTTGATTTATAAAATTTTAAATTCTACCTTTACATCTGATGTAATGTGTTAATAAACTAACAATGGTATCAGAGCCAAGGCTATGTCAAAAGAATTGAATGTTTGTTCGATTATGTTTCTTTTAATTTCATTGGTGTAATTTTATTTAATAATTGTATATTCCATATAAAGTTCATATTTTTAATTGTAAAAAGTATGTAATATATCATATATTACTATATACATGAATTTATCTTGAGTTATATGCCATGAAAATGCAAGTAAAACTTTAAAAAGAGGCCTCCAATGCCACTCAAGGGTTTTGTGCCATTAAGAGTATTTTAGGCCCAAATCAATTTTTCGGTATTTTAGTTTTTCATGAAAAATTAATTTCATTTATTTTGAAACCTTACTATAAAATTTTATTTTTAAAAATTAAAATTAAAATTAAAATTAAAAAATTGATTTAATTGGGATAAAAATTTTGACTAGATAAATTCGGCACTAGTGGTTTTATAGGTGGGCTAAATTAGGTTAATAATTTTTTCCCTAATTTTTTTTTGTTTCAGATCCAAAAACTAAGACACATTAATATGAGATATTAAATGGTGTTTTCATAAATTTAAAGTAATTCAATTTGATGTTTAATGCATTTGATTCATTTTGCTAAAATTTAGCATACCAAGCCAAATACGGTAAATATCAATTTTATGTTTTAAGTTAGCAATGAGTTGGTGGGCACAATTAGATTACTTGAATTAATAATATTAATTATTTACAAGTTTAATTAAATTTTTTAAGGTTTGGAATGGGTTAAAAATCGTTTGGCCCATTAGGTTAGCTAAATAAGCCAAACAACCCATTAAAGGATACTAGGTTTGACTTAGTTTTTAGCCATTTGACTTCTTACTTTGAACTTGATTTAAAATTTATTAATTGCTGGAATTGAAATTTATTTAGTTATTTAATGAGATTAATTAATTAAATCTAGTAATAAATTATTAATGAGATTAATAATTGGAAATAAAACAAGCTTAGTAGCATTTTCGGGAAACTAGTCTTTGAAGTTGTCAAAAAGTTCCCAAATTTCAAATAGTTTCTAAAATGTAAAAGTTTCCTAATATGGTTCTATTTATGACAATGTGATTATCTTAATTTAACATATTTATAACTTAAGATATATCATATACAAACAACAATGTTTCAAGAAGATGAAAGCATACACTAATTACACTAAAAAATTTTATTTTTTGTTTATGCATTAAATGCAAGATAAGATGTATGTCTTGGAACATTTAGTTAGTTATGGACTTATGGACAATGTGATTGAGCATATGCATGGTTTATTTTTGGCCCATAAAGACTTTCATATCCAATCTATTTATCTTTTTATTATGTAATTAGATTACATAGGATTGGAATAGGAAAGAAGAAGATCAAGACCATGGGAGCAAGATGGGCCGAATGGTTTATTGAAAAAGAAAAGAAGATTTTGTGATACTCTTATTTCTTATGGTTTTATAATTCATGCATTCTACTTAAGTTTTTTACCTAGTTCCCATCATGGCCTGAGGAAACCAAAGTAAAAAGTCCATAAATATCTTATGTATTTAAAAGTTAAATATGCATGATTAATTAGATTAATGTATATACATACTCATGCCAATGTATGCTAACCATGATAGATGAGACTTAAAAGGAATAAACCCCTCTTTTAATATTAAGACATATAGCCTTCTGTTAATAAGAGGAGAAGCAGAGTTCTTTATAGTATTAGGTTGTTGAACAAACTTAAGACTATATTTTATCGAATATGTTCAGATCTTTTTAATGGGTCATCTTTATTAGCCTATTAGTTTGTTGAGCAAACTCAAGGCTAATGAATCTAGAGGCGAGATTGGGTTTTGCATTTCAAGATATGCATATATCATGAGTTGATGCTTAATGATTCAATAGTTACATGAAGATGCAATTGGTGTATGATACCTACCTTTCAAGTTAGGGTTTGTCTTATTGATAAAACACAAGGTTAAATTTCTAACTAAGGATTTGATATTAACCCACTAAGAAAAACACCGGGTTTTCTCAGTTTAATAGTGAGGGCTATTGGTTTGCAACAAAATAGTGGGAGTAAAATGGATTGATAAAAGACCTTATTAATGCATTCATATACATGGACATGTTCTAACATACTTAATTCTTCACATTTAGGTTACTTCATCATGAGCACTAAACATATTAACCTTTGCTATATTCTGGATAAAAAGTTGGTTGGGACCAACTACTCAGACTAGATAAGGCAAGAAAGAATGGTTCTTAGAGCCGAAAAGATCCATTATGTCTTGGATAAAGATCCACCACTGCATCCATTTGATGATACCATGGTGAGATCAAAGACATTTATCAAAAGTATATGGATGACAATGAGGCAATAACATATGTGATTCTAGCTATTATGCCTCCTAAGCTACAGAAGTAGCATAAGAAGATGGATGTGGAAACTATTATGTTGCATTTGGAGGAACTCTATGCTTCTTAAGCTAAAATTAAGCCATATGAGATTGCTAGAGCTCTCTTTAGTTGCAAAATAATCATCCATTGGAGATGTATGGGTACATTTAACATCTTGGTAGGCTGGGCTATGTTATGGATAATGATCTATACATAAACTTGATCTTATATTCTTTGGCACCTAGTTTTGCACCTTTTGTGCTTAACTTCAATATGAATAAGATGGTGGTTACTATCCCTGAGCTTATTAACATGCTAAAGATTGTTGATGAATGTACTTAGAAAAATCCAAATTTGTCATGGTTGTCTATTCTGCTCACTTAAAAAAAGGGTAAGAAGCAAAAGAAGAAAGCAACTAAAGCCTATGGTGGAATATCTAAGTAAGTGGCTACCAAAAAGGATAAGGACTCCAAAGGGACATGCTTCCATTATGGTAAGGTAGGCTATTGGAAGTAGAACTATAAGGTCTACCTAGGGTCTCTTAAATAGAAGAAACAAGCCGAAACTTCTAATCCAGGTATTTATATTATAAAAATAAATACACATTCTATTACTTTTAGGCAATCTTGGTTATTGGATACTGGATGTGGATCTCACTTATGTAATGATCTGCAGGGCTTAAGAAGTAGTAGAAGGGTTGGCAAAGGAGATATGGATCTACAATCATCAACTGGTCAAAAGGTTGCTGCCCAAGTAGTTAAGATCTATCAGTTGTCTTTACCTAGTAGGCCAATATTGGAGCTAGATAATTGTTATTATGTTCTAGCATTAGATAGGAACATTATTTCTATTTCATGCCTTTAGGAACATGGTTTTGATATTTCTTTAGATAGGAACATAGGTTGTTCTAAGAATAATTTATTCTATTGTTTAGGTTCTATTAGTAATGGAATATTTATTCTTGATCTTGGAAAAGAAATATATAACATAAATACTAAGAGAGCTAAGAAAGATAACTTAAAAACTTCTTATTTATGGCATTGTGATTTAGGTCACATAAATGAGAATCGCATGACTAAGTTACACAAATTTGGTGACTTGGGTTCTTTTGACCATGAGTCATTTGAAAAATGTGAATCTTGTTTATTAGGAAAATGACTAAAGTACCCTTTAGTGGTAAGGGTGTATGGGCTCGTGAAACATTAGAACTTATACATTCAGATGTATGTGGTCCAATGTCCATGCATGCTAGAGGAGGTTATCCATACTTCATAACTTTCATAGATGACCATTAAGTATATGGTTTGTAATGCCCGCTCTTATTACCATTTAAAATACTTATTATTTTATTAAATTACTTGCACAAAATACATTTAAAGTACAAATACAAATTTAGTTCATTGTTCAAATCTCATCACTTACCTTCCAATACCTCTATCTTAATCAAACTCTATTCAAGACTATCTCTCACTGTTTCTCTTACTCTACACTTTATCATGGTTATATTCAATCTAACTAAGGAATTGTGTAATATTCAAGAGTAAATTAATTAAGTTTTAAGTAAATAATTAAATAAGATCACGATAGATAAAAGATAATAAAAGCGGGCATTACATGGTTATAGTTATCTAATGAAGTTTATATATGAAGCTTTTGAAAAGTTTGAAGAATTTAGAAATGAAGTAAAGAAACAACTTAGTAAAAGTATTAAAATAATAAGATCAGATCGAGGTGGAGAGTACTTAAGCCAAGAGTTTCAGAGTTATCTAAGAGATAGTAGGATATTATCTCAATGGACTCCTCCATATACACCACAACATAATGGTGTATCTAAAAAGAGGAATTGAACACTATTAGATATGGTTCGATCCATGATGAGTAGTGTAGAGTTGTCCAAATCCTTTTGGGGATATACACTAGAAATAACTATTTATACATTAACTAGAGTTTCATATAAATTAGTTGATGTTACTCCATATGAGATGTGGAATAATAGGAAACTTATACTATCTTAAATGAAAGTATGGATTTGTCTTACTTATGTTAAGAGGACAATGTTAGACAAGTTAGAAGCTAGGTCTGACATATGCTTATTTGTAAGATATCCAAAAGAATCATTTGGATATTACTTCTATCATACCTTGGACCAAAAGGTGTTTGTTTCAAGGCATGCTATCTTTTTAGAGAAAGAGTTTCTCAAAAGAGAAGATATTAGGACTAGAGTTAAGCTTAAAGAAGTTCAATATCCATAAATAAAAGCAGATCAATAGGTTGACACAGAGATTGTAACTCATAAAGGTGAGATAACAGTCGAACCTAAAAGTATACAAGCACCTAGAAGGTCTACTAGAGTTCATTCGATCTTAGAGAGATATGAATTTCTCATAAATGAGGATAAAAATGTAACTGTGGTAGAGGACAATAAGCCCACTAGCTATAAAGTGGTTTTGAATAGTTTTGAACCTAATTTATGGTTTAAGGCTGTGAAGTCCGAAATGGACTCCATGTATGACAACAAAGTTTGGACTTTGGTTGATCCACCTAAAAGGATAAAACCTATAGGGTGTAAATAGGTCTTTAAGTAGAAGATCAACATGGAAGGTAATATGGTTACTTATTAAGCTTGTCTTGTGGCTAAAGGATATCATCAAAGAGAAGGAATTGACTTTGATGAAACCTTTTCCCATGTGGCAATGCTTAAGTCTATAAGAATACTTCTTACCATTACTACTCATTATGATTATAAGATATGGCAGATGGATGTGAAGATAACTTTCCTTAATGAAAATCTAATCGAGGATATGTATATGACACAACCTAAGGGATTTACATCCAAAGATGGTAAAAAAAGTATGCAAACTTTAAAAATCCATTTATGGATTGAAGCAAGCATCTAGGAGCTGGAATATCTTATTCAATGAGATAATCAAAGATTCGTGTTTCTCACAAAATGATGATGAACCTTGTGTATACAAAAAGGTCAGTAGAAATGTAGTAGTTTTCCTTGTTCTTTATATGGATGACATACTGATCATAGGAAAGATTTATTTATCTAGATAATTCTCCATGAAAGACCTTGCAGAAGCATCTTACATTCTAGACATAAGGATCTATAGAGATAGATCTAATAGGATGCTAGGTCTTTCACAATCAACATACATAGACAAGGTACTAAAGAGGTTCAACATGAATCAATCTAAGAAAGGATTTATTCCCATGGTATATGGAAAAAACCTTTCTAAGTCTATGTGTCCTTAAACACAAGAGTAAAGAGAAAGCATGAGGAGGATCTCATATGCATTTGCAATAGGGATGAACATTGGAGATGCATATGTATACATCCAAATGTATAAATATGCATACCTTAAGCCAATTTTACAGTTGATTATTAACCATTTCTTAAAAACTCAACAATCAACATAAATATAACTCAAGATAAGTATTTTTGCATAAGAATTAAGAAATAAAAAAATTGCATTCAATTAATGAACAAACCAAGTCATTACATAAAGAAATATGAGGGTTGAAGTTACCTCAGCAAAAGAAAAAGAACTACTCACTCATTATATTAAAAACCAAACAAAAACAAAATAAGAGAATGATACACATAAAACCCTTAAGCTATTATTGAAGTTTCCTTAGAATTATTTAATCCTAGCCTCCAAATTCTAAGTGAAAAATTAAAACAAAAGACTACGAATTATTTAATTAAAAAGATCTCTTCACTTGGTGTTTTTCTATCCCTTTTATAGCTTGAAAGAAGAAGTTAAAAAACCTTCAACTTCTTTTTTTCCACAAGACTTTTAATTTCAGCAAACAACTTCCTTTTCAGTAGAGAAGAGTAGTCCAATCGCAATCCGAATTCTTTGACTCGATAGAGTGTGATTTTACTCCATCGTGTAAGATTATGCTTGCTTAGACTACTTGGTAGAGTGATATTTACCTCTATCATGTGATTAGATACTGCACTTTTATCTTCCTTCAAAACCCACTCTATAGAGTGACTTCATTCTGTAACCTACGAAATAATTTCTTAACTCTTTAAAAACATGGCAAAGCTGAAATTTCTCTTTAATCTTTCAATTTTCTTCTTTTTCTTCAATTAAGTCCCTAAAAGCACCAAAATACACAATTAAACAATTAAAACATCAATTAAAAAATTATATATTAAAGTGACTAAATTAACATAAAAATAACAAAAAAGCAAAATAAACACACATTAATAATATAGTTAAATTCACACTTATCAAATACCCCACACTTAGGCTTTGCGCACCCCCGAGTAAATCTGAACAAACCAACTTCTTAAAATAATCAAACTCAAAATTAGATTTATACAAATCAAAACTAAGTTCAACAATTAACAAGAGCACTTAATAAAATCCTGGTTAGAATAAACTCAAATAAGGAAATAAAAATAAGTTTCCATTTCCATGTGTGTGTGCAAGGCCAAAATAGTTTAAGCAATTTTGAAAATCAAAACACCAATGCACTTCATAATCAAACTCTTGAATTGATGTATACTAAGTATACATGTGGTTTTATGCTAGAAACTCTAGAAACACCATAGGCCTCTCCTTTAGCACCGGAACTTGAAGGTCATCTTCGTTAAACAACTTAAAGCAAAATATATACTCACTTAGGTCTTAATTGGGTTGTAATAGGGTTAAGGGGTTGGCTATCAAAGAATGGTTAAAAGATAATCAAAGGGATTAGCCACTCTATACTTGAATAAATTTCATTCCTAAAAATTTCAAACTATTAAGCATAATACCTTTTTCATGATTGCTTCCCAACCCCTTTAAACATTGAACACACCCAACCAAAAAGGATAAGACTGAAATCCCTCTCATTTTGCTCAATTTCTTACTTTTAAAAAGGTATCATTTCTTTTACTTGTAAATATCCCACACTTAAAATTTTACCATAAATACTAGCTTTATTTGCAATATTTTTTATAGCTTCTTTTACAGGCAATTTATAATAACGTGGGTAAAATGAGGACATTCCATAGGTATTGACTTTATCACACCATTCTTTCCCTCAAAGATACAACTTTTCGCATTACACTTAACTGAAATGCCCAAAAAATGTAAATCCATCCAAATCTAGAGTGGTTAATTCTAGAGGGCAGATAAAGGCTTTTAGGCTATATGGTTAATAGATGAATGTAACAAGAACAAAAACACAATACGCTTTAAGCATACATCCTTAAGCTCTAATTGGCTAACAAAGATTAATTATTTCAAAAAGGTGAAAAAATAATCTTTTGATTAGCTCAATAAGAAAAATTTGCTTAGATCATTTCTAAGTTGCTTGAGTTTCTTTTATTATTCGAAAGATGATGAGGAAGGTTTTAGGGTCCTAAAATTCTTTGCTTAACTATTTCAATGCATTGGTTTTTCTAATGTTCAAAAACTGGTCTTTCATGCTTTATGAGTGGAAAGTAATGATTATAAACCAATTTGAGTAGTCAATTGGCACAAAATTTCATTGGACAACCTACTTGTCTTACTACTAAACTGGAGTCTTAACTATTGAACAATCTAAATTTGAGTTTAATTTGTTCAAAGTCTGACAAAAATTGGGGCAAACTAAACTTTCTGAAGGTTAGGTGATAACTTTGAATCAACTAATAACTAATGTGACCTAAAAACAAAACAACAACTACCTAACAAAACTAGCAACATTTAGTAGCATAAAATCATTTAAAGCATAAGGTTGCTCCTAACATTATTCTTATAGACAAAATAGTATACTATAATAACTAAAAGAAACAAAAGCAAAACAAACTAAAATAAAAGCATTAGTGCTTTCACAAAGCAAAAGGGGAGAATTAGATTATACTTTCTAAATCTAAGAAAAATTTGTGCTTAGAGAAGCTCTAACCCCTCTCACAAAATGTTGCTATCTATTACAATTGGTGCACGGCTCAGTTAGATGGCGAAAGTGGTACTGGTGGAAAACGTCTCTGGAATTCACTGTTAAACTTTTCAAAATCTTTCTTCAATTCACCAACTTTGTCCCTCATTGAATCCATCCATCCGATCATCGGCTTCATAAAATTCACCATGAGTGGTGGAATCTCTTGCTAGGCAGGTGGTGGGGGTGCCTGTGCAGGAGCGACTGGCTTTGGTGTAATTTCCTCTGCTTTTTCATCCTGGTTCCAACTAATGGTCACCAAATAGAGATACTCAACCCTAGTCAACCAATGCCGATAAGGCTCCTTCAGCAAAATCTTCATCCTGGTCAACATGGTGAAGTCAATATATCAAACCTCTCTATGAGATTTCCTTATATCCATATGCCCAACATGGTTGGCCATGATAGTCGCTATCCACCCTAGAGAAGCCTCATTAATTTTTCTATTCATCTTTTGAAACTCTTATATTTTTTGACATAAGAGAACAACATAATTGTCCGGATGCCTTCGACCATACTTCTCAACAGCATACATTCTTCAACATTAATAACACCTTCACTGCCAAGACAAACTAAAGAAAGTAATTGATAAAAACCTATGAATAACTTTGAGGGCATGGCTACCAAAAACATGTGCTTTCATCTTACTGGACTTGTACTTCTTTGGATTGATGGGGCCCAGATGAATTCCTAATTTTCTTGTGCAGTGGCATTTTGGCAACTCACCTATTATATTAACTGGAAAACCTGAATTTTCAACAAAGTCTAGGAAGAGCATATGATGATGATGTCTATAGAGCTTGAAGCTAATGGTTTCCAAATCCTGCTCATCTTTATAAGAAAGCTAAAAAGAAGTGAAGAATTGCCTGGCTAAAAATGGGTAGACTTTCTGTTACTTTTAAACCAAATGATCCCATCCAATGTTCTGGATCAGTGGGTAAATCTTAGCCTATAAGTTGCCATTCCTAATATCCAAAAAAATCATCAAGTAAGTCAACTTGACAAATTTAATTTCCTTAAAATACTCATATAAGTCGACCTTGTCTTCATCAATGTAGGCAGGGATATGTTTGTCTGAAGAACTTGATGCTTCATCTTTTTGTGCCCTTTTTGGTGCCACTAGATACACAACAAAAATATAACTTATATCCAATGATAATTAAAGCTCAATAAATTCTCTAAAAATATAAACAAATACAATGAAGTACCAATTATGTATTATGTGGGTTGCAATAATAGAGGTGGGAAATAGATGCAAATTAAGTGTGTAAGTGATGGGTTGAAAAGGAAGAATTAAATGAAATTGATACAACGAATTAAAATTAGACATATAGTTAAACTTAGTCATTTAATCATTTTATCGAACATATTATGTGCACAACTTTACTAAGCTATAACTAATGTAATTTTAATTATCTTAAACCTAAATTGATACATACACATTTTATTACAAATGCTTCATGCTATTATGACCATAGAAAATAAAAAAAGAAGCATATACAAAGCAAAAAATTGAGCCAAAGTACCCACATTAAGAAAACTTTTCAAAAGGAAAAATGTAATTTTCAAGTAAATGAAAAAGATATGAAAGCTAAATTAAACTTACTTGATCAAATTGATGATGCACGATGAATTTTCAACAGGTAATTAAAGTGCTCGATGGAATGATTGCACTAAATAAGGAATGAAAGCATAAAATAGGCAAAATATTAAAGCATGATGGAGTGTGTGAGGTGAAAAAGCAATTTTGTTCATTTATACAAAGGCCACTAAGTGGAGTGATCCTTCACTCTACCGAGTGACACCTTACTAGAAGGCCAACGGTCACCTTAAAAAAAAAATTATTTATTTATTTTTTTAGGGACTCATGGTGGAGTAAGAACTCACTGGAACCAGTTGGAATTCCACTCGGTGGAGTGGATTTTCACTCCATGGAGTGACAAGCCACTGGACTCTAAACATGCCAAAAGGCAATGTTAAAAACTCCTATACTACAAAATTGAACATGCAACTCAATATTTTTCCTAATTAGCACTAAATTGCCAATAATTTCCCCATCAATAAGATTAAAATCTCTCCCAACTAATTTTTCTAATTGCATAAATTGAATCAAAATATATGCCACCTTTAGCAAGGTAAATTCTAATGTCTGCTACAAATCAAGTTGCCTTGTCTACATAGGTATTTCTACTAATTAACATAATTAAGCCTGGTTGTGAACTGGAAGCATGAATTCCCATCTATTTATGCATGGAACACTGAAAATACTGGACTTGCAAAAGAACAATCATATCAATATGAAACACAACTGTAAAAGTAAAACCAAATAGCATTTGATAAGGTGAAGATAAATTAGTTGTGAGTTTTTGTAAGTCCTCAACTAGATTTTAGAATTGTCTTACTTGTCAAGGAAAACCAGAGTTGCCTCAGCAAGCTCATGATTAGCATTAAAATATGCTTTTAACCTGTGGCCATTTACTCTATATTCCTGACCATCCTTTGGATTTCTGATAGTGACAACTCCAAATTCGTTGTTCGAAACTACTTGATAAGGCCCTAGCCACCTTGAATTGAGTTTCCTTAGGAACAACCTCAGTCTACTATTATACATTAAGACCAATATCCTAGGAGCAAAATCCTTTTGATTTAGCCTCTTGTCATGCCAACACTTGATTTTCTCCTTATAGCTTGTAGCATTATCATAAGGCCACTGTCAAATTTCATCTAACTCACTACGCTGCAACCTTTTTTTTTTCTCTTGCAATTCTCAAATCAATGTTAATCATTTTTATAGCCCAATATGCCTTATGCTCTAATTTGTCCTACAAATGATATGCTTTACCAAAAATTAGCCTAAAAGGAGACAAGCCTATAGGGGTCTTGTAAGCGAATTCTATAAACATATAGAGCCTCATCCAGCTTGTGAGACCAATCTTTCCTAGTAGTGTTCACTATTTTTTCTAACTTCCTATTTGACACTTTTGTTTGCTAATTTGCTTAAGGATGGTAAGGGGTTGTAACCTTATGTCTAACACCAAACTTTTTAAGCAATGATTTGAGTTGGTGATTGACAAAATACTTACCTCCATAATTGATGATAGCTCTCGGTGCCCCGAACCTAGTAAAAAATTTCCTCCTAAGGAATTCAAGCACAACTCTAGCATCACATATCCTATTAGCTACTGCCTCTACCCATTTACTCACATAATCTGTGGCTACTAAGATATATGCAAAGCTAAAGTAGTTTGGGAATGGTTCCATGAAGTTAATACCCTAAACATTAGAAATTACAACTTCTTACATAATATTCATAGGCATCTCATCCCTCTTGGATATATTTCCTATGCATTGACACCTATCACAATACTTTATAAAGGACTTAACAACAATGAAAATAGTAGGTTAAAAGAAATATGGCTTTAAAAATTTTGCTACCATGCGATTTGGCCCATGGTGGTCACTAGCCTTTCCTCCATGATAGAGTCATAATATGTCTGCTTACGATTCTTTTGGAACATATCTTCTCAGTACTTGGTCCGGATATATCTTGATCGAATATGGATCATCTTATAAATAGTATCTTGCATTCGCTTTTAGCTTTTTCTTTTGCTGCCATGTGAAATCCTTTGGAAGATAACCTCCTGTGAGATAATTAGTAATATTAGCATACCAAGGAACAAAATTATTACAAGAATAAATAGCACAGATACATTCATCTGGAAATAAGTCAGAAATTTTTCTTTTTTCTATATGAGCATGATCCAATCTAGATAGATAGTCAGCTGCAAAATTCTCAGCCCCCCTTTTATCTTTTATCTCCAAATCAAATTCCTAAAGTAACAAAACCCTGTAATAGGCATCGGTTTGGAGTCCTTTTTAGCATAGAGATATCGAAGCTCCACATGATCCAACCATATTGTTAGTTTAGAACTAAGGAGATATAGCCTAAATTTTTCAAAGCTAAACACTATTGCCAAAAATGCCTTCTCTGTGGTTGTGTAATTCACTTGAGCTCTTGTGAGTGTGTGATTGGCATAATAAATGGTGTGAAAAAAATTTCTTCTTCCTCTATCCTAAAACTGCTTTTATTGTAAAGTCATTGGCATCACATACAATTTCAAAAGGCAGGTTCCAGTATGGTGATGCTATGATAGGTGCTGTAATTAACTTATACTTTAATTGATTAAAAGACTGCAAATACTTATCATTAAAGTTAAATGCAACATCTATAAGCAGTAAATTAGAAAGCAATTTAGCTATTTTAGAAAAATCCTTAATAAAATGACGATAAAACCCAGCATGACAAAGAAAACTTCTAATTTCTTTAACATTCGTAGAAAGAGGCAACTTTGCAATTACCTCTACTTTTGGCTTATCAACCTCAATTCTATTTTCAAATATTTTATGCCCTAAAATGATGCCTTCCTTCACCATAAAATGTCATTTTTCCCAATTGAGGTCCAAGTTAGTTTCCTCACAGCTTTCTAAAAAATGCTAGATTAGACAAACATGAATCAAAATCACGACCATATAAAGTAAGATCATGCATGAAAATCTCCATGAATTTTTCAATAAAATCATGAAATATAACCATCATGCATCTTTGAAAAGTAGCTGGGGCATTACAAAGATCAAAATGCATTCTTCTATAGGTAAACGTGCCATAAGGGCATGTAAATGTAGTCTTTTCTTGATCTTTCAAGGCTATAGAAATTTGCATATACCCTGGATAATCATCTAAAAAATAGTAAAACCTATTTCTAGCTAATCTCTCTAACATTTGAACAATAAAAGGCAAAGAAAAATGATATTTTCTAATAGCACTATTTAACCTCCTATAGTTAATACACTTTCCATCCCGTTACTGTTCATGTTGGGATTAGTTCATTATTTTTCATTAGTCATCACAATCATACCCTCATTTTTAGGCATATATTGCATAGGATTTACCCAAGTATTATAAAAAATGGGACAGATTATACCTGTATCAAGTAGTTTCAATACATCCTTTTTCACCACTTCTTGCATAGCTAGGTTGAGTCTCCGTTGGGGTTGCACCACCAATTTGAATTCTATCTCCATCGATATTCAGTATGCACAGTAACCGGGACTAATTCCCTTTAAATTTGAATTTTTCCATCCTTAAGCTTCTTTATGCTTCTTCAATGCCTCTACCAACATTTCTTTTTCCAACCCTATCAAAAGCGAAGAAATAATTACTGATTTTGCATTTTCCTCTAAAAATACGTATTTTAAATGTGAAGGAAGAGTTTTGGGTTTAGAGTTATTTTCTCCCTTAGGAGGGGATTGCTCATCATTCTATATTCCTTCATTGTGCTTTTTTTCTAGTTCCTGTATCAGCCTTCCTCTTGGTTTTCCATTTCTTTCTTATTTCTTGAATGCATCAAGCAATCTTGAGGCTCATCATTTAACAAAATTTTCTCCTGCTTTTCTTCTGTACACTCTTGAACACGATTTATAAAGCATATAGATTCTTCAAAGCCATAAGAAGGATGCTTCATCACCTTATTCACATTAAAAATAATTTCCTCCTCATTAAACCTTAAAGTAACCATTTGCCAGTGTACATCTATCAATGCTTTTGTTGTGTTCAAGTATGATTATCCTACTATCAATTGTACTTTATGGTCCTTCTTCATGTCAATTACTATAAAATCAAACAAAAATATAAAATTTCCTACTTTTACTATCAAATCCTCAATAATACCCTTAGGCCTCTTCACATATATACCCATCAACTGCAGTGTCATTCGAATCTCTTTAATATCACCTAAATTTAATTTCATACAAATTGAATAAGGCATCAAATTAATGCGAGCACCCAAATCACATAAAACATGTCCAACAAAATTTTCCCCTAATTCATAAGGTAATGTAAAAGTACCAGGATCCTCCAATTTTTTAGGAATTTTATTCATTAAAATGGCACTAAAATTTCTAGATAATTAAACTGTGCCTACACCCTCTAGCTTTTTCTTATTAGAACATAACTCTTTGACAAATTTAGCATATTTAGGCATGTGCAAAAAAGCTTTAGCAAATGGTAAATTTACATGTAACTTTTTAAACATGTCTAAAAATCTAAATAATTATTCATTATTCTTTTCTTTCATATCTAGAGATGGAAAAGATAACTGAGATTTATCAAGCATAGTAAAAACTAATTTTTCCTTACCTTTACCTTTCTTACCAACAGGTGATACCTCATCAATAATTTTAGAATTAGAAACACTTACCTCTGTTGTTGGTTCCACCATTTTTGAATAATTCTTACCAGTTTCAGCTTCTTATATCTCTTTCCCATTTTGCAAAGTGATTGCCTTGGCTTCCTCCTTTGAACTACGATCCACATTAGATGGAAAAGTACCTTGGGTTTTATTGGTTAAAGAATTGGCAAGTTATCCCACTTGGTTTTTTAAGTTCCTAATGGATGCATCTTGGTTTCTCATCCAAATATCTTGAGATTTTCACCTAGCATCTTGACTAGCCATATATATATTTTGGGAATTTATAAAACTAGAAAGCATTTCTTCTAAATTAGATTTCTTCTATTGTGGGGGTTGAGGCTTTTGAAATCTGGGTGGTTGATAAGGTTGCGATTGATATGAATAAGAGTAATGTGGTTGGCTTTAGTTTTTGATATTGTGGATGATTGTTACTATTGGAAGCTAAGTTTTGGTTAAATGGAGCGCTAGGTTGAGGGTTAGATGTAGATGTTTGGTTTCTTTTCCTCCATGTAAAGTTAGGATGATTCCTTCACCTTGGATTGTAGGTATTGTTATTAGGATTTAAAGTATTTACTTCCTCTGCTAAACCTTCCCCATTCTTAAGTCTCTGTGTTCTTTGACTTTCTGCATAAATATCACATCCATTAAATAACATTGATACATTTTAAGCCTTAAGCTTATTTATTTCCTTTAAATGCTCCTTTCTCATTAATTCCATTTGAGCCTTAGGCATAACTATTTCATACACATTATGCACCCATTTATTTTTTTGTGTGGTTTTTGAGCTTGCTCATTAAGCATCATTGGTAGCCATCTCATCAAGTAAGAATGCTTCTTCAAAAATTTGATTCATAAGGCATCCACTTGATGCTGCATCTAGTAGGGATCTCGTAGCTTAATTCACACCTATATAAAAGATATGCATTAATTGAAATACAACAAATTCATCATGTGGATAACTTTTTAAGAGCCTTATAAATCTTTCCCAAGCCTTACGGAATGCCTTCTTCTAAAATCACTGGAATTCATTAATATTTTTCCTAATGAGGGCTATTTTGGTAAGTGGAAAGAATTTACACAAAAGCTTCTCTTGCATTTGTTGCCATTAGTGAATAGATTGATTTGATAGCATTTGCAACTAATCCCTTGCTTTACCAATAAGGGTAAAAGGGAATAACTTAAGTCTAATGGCTTCCATTGATATTTGGGATTTGCACTGTAACACTAATCTCTAAGAACATATCTAAATGTTGAGCGGGGTCCTCTATCTCTAAATCCAGAAATTGTTTTATTATACCATTGTAATGGTAGCGGGTTTTATGTCAAAAGTTTGGTGATGAGGTATCCTGATGGTCTTATTTTCTTCATTCCACCTAAGAATAACATAGTCTCTATTCTAGATCTAAACCCATTCCTTTGAGCTTATTAAGGCACATTTTTCTCTTCTATCTTAGGTGGGGGTGGATCATTACGAGGTAGGTCATCTATGTTGAGAGGTGGGTTTACCCCCTAATTATTTATGGGTTCTCATAATCTCTTAATCTTATGAAATGTCCTATCAATTTTAGGGTCACTAGGTGAAATTAGATCGCTTGTCACCATAAACTATGGACACTTGCAAAATAAAAGAATAAAATCAAAAAATAGATAAAGAAAAATATAAATAACACATAAAATATACTTTGTAAATCTAAAACAATTAAACAAATGCCAATGTTCCCCAGCAATAGCACCAAAAACTTGACTAGTGTCTAGTATGTGTACTAGATTAGCTAGTAATATAGAAAAATATAGATTAAAATCCTAAATATCGAACCAAAGGGAACTATGTGAGTGTAATGAATTTCAGATTCTAAAAATGAACACTTGTGTGGAAAGAAAGAAAGAATCACAAAATTTTTGATAATGAAGAGTAAACTAAACTGAAAACAAAAATTTAAATAACTAAAGAAATAGAACTGATGTAATTAATCTTAAACTAAGTTTCCAAAAGTTATTTTAAACAAGTAAGTAATAACATTATAGAAAATTCAATGATAATAAGACTTTCACTGAAGGATTTTCCACCTCAATTTCTCATGCATATAACGTAGTTAAAGATAATATAGTTGATTATAGAAAACTAGCAATAAATTAAGATAACTTTTTAGAATATATTTCTAAGCATCAAATTCCCTTACTCAAAATAATTTAATACTCAGCATAAAATTCCAATTCATGAACTTTTAAATATTTTTCAGACCCTTTCTTAAGAAATCTCACTTCAATTCATTCTTAATTCACCTCTTCATAGCCTTAATTTACATAAAGTTAACACATAATTACCATGTTTTTTAGAAAATAACCATGCATCAAATTAAACAAGCTAAACTATGAACATGCATACCTTAAGCCAATATTACAATTGATTATTAACCATTTCTTAACAAATCAACAATAAACATAAATATAACCCAAGACAAGAATTTATGCTCAGGAATTAAGAAATAACCAAACTGTATTCAATTAAAGAACAAACCAAGTCATTACATAAATAAATATAAGGGTTCAAGCTCCCTCAGGAAAAGAAAAAGATTACAATTGATTATTAACCATTTTTTAACAAATCAACAATAAACATAAATATAACCCAAGACAAGAATTTATGCTCATAAATTAAGAAATAACCAAACTGCATTCAATTAATGAACAAACCAAGTCATTACATAAAGAAATATGAGGGTTTAAGCTCCCTGAGGAAAAGAAAAAGAACGACTTACTAATTATCTTAAAAACTAAACAAAACAAAATAAGTGAATGATAAACATAAAACCCTTCTGTTGTTATTAAAGTCTCCTCAAAATTCTTTAATCCTAGCCTCCAAATTCTAAGTGAAAAATTACAACAAAAGACTAAGAATTATGTAATTAAAAGCTCTCTTAACTTGGTGTTTTTCTGTCCCTTTTATAGCTTGAAAAGAAGAAGTTAAATAGCCTTCAACTTTTTATTTTGCAAAAGATTTTCAATTTTAGCAAATAACTTCCATTTCAACAGAAAAGAGTAGTCTAATCGCAATCCAAATTCTTTAACTCGATAAAGTGTGATTTTACTCCACCGTGCAAGCTTATGCTGGCTTGGACTACTCAATAGAGTGATATTTCACTCTACCGTGTGATGAGACACTGCCTTTTTATCTTCCATCATAACCCACTCCATAGAGTGAAAAGTCACTCCATGAAGTGACTTGGTTCTGTAACCCACGACACAATTTCTCAACTATTTAAAAACATGATAAATCTGAAATTTCTCTTTAGTCCTTCAATTTTCTTCTTTTTCTTCAACTAAATCCCTAAAAACACCAAAATACACTATTAAACAATTAAAACATCAATTTAAAAATTAAATATTAAAGCAATTAAATTAAAACAAAAATATCACAAAGGAAAACTAAACACACATTAATAATATAGTTAAAATTCACACTTATCATATAAAACATTATATCTAAATAATAATAAGGCATTTAAACATTCTTTAGTGCTTTTGTGTAATAACATTTGCATGCATATAACTTAAACTATTGAATATAGTCCTTGGTATATAAACACGGTATAAAGATAATCATGAAGAGTTCATGATATGAGATATCTATTGTATGTAAATGTGTTAATACCTAAATTATCCCTAGTTATAGTATTAACAAGAAAATATATTGTTAATATGGATAGACTAGCATATGTTATACTTCTTGAATAGGTCAAGCAATAGTTCTTATTATATATGATTATTGAGATGATCAAAGTTAACATATGGATGCTTGTTAGGAGAACAAGTTCATTAGAGACCTATCATGAAAAACTTCACATGGATACTTATACTATATTAGTGAATTATCTCATCAGATCAATTGTGCAAGTATCCTTGGACTTGAGATCACCAAGGTATCTCAAGTAGCAAGTGTTATACTTTGACTCATGTGTTTTTACTTCACGAAGGGGTATATATAGCTGGAGATTGGATCTAACATAAACTACTTATAGGTAGTTAAGTGACCAATAAAGGATTCACCACCTCAGATATGGTGAGGAGTTCTATCTCAAGTATTTCTATACATCTTTATTTAAAAAACCTTGGCCAAGGTGGAATGAAAGGTGAATGAGATTCACAAAGGAATTTTGGGAATAAAGATAAAAGTATAAAAATACAATAATTTTATGAATGAATTGATACATGTCCATATTCAATTCGTGAATGAGATTAGAAGAATGGTGAAAATAGTGATTGCATGGAAACTTGATATGGATGGGTAAAAGTGAAAACCTCTGAATTCCTATCATTTTGGTAGTCGTGATGATTGAATAAAAGACTCTCATGACTTATAAAATTATTTACAAAAAATACCAATTGAGAATTGGTATAATAGTTTAAAAGAGTTTAAATCATAAGAGTCATAGTTCGATTAGGACTCTAAGAGTCGCAATTCGACTAGGACTCTTAAAGTCCCAGTTTGATTAGGACTCTTAAAATCATAGTTAGACTAGGATTCTTAAAATTCCTAATTTTATTAGAACTCTTAGAGTCCCATTTTAATTAAAACTATTAAAGTCCCAATTCGATTGGAACTCTTAGTTACATATTGTACTGCCAACATGTAGAGGAAATCCAATGGGTCACACACATATACAAATTCAGGTCTGAGGTAAAAGCAATGTATAAACATGACATGTGATGTCATGGAAACTTATTTGACAATTTGGTAAGAGAAAATTTAGGGTTTGATAAAAGGTGGAAAAGTCTATTGCATAGAAAAGGCCCACAAGGCTTAAAATATGCAATAAAGTTTTTATGAGCTAGAAAATTTTCCTTGGAGCCCATTTGGCATTGGATGTAACGAATAATTAATATAGGGTTTAATTAATATATTATAAGGCTATATATAATGTTTGAATGGGTTTGGAGCCCATTCAAATGCATACGCCCAGTTTATTGAGGCCTTATGCGCAGAGTTAGACTATTGGGCCTGTGAGTGTCACTTAAGCCCATCCAATTGGTCCAAGCTTAATTAAAAGGTACGTCCATTATAAAACAACCTTAATATTACCCATGAGGATATAAATATATCTCAAAGTTACAATTATGGTAAGTTAAGTAAAAGAAAAGAGAAGAAAAAGTTCTAGTCACTAAACTCTAGCATCCTCCCCCTTTCTCTCTGAGCCAAATTGGCTTTTGTAGTCCCTAAGCCAATTTGACCATTGTCGCAATTTCAAAAGGTTATTAAACATTGATTCTTGTGTTGATACCTTAGAGGTACCTTAAAGTAAGGATATTGGTGGTTTATGACAACCCAATGTGACGATTAAACAACTGTTCAACAAACACCTATGGTAAAGTTTTGAACTTTAGTTAGGAAATTCATTTCTTTTGACTAGATCATGAAAGATTGATTTATAAAATTTTAAATTATTCATTTTACATATTATGTAATATGTTAATAAAACAACATATAGAATATAAAAAGAAGAACTTCATACATCGAATTCTTTCTTAAACTTATGCTGGCCTTCTTGATGCAGAAATATGTCCTTGATCAAAATTCCTAACTATTGAACCTACATGGATGAACAACCTATGCTAAGTTATAAAAATTTGTGGGAAACATAAAATATGTTAATGACATCTTTCAAAAGTCATCAAAATAATGCATACTCATAAAGAATACTATTAGGAATAAAACTGATCATTTTTAAGTAAAGATCATAACATCTCCATTTATTAATCAATCTCATATAACTCTCATATCAATTGACAATTACTTATTCACATTTCACTTAACGATCCCAGGTAGTAGTTAATTTCTTATAATTATTATATCCAAGGTCAATTACTACTAACAATCCATTTTATTATTTATTTTTAGGAATATTAACACACATTAAACATACTTTCATGATTCATATAGCTAACTCTTAGTTATACACATTGGCTTACTAATCTTCCTATAACACATGGCAAAATCAATTTCAATTCCTAATCCATTTATGTTTACATGTAAGAAGTCACACATAATATTACCCAATGTTAAGTAAGAAATGTGTAACTACAAGCGATACATACAAGCCAACAAAACTATCAAAAGACATCACATAGCATAATATAAATACATATATCTTGTATTCCTAGGTATATGAAACACTTTGAAATTACTTCAATGCATTTATAACTTTAACATTAAAGGGTTCATATACCTTATTTAGCAATGTTAGGCAAGTGATATGTAATTATATAAAACATACTTCATCAATATGATTAATGATAAAATAATGCAACATTAAATTGCTACCTTTAAATATAAAATGCAACCTTATCTTATACCATGTTTTTCATATAAAACAATATGAAGATCGCTATATGAGTTATCATGTTTCTTTATCTTATAATTTTATATAATGGTTTTCTTTACTTTGTATTAATCTTGTACCTTTCTATAGAAGTGGATAACAAGTTAAATTATAGTACCCAAAGGTATAAATGAGATACCTGAAGGACTCATAACCATTGCCACTGCCTGAGTCTAGGACTTCATTTATGAAAGTCTAGTACCAAAAGGTATAAATGAGATACCTTTCTGTCAATATATATGCCATAGCTGTTACTAGGAACATCTCATAACCATTGCCACTGCCTGAGTCTAGGACTTCATTTATGAAAGTTTAGGTTTCTTGCTTCTTAGTACTTAATTTATGAAATTAACTCTATTATATTATGTTGGTGTTTTAAATTTATGTAAAAGAAATTAAAAAAAAAAAGACAACCTGAGAAAATATTGCATCAGATGTATCCAATTTATTTGCCAAAATTGGTTTGTACTTTTCAGAAAGTTACTTTGCTTTTGGGTATGATTTTTCAAAGAACTACTTGTCACTGATCACTGATAATGATTTGTTGATAGAGAGGAAAGATAAAATTGAAGATGGAAACAGAATACTTATTCAGAAATTTCAATCTAAGATGACCTAGCAACTTGAGATATTGCATAAGACTGTAGCAACATCTATGACTTAATAAGAGCAACAACTGAAAGACATGGAGGAAAATATGCAGTCTTTTGTATCAATAAAAGCTGAGGGTAAATTCAGCTTAGAGTGTATTTTGCATTTCCATAGTTGTTATTAATCTAACAAGTTGCATTAGGGTCTATTTGTGAATGACTGAGCATATGGAATTCTGCTACTGCCAATGGATTTGCTAGATTGTACAACAAATATGTTTCTATGCAATGCTAATTAGTTAGAAAATTTCCTTGGCAGTAGTAGAATATTGTGTGAATTACAATTTTTGAATCAGTAAAGCTAGCTAGAATGCACACATCTTATCTATGAAGGAATTACTGGAGAGCTATAATATTGCAGACAATCAAAAGCAGGTTCAGCAATACTTTAGAAGGTTGCCGGTGCCATTTAGAAAAGAAGAGGCTATTGGGATTGAGGTGAGGATAAATAATAAAAAGAGTGATGCAAGGGGGAGTCTAGATGGGGAGTTGGGGCTGGTCAGTGAGAAGTTGAAGGATTTTGGAACTATGGAGAATTGTGGTTGTTGGATTTTTATGGTTACATGCATCACATACATGAGCGGAATTTTAAATTTTTTAACCATATGATCTGATCTTGCCATGAATACACAATATAACTATATGAGAATAAGAAAAATCACCTTTGATTTTTGTTGAACAGTTGATTTTACTTCGCACCGGGTTGTCGCAAACCACAGTGTCCAAAATCGAACACCTCCAATGAGTAATCCACACAAGAGAGGGGTAAATTGAACCAACAAATTGGTGTTCAACTAGGGCTGGCTGAAATTCCCAAGAGCTAGCTTGGGAAGTGGCGCAAAAGGGAGAGAGAATTAAGAGAAAAAGACTTTCCTTTTGTTTTAATCACTTAACCCTAATTCTCATTAGTTGGCCTTTTATAGTTAGGTTAAAATTCCAACTCCTTAATGAGATTGGGCTCTTTAAAATTGCTGGAGAATTATTAATTGGGCTTCTGGAATTAATTATAATCATTTGGGCTTAATTAAATCCAAATTAAATCTTTTCATAAAAGACCATGCACAAAATCCACAAACTAGGCCCTTTGTGCATCTAATTGGATTTAAATACCCAAATGGATTCCAAATCCAACCAAATTAAATATGTGAGTTCCATAACACTTATGTAACATATATAAATTAATTTGGTCCAAGAAAAAGCCCTCCAAGCCCTTCTGTATGGAGTTGGCGTGTAGCCCTCTTCTGGAGGGCTTCCTCCAACTTCTTCATTCCTTTGGCCCTCTATAATTTCTCCAATGGTCCTATTAATTATTATATCAGTCCTATAACACTTATAGTAGTCTTATAACACTTATAAGGCAATAATAATTAATCATGAAATACATTATTTCATTTAGGTCCAATTTACAGAACATTTCTCAAAAGTTCCGCGGACAATTTTATTTGATCATAATTAATTAAACTCTTTAATTAATTATTATCATATTCTCCTCTCTACCTTTATAATAATATCAAATATTATTATCCTTGTCATTTTACCATTTTACCCTTTTCTCTATATGTGTGTGACCTATTGGGTTCCTGTCCATGTTGGCAGTATAATATGTAATTGTGAGTTCTATTCAAAACTCACATGATTTAAACTCCTTTAAATCATTTTATCAATCTCTATTGATATTTTGATACATCATTATACAAGTCATGATTGACCTCTAGCTAGGCATCATGACTACCCAAATGTCAGGAAAGTCATGTGGTTTGACTGTACCCTTCCATAGAAACAGTTACCGTGCAATTACTCCTTTCACCACTCTTATCTCAATCAGATTCTGAGTATGGATTTCTGTCAACTCATATAAATCTAATTATGTATGTTCTATTAATTTAACCATTGTTCCTAAAATGCCCTTCATGGATCTCCATCCATCTTGGCATATTACTCTGGCCAGAGATTCACTGAACAAGGTAATTATAGAATCATGTGAGATAGCTTCCCTTGTTAAATCTGGGATGGTGAATCCTTTGTCAATCACTCAACTATCTTCAAGTAGGTCATGATATACCCAATCTCCTAACTATGTTCACTCCCAGTTGGAAGTAATCAGTTATGGAGTCAAAGTATACCACTTGCTACTTAAGATAACTTTGGTGATCTCAAGTCCAAGGATACTTGCACAACTGCTATGAAGGGATTCCTCACTGACATAGATTTAATATCCATATGAGGATTCTCTTTGCAGGTCTCCAATGAACTTGTTCCTCTAACAAGCATCCACATGTTAGCTTTGATTATCATCCATAATCACAATTATGAGAACCATTGCTTGAACCATTCAAGAAGCATAACATGTGCTAGTCTGTCCGAATTAACAATGTCCTATCTTGTTAATTCTATGACTAGGGATATTTAGATATTAACATATTTGCATGCAATAGACATCTCACATCATGAACACCTTCATGATTGCCTTTGCACTGTGTTTATAATATCTAGGACTTCATTTATTAATTTAAGATTTACAAACTCATGTATTCAAACACAGCATTAATAAATGAATGATGCCTTTTATTAAGAATATAAATTTCATACATATGAAAAACATCCCTATTACATGGGCTCTAGGGCATACTCTCTAACAGTGGTGGTACTCGTCTAGATTGTTCACTTGATGATGAGACTACTGGGTACAATTTCAAGTCTGTGGGACCTCTTGCTAAGCCACAGGTAAATTTTATTATGTGTAAAAGTGATCATTTTAGCATACAATTCTGTTTCTATTTTTCGAATGGTTAAAAGTTTTCTAATGTGTAACTTAAAGGACATGTAATTATAGTAGTACTGGCATACACAAACTCAAAAGCTAAGATGTTTCCAACCATGCGTACAAGTAATACTCGAGGAAGCAAAACTGTTTGAAATGTACTATATTTGAATAAAATTACAGTTATGCTGTAATCAGTAAAATTGGTAGAAAATGGAATTATTATATCAGTATTGTAAACTTGACTGTTTTATGCACCTGCTTTTGTGATACAGGTTATTACCCTAGATATGGGTCTTTTAATTGCTGGAACTAAATACTATGGAGAATTTGATGCTGCTAATATTTTGAAACCAGCTCTTGCAAGCGGTGAATTGCAAGCTATTTCATGGGTGTTTTCAATTGGAAGAGAGTTGGAGTTTACCTTGGTTAAATTATTTTGTTGATGTGCTCATTATTGTCTCTTTCATACTTTGTGCGGATGAATGAGCAACTTATAGGCTAGCTTTTTCATATTAGATCGCATCTCATCTTAGGCCTGCTCTGTTATAGATGCAATTTTGTGTTACATATGTGTCTTGTTAGAATCCCACTAATTCAAGTTTTGATGGACCTATATTGCCTATTGCGTGTTAAAATTGCCAGCTTTAGTCCACAAACAACATATCTTTCAGACACACCTATAGTCGGTCTCATAAGCCAAACCTAATTTATAATTCTATTATTATTATTATTATTATTATTATTATTATTATTATTATTATTATTATTATTATTATTATTATTATTTCATTTATTAATTTTATAATTTCTTTTGCTAATCTAAATGCGGAATTAGTTGTAGTTGATTAGTAATTAATTACATAATAGAAGATTTAATTCTCAATTTTGTGTTCCTATAATAGAAATCTTATGCTAAATTATCAAAATATATTAAAGCAATATCTATAATTTGATTCCTAAATATTTCATATTTTTTTATATAATCATTCGGTATTTGGATCCACAGCATATAAAAGGAAAGAAAAAAAAATTCCCAACCACCAATTACACTCACTCAGGCTACGAATATTTTGAAAATAGAATATTTTTTCTATTTCCCATTAAAGTTTGACCCTATGTTAATAAACAGTACCCATCATCAGTTCGGATTTTTGATGATAACTTGTTATACCCGCTATGCCCTTTTACCTAACAAGTCATTAGTGTCTTGTTTAATTTGCTTTTACAATGTCTTTTTTATTCTTTTTAAACTTATTTACTTCAAGAAAACTTATTCACATCTGCAGAGTCATTGCAGGTGTAAGCTGCCATCTCAAATGGGATTCTAATGCATCCATTGCCATAGAGTAATACAATTTGCTAATTCATCCAAACATATGATTGTCTTAATGGCTGGGATGGAATTGCTATTGAATATGTTGTTGATTGGCCTTTACAATTGTTTTTTACCCAAGAAGTGCTATCTAGGTAAGATAATAATGCTATTTTTGGATAGTATTCTTCTCTTCTCTTCTCTCTCTCTCTCTCTCTCTCTCTCTCTCTCTCTTTTTCTTTCCTTTACATATGTATAAAAAGGAACTATTACAACTTAAGGATTGGCATTCGCTGAATAATTTCCTTTTCCCTTTGCATCCATGTTAACTTCGAACCTTCTCTAGGTACCTTAGGGTCTTCCAGTATTTGCTGAGGCTGAAAAGAACACAAATGGAATTGGAGAAATCATGGGCCTTTGTGATGCATCAAGATCACACCGATTTTGCCAGGCATCGCAATGATTGTAACTGCTCAGTATCTTAACAAAGGCGACAGCATTTTAGGCCAATATGGCATGTTAGAGAGCATATGTCATTCTTAATCAGAAATCTCCAGTTTTATATTCAGGTAACTGATGACATATATTTTTTTTTAATAGAGGGGGGCATATATTGGCAACTGCTTTGGAGATAATTTTTTGAAATATATGTAAGCTAAATGCTAAAGATAAAATCATTAGGTTGTGAAATGGCTTATGCTGCTGTATATTTTGCAACCATAAGGTGTCTGAGTGTCGGATGGGGTATTGGTGTCTCTCTTTACACCAGCCAAGACATGCCCCACTACCATTGCACATAGCTTGATTAGACAACATTTTGTCTAATGGTTTATGATTAACATTTTGGAGATCTATTTATCATAAAAAAATGTCTTGTCCCATTGTTTTAGGTGGATGTGATAGAATCTCAATGGAATTTTTTGCCAGCTCATAACCAAGATTCTCATGACTTTACTTAACTTATGGGCTTCCATCAAGAGTAAGTAAAATGAATGGTTGATTGTTGCCTTGTACGTCATTATTTGATTAAAGTGGTAATTTTTGCACTGGATTTGTGTTTGGAAAGGTCAGAATATGTTCAGACTTTTATTTTGCAAATTAATACTTACAAATTTTTCTTTAATATAGGTATTTATCTGCTTTAATTTCATAGTCTTTCTTGGACATTGGCTCTGTGTCAGGCATATTGGATAGCATAATGAGGCTCTGCCTGTAATTCTGTAGGAGCATTGAAAACCAAGGAACCAACCCTAATACATCTGATCTGGACCATATAATAGAGGTTTCTTTTATTAACATTTCATCAGATGAATTGATTATATTTGGCAAAATATACAAAGCCTCATAAGCATATGAATGCTTGTGCCTTTCGTTTTTGTATTGGACTAGATTTAAGCTCTGTAGTTTTTGTCCTAGGACTATTTTTTCATCTATTTGTAATATTTTGTTCTATATGTTTCTGGTTGGAACTTATAGCTTTAACATTATAAGGACTTTCATTGAGCAAGTGAAATTGAAGCCATTTAATTTGATTCGTCTCTCTTACTTTGTCTCTATATAAATTTCTATATTAACTGGGTATTTTATATCATTTTATGACATACTGCAGGATGTTGCAGCCTGGCTTGAGTAATTTGAGTCCAAGGCATTTGAATAGTAAGAAGTTGTACGAAATGGTACTAGAAAGCCTGATGCATCCATAGCTACCAAAGGCCACCTGAGGTGAAATAACTTAACATTTTCCTTGATGTATAAACCATCAAACAAATTTGTCCTATTTTGCGTTTATTGTACTTTGTTTCTCTGCTACTTCTTTAGATAATTAATTATCATACCATAGCAAATTTGCTGCTATATACTACAATTTCTTTTGTGTTTACCACTCCTTATGATACTATGTGCTGGCTATACTTGCAAATCATAGTTTGTCTGCTAGATACTTACGTGTCACTTTATCGAGACTTTCCAAGTATTTGGTTTCTCCCCTAAAGATTTTCAGGTCATGATCTAACCATTTTGGAATGTCATAAATAATTTTCTGTTTATGATGCTCTTCAGTCTATTTTCTGGCTGGGATACTATTGCATTTCTGTCTAAATTTGGCAAACTATCATGACATGTCTCCACATACTTATAATAATAACCCATTGCTTGTTTGTAAATTTAAGAATCATTTACTATGGTTTTCACTTATATTAGGCCTCAAGAGTATTGAAGATGCATAGAAATATATGTTTATACACACACACACACACTTAATTGAGGTTTTTTCTAGATAAATAAAATTACTTATTTAATGCCTTATATTGTTTATTTAAGTTTCAATATTTTATGTATTTTGTGAGATTAATTATTAGTAATAATAGTAGTGATTCTTATACTAGTTGCTGAATTTAGCAACGAAAAATTAATATCTGTTGCTAAAATTAGCAACGGAATTTGAATTCGGTTGCTAATTTTGACCAATTCACCAAATGTTAGTGGTTAGATTTAGCAACGGAATTTAATTTCCGTTTCTAAATTTAGCAACGGAATAAACTTTCCGTTGCTAAAAATACCAACCGTCGAATTAGTAACCGAAATTTCCGTTGCTATTTTTGATTAACAATGGAAAATTGACATTTTTTGTTGTTAATTTTCGTTGCTAAATTGCAATTTTCTTGTAGTGCAAATACTTTAGTTCCAAATGGGATCTAAAACATACTATCGCAACTGCAAGGTATTACTTTATTAGGAGGCATTAGTTTATTCATGTACATTTGATTATTATTCTTATGCTTTTGCTATACATTTTAGCTCATATATATAATCATGTGATAAGGTATACAAGCTCTTATGTACACACATGTATAGTCAATTTCATTTATTCATATAAGTAAGAGTATATGAGCTTATAGAATGATAATCATATACTTAAACATGATAACAAATGTGTATGAGTGTGAAAGCATATTCATATTATCTCAGCAAGTAATAAGCATGATGTTTACTCATACGGTTCCTATATATTATGCTTCATCAATGTTCTCTACATACAACTTCACATTATAACTTTAATTTAATCTCATGCACTTATACCCATTATGTGTTTTTTTTTTAAATTATGGAATGCTCTAAAGATGATTAAGAAGTTTTAGGTAAACTTTAACAACAATTTGAGGCTCAAAAATCAAATATAAGTTAAATAGGTGAGGGTTATGGTCATTACCAAATGAGTAGTGATTATGACATAGATGCATTTTAGGTTCTAGACTGGGTTATGGTCAATACCAAAACTAGTGTTGATCGTGACATACATTCTACATAGAGACAGATTTACAAGTTCATATTGAAAGCTATTTATAAACTAATAAATGACATTTTTTGCTAAAATTGTCCTACAAACTTGATTTGCTATATTTTTAGTTTTAGAAACATTAAAAATCACCTCAATATCATTTTCAAATTTCAAGATATTGCCAAAGCAATTAAAACTATTCTTAAAGACAAGGTAGCATACAGATCCGATTTCAAGCCAAAATTTAACATTTTTAGAATCAGAATTAGACTATGTGTTCTTCATAGAAAATACAAAGACAAAAGTCTAGATTTTCTGAAATTTCATCCCATAGCTTTTTAACCTCTATACTGTAAGTTATACTCAAAATACTGCAACTTATCCACTACACTAGATAGCAATACATTATGAATTTCAATATATAATTAGGACAAATTAAAGGCATAACTAACCTTAGGTTTTTTCTACAAAGTTTCAAATACATGTCTTAAGAGTAATTACCAATTAAAATTACCTAAATTAGAGTTATAAAACTTGATATATTGAAAAAATACATAAACTAATTCATAAATTACTTACATGCATTGACTTTTATATAATATATCTTAAGAATTTAATTCCATTTTCTTATGTTCATTTATTCATGCAATAATCCACATATTCTCTATAATTTCTAGCTTTGCTTGCAATGTCATTGACTACAAACACATATATTCCCAAACCTTGGCCAAACCATAATGTTCTTAAATTACTTGCTACCTTTTTGCCCACGTTCTAATTAGCTTCCTCCTCCACAATTCATATTTCATACCTTAATCAATTTCTAGCATTTCCTCTTCATTGAAATGCAACACAACTAGAAGAAATAAGAAGAAAAAAGAAGAAGAAAAGATTAGATAGAGTCTTAAACCCATTACCATCACAAAATCAATCTAAAGACCCCTTTCATCAACAACATGCAATAGAATTTTCCTTTAGAATTTGACAAAGAAAATATAAATCTTTAGAGAGACCTTTCCCCTTAAAATCTTTGATTTCTCTCTCCTTCATGCAAGCATTAGGCACATATATAAAAAAAGAAAAGTTCCCTTTTTGATCCTTTATTTTATTGCATGTCACAATATGGTCCCTCTCAATTTTGACATTAAAGAAATCAACCACATTAATATATAATTTTTAATAAATTAACCCCTCACTTAACTTTCCTTTTTTTTAAAATTAACCCTACATTTTCTTCTTTTGCAATTAAACCACAAACTTATTTTCTTTGTTTCAATTTTAACCCATTCTAACTTTCTTTCCTTTAATAACACCCCAACATTAATTTCTTTAATTATAATTAACCCACAAAATCACACTTATATCTCAATTAACCACTTAACTATATTTTTATTCCGATTACACATATGGTAAAGTAACTATTTTATCCTCTTTTACTAATAGCATTTTATTCTCAATATCTTAAATTATAGTTCTTCATTTAATTAAGCTTAATTAGACCTTAATATCATATTAATTTCCATGGATCCTCTTAAGGCCAATGTTGGTTCCTTATAATTCTCTCCCCTTTAAAAAAATTCATCCTTAAAACTCCCATTTGTAACTATTACTCATATATATTACTACTATTTCTATACTTTTGTATTTATCACAATAAGTTTTCCTCCAACACTATCTCTACTAACTTCCCTAGGTTCCTTCTTTAACTTAATTCACTTCTTGTATAACTCTATCTTCTAATAAGGGCAACCTTATCAAACTGTTATATCATTACCATGATCAACGTATATATTGTCAATTTCCTTTTACTGTTGGGGCCTATACATGTAATATAATGCTATGCTATGAGTGGATGATGCTTTCATGTTTGCAATAGAATGCATATGTGTATTCTCATGTAATACACATGTTTTGCCCCATCCCCTAACTTGAAATGTTTTATCAACTGCTCATACCTGTTAAGGAATCACTGACAGGTATACAGAGCATTATAATCAACCTAAATTTCTTCATAACAACTTTATATATGGAGAATCGTATCCACTATACAAAAACTCTTTCTCATGTACCATATTTAAAATGATCTCTTTATACACTATTAACACATTTGTACTATAACTTGATCACTAATCATATATGCATAGCATAACCTTTATTGATCAATCCAAATTTAGGGCCCCATTAAATACACCCTCATACATACAGGTCACTTTCAAACTTCAATCTTATCTAATATTTTAAAAGTCCATATATGCAACTCCATCATTAGAATCTATCAACTCATCCCACGTTCAATCTAATCAAAGCAAAATAGGATTTCTGCATTGGCCAACACTTTAAGACTTTCTATGATAAAATTTTTTTTAACACTTATAGACAAAAAAATAGCTAAATCTATGTTGTGATACTACTAATTATAACACCCTTATCATATAACATAGCTATATCACTTTTTTATGTATCATTAATCATGCTTTATTATGCTATAAAGAGATCTTAAAGAAAACTTAAACTATAATATATGAATTTTACACGTAAAACTCAATTTGCATAAGAGTCTTTTTACTAATTACAATATTTAAATATACCAAATAATTATACTCTTACAAAAATTCCAACACAACTTAAAACCTCCAAACCAAAAGAAGCCCAAGAAGAAGACTATATACTTTTCAATCTTCTAATACTTGTGTTGGCCATCCTACTATAGATATCAACCCTAAGAATAAGTCCTACTCTTGCAACCTACATGGGTAAAAACCTATGCTAAGATATAAAGCTTATTGGGGAACATAAAATATGACAAATAACCACTCACACCAATTGTCAACAAGTACTTATCATGTACCATAATTATACCTTATGATTCAATATTAGGGATGCAATCCAAGAGATAAAGCAAACATCAACTTTTATATCAATATAAGAAGATCATGTGATTTAATGATAAGAATTTTGCATATACCATAGCAATGTATATTCAAATAAAGAGCATATAATCATTAATAACATATGTATATAAGTAATATTGACAAAGCCTTATAATATATTTGTGATATTATAATGTAATCTACTTTTAAATACATTTTCCATATATAGTGCAAAGAAATTCCATATACAATACTATAAAGTCAAATTTTGAATTGTCATTCTTCATAAATCTTTAAATTAAACATCAAACTTTTCTTTACTTTTTATTAAGCCATCACTACTCTAAATAAGTGGATAACGGGTTATATGGAAGCACTAGGAGGTACAAATACGATACTATAAGGTATTAATTATAAGGACCCAAATAGAGTTAAACAAATAACTTTAAACCCAAACAGGGTTAAACATATAACTTTAAATCGATCAAGCGGACCAAAATAGGGGCAACTATAACCCAAATGGGGTTGTTTATGATCCAAATGGGACCATGTCTATTTACTCATCCAAATTGGTTCGACTACAATCGAAAAGGAGTTGAACAAATACTTTGACCCAAATAGGGTCGAAACCATACTATTGCGGCTATAAGGTACCCTTATAGGTGCATATCTATCCACAATTAAACTCTATTAATTGGTATTATTTTATTGATGTACATTTCATTATCATGCTTGGGCTTTTGCCATACATTTCTACTCATATAAATAAAAATATGATAAGGTACACAAGCTTTTATTTATACACATGTATACTCAATTTCATTTAATCATACAAGTAAAAATAGATGAGCTTATAGCATGTTAATCATATACTTAAACATGATAACACACACTAAAAGAAAAATCCATTTTTCCGATGGAAATTCTGTAAGGAAACCAAAATGTCGATAGAATTTAGCAACAAAAAAGGCATAGAAAAATGGATTGTAGGCACCTTTACCAACAAAAAATATAATCCATTATTAACTCAATTGGGAGGTGCAGATTGAAAAATTTTTGTCATTTGCCATATTTACAGATCGATTTAAATTCCTTCATTAAACTTACCAACAGAATTATATTTTCTGTCAAAAATTTTTCCGATGAAAATAATAATTCCATAGGCAAATTTTCGACGGAATGGTATATTCCAGGTAAATTTAATGAAAATAAATATATTTTCATTGGTAAATTTATCTCTTGCTAAAATAATTCACGATGGAATTATCCGTAACCATCTTGTCACTAAAAATATCTTATAATTCTAGACATACATGTTTCAAAATAATAATAATAATAATAATAATAATAATAATAATAATAATAATAATAATAATAATAATAATAATAATAATAATAATAATAATAATAATAATTCTTGAAAAGGAACTCATTAAGCCTTGGATGAAAAATAAATTTCTATGAAAAGTTGAAAGACTAAGACCTCAAACACTGCAACTCCAAAGGCTAACAACATATTCAGACACTTCAAGAGTAAATCTCGTATTAAAAACAAAAAAGTCAAACATATAATTTATAATTATTAAGATTACTATTGGCCAATTCAGACAAAGTCAAACATATAATTTATAATTATTAAGATTAACAACAAAGCTTCAAGCCAGTGTTGCAGGGCTAATTTTTAAGCTCTTTCATCCTTAGACAAATCCTTTCCAACCTACAAAACATAATTAAAACAATTATTCAAATTACAATATTTTTTGTATTAAAATATATACTAATTGATTTTAATGCCATAAGGGAACAATTCTATTTCAATGAAGCATTTAATTAACAAGGTAATTAATGGGCCTAATTACCATGGCAGCCCTCGCCAACATAGACACAGCAATTTCATGTTTCTTTATGTCAAAGAATGATATTGAACTCCTTTTCAATGCTGCAAAATCCAAAGCTAATTTCCACGTTCAGCACTCAAATCTATTAATTTCAATAAGTATCATAAGATACTAATGAAATTACCCAAAAAATAAAAAAGAATCAAGAATTAAAAAATTCAAATATATAGGCCGTTATCATAATATTATAGATTGTTACCATATGGATTCTTGTATGCAACAATTTTTAATATCTTTTGATAATAGATTGGCTATGCTTGAAGAGAAACACTAATTAATAGCAGTAATGGAAAAAAATAACTACCGATTAGGCAACTGTAAATAAGGAGAAGATACCTGGATGTTTTGTCATGTCCACATCCTGCATGCTTAGAATCTACCATGTCTCATTCAATACACCCATATTAAAAGCTACAAAGTACACCAATTGGAATTCTAAGTCAACTTAATATTAACAAAGACGAGCATAAAGCTAGATAAGAAAAAACAAGTATCGTATAACAAAGAATCAGCAGCCACTAGACATGATAAACTTAATTTCTTTGTTTGTTCCAGCACTTTCTCAGGAACTAAGACCCCATTAAAACTAAATACAAGAAAAGCATAAAAGAATTACCGAATAATTAAATCTAATATTATTAAAATTAACTAAATTAATTAATATTATCAAATTGTAAAACATTACTTCATGATTTCCTTCTCTTTAATTTTAATATTTCATCCACAAAAATATCAACCCTTATAAAATGATTGATTTCAATGCATTTGAATGCAATGAATAGTAATACATAATTAGCAAAAAGGAAAGAGAGACAAACAATGATGACCACTACAAGAAAAATTCATTTTCCAGATGAAAATTCACGATGAAATTCAGTGAATTTTCATAGAGAAAGCAAATTGTTGATGGAATTTAGAGACGAAAAATAGCGTAGGAGAACCAAATATAGGAACCTTTGCCGATGGTAACGTTCCGTCGGTAAATTTACCAATGGAAATATTATCCATCGCCAATTTTGTGGAGAGGTATAGACTTGAAAACTGGCCCATATTTACCAACAAAATTCATTTCCATTGTTAAAATTACCGATAGTAATATAATTTTCGTCGGCAATTTTACTGATGGAATGAAAATTTTCGTAGGTAAATTTTGCGACGGTAATATATTTTCATCGACAAAGTTCATTTCTGCTAAAAACAATCGCGACGAAATTATCCGTCACCATTCTATCACTAAAAATATTTTATATTTTTAATAATCGGTGACTTTAGCTTATGATAGCATCTGTCCAGTGGTGATACTGATAAGCCACCGTGGAGATATGACAAGAAATATATTAAATAAATTTGGATTTTAGATTAATGATAAGATAAGAAATATATTAAATAAAAGGAGAAGAGGGGTGACAACGACAACAAACTAAAGTTTAGTTATTAAATCAATTTGATCATATTAATTTATTTTAGAATAATGATAAGTCAAGAAATATATTTTAAATTCACGACGAAATTCACTGAATTTTCATAGAGAAAGCAAATTGTCGATGGAATTTAGCGATGAAAAATAGCATAGGAGAACCAAATGTAGGAACCTTCGCAGACGGTAATGTTCCATCGGTAAATTTATCGATGGAAAATATTATCCGTCGCCAATTTTGTGGAGAGGTATAGACCTGAAAATTGGGCCATATTTACTAACGAAATCATTTCCATTGTTAAAATTATCGACGGTAATATATTTTTCGTCGGCAATTTTACTGATGGAATGAAAATTTTCGTAGGTAAATTTTACAATGATTGCATATTTTCGTCGGTAAAGTTTGTTTCTGCTAAAAACAATCACGACGAAATTATCCGTCACCATTCTATCACTAAAAATATTTTATATTTTTAATAATTGGTGACTCTAGCTTATGATAGCATATGTTTGGTGGTGATACTGATAAGCCACCGTGGAGATATGACAAGAAATATATTAAATAAATTTGGATTTTAGATTAATGATAAGATAAGAAATATATTAAATAAAAGGAGAAGAGGGGTGACAACGACAACAAACTAAAGTTTAGTTATTAAATCAATTTGATCATATTAATTTATTTTAGAATAATGATAAGTCAAGAAATATATTTTAAATTCACGACGAAATTCACTGAATTTTCATAGAGAAAGCAAATTGTCGATGGAATTTAGCGATGAAAAATAGCATAGGAGAACCAAATGTAGGAACCTTCGCCGACGGTAACGTTCCATCGGTAAATTTATCGATGGAAAATATTATCCGTCGCCAATTTTGTGGAGAGGTATAGACCTGAAAATTGGGCCATATTTACTAACGAAATCATTTCCATTGTTAAAATTATCGACGGTAATATATTTTTCGTCGGCAATTTTACTGATGGAATGAAAATTTTCGTAGGTAAATTTTACAATGATTGTATATTTTCGTCAGTAAAGTTTGTTTCTGCTAAAAACAATCACGACGAAATTATCCGTCACCATTCTATCACTAAAAATATTTTATATTTTTAATAATTGGTGACTCTAGCTTATGATAGCATATGTCTGGTGGTGATACTGATAAGCCACCGTGGATATATGACAAGAAATATATTAAATAAATTCAGGTTTTAGATTAATGATAAGATAAGAAATATATTAAATAAAAGGAGTAGAGAGGTGACAACGACAGCAAACTAAAGTTTAGTTATTAAATCAATTTGATCATATTAATTTATTTTAGAATAATGATAAGTCAAGAAATATATTTTAATTATAATTTTTATAGCATCAATTCAAGATCTCTTCCTAGCAAATTTCTAGGCCAAGCATATAAGCACTAATCACACAAAGGTTCATTCAAACTAATAATAGAAATATATTTCTTTAATGTTTTAATAGTTGAACTTAACCTTAATATTTTACTTGTTATACACAACGTGTGTATAAAGCTAATATTAATTAACCTTAATGAACTTAAAATTAGTATTTTACTCACCTGATCATCCTAATTATTCCTCTATATAAGCTAGAAGAATATAATTATTTGCATTAATACTATACTCAAACATTTCGATGGACAAACCTTGCATAACATATAAAAATTATAACAATTTAAAAGAAAAGATTCACATTATTAATAATAAAATAATAATTTCATATTATTTGTTACCTTAACTTGAAGATAAGAAACATATCCAAACAAATAACTAATAGGCCTTCCAATTACATAATAGTATCCTAAATTAATATATGCTGCCATACTTTGCAAACCAGTACCTACAACTAATAAGTACTCAAATCACTTAGTTTTTTCACCTAACTATTGCATCACTTTACAACACAGTGACTGTTGAATATACTAACAACCTATTTAAGAACAAGAACTGCTATTATATACCCTACAATTAGCTTTCACTATCACATTCAAATTAATAAACTATAGCAGCTAAAGACAAATCACTTAAATCTAATTGCTTAATTAAAATATTTTTCTATAAAATTATAATTAATACCTTTGTTCAATCCTAATTAAAAATAATAATTCAGCAGCCACTAGACATGATAAACTAATTTTCTTTATTTGTTCCAGCATTATAATTTAATAACAAATACAAGAAAAGCATAAAAGAATTACCATTTGGATTGCCAAAATTCTCCCGAAAATAAACTCTTAACCCCAAATCTGCCAATAAAGAGACAATCAACGTTTGCCTCTATCATAATGTGGCAATACTTTATATATATGTATATAAGAGTAATTATAAATAAATAGATGAGAATTCTTCGTATACCTCTAAAAAATTACTAAACATGCATTGCACCTGGCTCCCTGTTAATTTATTTCATATGTATGGCATTTAAAACATATATATAAACATACATATAACATAGTATAATATACATAAAACATAGTATAAAAACACAAAATTACACAAAAATATGTTGACAAGACATTTTCAAATTGCAAATGGCTTTCATGGTCAACTAAGAAAGAAAATGTTTAGGATCGATAAATAAACCCCACGTTAAATCAAATTTCCACTGGTTGTTCTCTAGCAAATACGAACCCAGAACTTTAAACTATTTTCAACCGTAACTCAACTATAACTTTATACTATTTTCAACCATAGTTCAACAATAACTTTGAACTATTTTCAACCATAAATCATCAAACCACATAGACATGCAACAAATCCAACAAATAACAGTAAGATCCGGAATATAACTTTTAGCATTTGATAATTAAAGACTAAACATCAAGATTGCATGGTAAAAATGAAAAGGTCATTTAGAAATTCTAACAAAATGCCTAGAGTACCTATGCGAATAATCTATAACAATATTGCCAGCAAATCCAGCATGTATTATAGACCTCAAAATTAGCTCATAATAAATCAACTCGCAATATATTTAATCATAATTTGCAAGTTACCGACTGCTTCAAAGATGAAACTTGCATAGAAATTAATGGCAATAGTTATAGCAAATTATTGCAGTAGCATTATCCCAAATCCAACCTGCAGCAATTGCAAATTAATTAAACAAAAAGACCAGCTGAATAATCAAATAGTTAATTCTAGGATCATGGAGAATTATAAAGGTAAGATTTACCATTAGTGGATGAGCATATATCCACTGAAATAAATCTACAATTTTTCCCTCTGGATGCAGTTTAAGAGTTTTTATATACTCCTGAGAAACAAAAGAATTAATTCACTTTTTTTTCTTTTTTTAAGGAATAGTAAAAAAATCATCATGATATAAAATAAGTTACATTAATGTCAGTTGATTCTTCGGATATATCAGCAGTTTCTCCTCTCAGGCACCAGAGAGCAACTTCGAATTCGTTTGATCAACCAATCTTTGCCTGTAGAAATTTTTTATTTTAATCTTTTTGAATTTTTTTAATAAGCAGAATATAGACCGAAAACACATGAAAATTTAAATACCAGCTATCTTAGAGACTCTGGAATGATGAATAATTCAATTATTTGAGCTACACAAGGAATGATTCTTGCAGATTTATGTAATGTAATTGTTAGGAATTTAAGGAGCAAAGTTCTAGTATAAAGTCTGAGTTTCTATTTGAAGTTATTACTAGCAAGAGTGAAGCATATGTAACTGTATTAGCGATGGGTTGCGGCTAATAATTTCAATATGTCACATATAAATTATATAAAATGTCTCTCCACCATATAAGTTTTCTAAGCTCATATACTTTGAACTTTTTTTTTACCATATTTCTTTCAATATTTGGCTGTTGGAATCTCTTTTATGGAAAATTTAGCGCTTTCATGTGATTAAAATTGTTAAATAGCCATATATATAGAGAGAGAGAGAGAAAGAGATGGAAGTACCGATAAGAGCCAAATAACGTTAGGAGATGACATCTCTAATAAAATACTTGAGTGCTGTACCAACTGATAAGATGAACTATACAAGAAAAAACAAGTATCATATACTTGTGTTTATTTTAGTTTTTCTGATGAAGTTCATAAATTTTTTACCTGATGAAGAGCTAAAAATCATCCTCTAAGATTTTTGGGTGTTATTTGTGCTTTGTACACAGGTATCTACACCATAATCAAATAGAAAAGATTCATAAAGCTTACATGACATTCTAGTATTGACTCAGATTCATTAAAATTCATATTTTCAGGTGTGTGGGTGCGCGCGCGCGTGTTTGTGTGTGTAGAAACATTACAATGAACGAAAGAAGTCCAACACCACATCTTGTCAAGACTCTTCTGAGAACCTTTGTGCCAACAAGCAGTACGTATTAAGCCACTTTAACTGTAAAAACTTGAACTTGAGTAACAAAGAGAAAATTTTACCTCAGAATAAGCGATTGCTAGCCAACCAATGATGTAGATTATTTTTAAGATCCACACTGCCTGAATAAGAAAATTAATGAAAAAGAAAATTAAACATAAATAAGAATTAGGTGTGAAAGTGAAACTTACATTTTTTAACCAAGTAAATATGCTATTTTTCCACTAATGCTAGCACCCAACATTGCTCCAAGTGCCATAATCGACCCAAAAATAGAATGTTGAATCAAAGTTTGACCCAATTTCAGCAACTACCATCTTCACTATCCCCCTTCCTAAATAATTTAAACAACTCCTATCTCTATACTAGATTTGCAATTCACGAATAACAAACATATTTAGCAAAAGATTTAAACAAATAAACACAAATACTGAACATTACATAACAAAAATCTTTTCCAGTTTTAACTTAGTATTTTAACCTAACAATAATACTGATAGCCAAGACATGGCTACTTCAGTCTTCAAGCAATCTATTACAGAATCAGAAGCCCAAATAGAAAATCAAACATAACATTGAAGCCAAGCAGAGATAAGAAAAATATGAAAACCAACCACATAACTTTGACAAAAAAAATTTTAAATGTAAAACGGAGGAGAAAGAAATCGAGAAGAACCAAATCGCAAAATATTTTCTTCTCCTTCTTGCTGTCGATCTTATAGTTGTTTATCTTCTTTAAATTTTCGCTTTTCATTTTTCTTCTCTTTAACAATTTCAAAGTCGATCTCTTTAACACTCTAATCCCCCCTTAAAATTTTAGTTTTATATGTACCATATCAATTTTGGTCCCACAATAAAATAATAAAGTAATTATTATGTGACTCTCTTAAATCTTGACAAAATAGCATAAATAGTCACTTAATTTTATTTTTAATAGTTATTGTTGATACCTACTTAATTTAATAAACTTAGTTAGCTAGGTAGCTTAACAAGTTAATTAACTCGACATCTATAGACCATAGGTAGACAAAATGCAGTACTTCTTATTTTTTATTAATTGAATAATTATTGTATTATAAAATAATTAATCTTTTTATATCACAACTTACGACTAGTAGAACATACAATAGAACATTTTTTCTTATTTTCTTGTTAAAAATAAAAGAACAAAAAATTATAAATACACATTAATTTTTATCATCACCAATGATTATGATCCATTAATTTTGACTTAGTGAGATAAAAGCAAATAATTATTTGTCGATTCTTATTAACTAGCCAATTTGTTATTTTTTCTTTGAAATTATAATATTTTTTTCTCAAGAAAAACTAATAATTAGCAGCTGTGACCTTGTAAGAAAACCATCGTGATGAACAAAGAAATTAACATTATGATCCTAGTAGTTAGTTCATAAAATAAGAATAGTTCAGCTATTATAAGAAACTATATTAAGAGCATGCATATAATTTATATTTAATCTTGGAGTAATATACAATAACATATCAAAAAAATTATTTATAAATTAACCTATTAATTCCGTAGGGATATTACCGATGGAATAATAGTCTTGGAGTAATATACAAAAACTTTCCGATATGTAATTTCCCTATGGAATTCATTTCTCATAGGTAATTTACCTACAAAAATTGAATTATGTGGGAAAATCACTGACGAAAAATATTCCATCGGTAATTTTCCTATGAAATCGCCATTTCGTAGGTAAATTACCGAAGGAAAAATATTTTGTAGTTTTCATCGGCAATTTAACTATGAAAATACGATTTTGTAGGGAATTACCTAAGAAAATTGAATTTCGTAGGGAAATTACCGATGGAATAAACATTCTAATGGTAAATTTCGTGTATAATTTAGCCGCGTAATATTGGCACCAATTTAATGATAGATTTTTTTGATTCCTTCTATAATTTCTTCGGTAAAATTTGGCAGAAAAATTTCCCTCCAATATTTATGAATGGATTTTTATTTCGTCGTAATACACATTTTTCCCAACAATTTTCTTTATCTGAATCAATGTGAAATCCATATCTCACAAGGATAGAATGCATCCTAGTAGATCTTCTAGGATTTTGTGTATAATTAGGTTTTACTATAATCTCATCATTATAAGAATCAGTCTTGGGTTCAATCATTTGATCTACTTCTATTTGTTGGTTTTGAACTTCACCAAGTTTAATTTTACTCCTACTGTCCTCTCATAGGAGAAACTCTCATTCTAAGAAGACAACATGCCTTGAAACAAACACCTTTTGTTATAAGGGATGGTAGAAATAATATCCAAACATTTCTTTTGGCTATCCCACGAATAAACATTTGTCAAACTTAACATATAGTTTGTCTGACATTGTTCTATTTACATAAGCGGGACAACCCCATACCTTCATATGAGAAAGTGTGAGTTTCTTGTTATTCCATATCTCATATGGAGAAACATCAACCAATTTACTAGGAACTCTGTTTAACACATAAATAGCAATTTTTAATGCATATCCCCAAAAGGACTTAGGTAAGTCTGCCCGACTCATCATGGATCGAACCATATCTAATAGTGTTTGATTTCTCCTCTTAGATACACCATTATGTTATGGTGTATATGGTGGAGTCCATTGAGATAAAATCCCATATCTCTAAGATAATCTTGAAATTTTTGGCTTAACTATTCTCCACCTCGATATGATCTAAGTGTCTTAATACTCATGCCAAGTTGCTTCTCTACTTTATTTCTGAATTTTTTAAACTTTTCAAATGCTTCTGATTTATATTTCATTAGATAGATATATCCAAACCTGGAGTAATCATCTATGAAAGTAATGAAGTAGGATCAACCTCCTCTGGCATGTGTAGTCATTGGACCACGTATATCTGAATGTATTAAGTCCAAAATCATTCTAGCTCGTTCTCTTTTACAAATAAAGGAAGCTTTTGTCATTTTTCTTAATAAACAAGATTCACATGTATCAAATGATTCATAATCAAATGATCCTAAATCACCTGACTTGTGTAATTTGGTCATGCATTTCTGATTTATATGGTCTAAACGACAATGCCATAAATATAAGGTATTTAGATTATCTTATTTCATTCTCTTGGAATCTACATTATGCACTTATTTATTTTAAATCAAGAACAAATATACCATTCTCAATGATAGCTTTAGCATAAAATATATTGTTCTTAAAAATGTAACAACATTTGTCCTTCAAAGAAATTTCATTATTGTTTAATAAATAACTGAAATAAATAATACTTTTAGATAATGCTGGAACATAATAACAATTATTTAACTCCAGTATTAATCCACTTAGAAGAGGTAAATGATAAGTCCCCACAATTATTGTAGAGATGTTTTATCCAGTAGCTGATTGTAGATATATTTCTACCTTTCCAACTCTTCTACTACTTTTAAGCCCCTATAGATCATTACACAAATGAGATACGCATCTGGTATCTAATACCCAAAATTATTTTGAAGCAATAGAATAAGTATTTATTTCAATCATATGAATACCTGAAGTATAAGTATCAGCTTGCTTATTCTCCTTGAGAGAATCTAGATAGGCCTTGCAGTTACACTTCCAATGACCATCTTTTCCATAGTGGAAGCAAGTTCTTTGGGATTCTCCTTCTTAGCAACCTTATTCTTAGAAATCCCACCATGCTTTGGTTATGCCTTGGTCATCATCTTCTTCTTCTTCTTTTACTTCTTTCCTTTAGCAGAAGTGACAACCGTTACACTTTTTTAATCCTTCTTGAAGGATCCATCAGCTATTTTGAGCATATTGATTAACTTAGGAATAGTTACTTGGATCTTGTTCATGTTGAAGTTAAGCACAAAAGGTGCAAAACTTGGAGCCAACAAGTATAAGATTAAATCTATGTACAGATCACTATCCATTACATAGCCAAGTCTACTCAAATGCTCAATGTACCCATACATCTTTAATGCATAAGTAGCAGCCGAAGTACCTTCCACCATTTTGCAGCTAAACAGAGCTCGAGCAATCTCATATTGCTCAGTTCTAGCTTGAGAAGAACAAAGCTCATCTAGATGCAAAATGATAGTTTTAGCATCCATCATCTCATGTTGCTTTTAAAGCTCTGAAGACATAGCAACCAGCATCAGACATGCCACTGCTTCACTATCCTCCATGTATTTATGATAAATAACCTTGATCTCATCAATGGTATCATCTAATGGAATTGGTGGTGGATCTTTATCCAAGACATAATGGATCTTTTCATATCTGAGAACAATTCTCACTTGTCTGATCCAATCAGAATAATTGCTACCAACCAGCTTGTTATCCAAGATTGATCATAGGTTTATGTTTGATGTGCTCATGATGATGACCTAGATATGAAAAAGAAAAAAATATGGGATTATGTTCATATATATGTATGCATTAATTAGATATTTAATTAATCTATTTACTCCTACTATTTTATTGCAAATCAATAGCCCTCACTATATAATCAGAGAAAACCTAATGGTTTTTGTTAGTGGGCCAATATCCAATCCTTGATATGAAATTTAACCTTTACTATGGTTAACAAGTCAAACTTCATACCTTTGAAAGGTAGGTATCTCTATACCAATTGTGTCTTTACATAACTATTGGATCATTAGGTTATCAACTCTTGATACATGCATATCATATATGCATTCCCTAATCGTGCCTCTAGAACCATTAGCCTTAACTGTGCTCAACAAGCTAATGGGCTAGCTAAGATAACCTATTTAATTAGATTTGAACATATTCAATATAATGTGAGTTTGACTGTGGTCAACAACCTATACTATAAAGAACTCTAGTTCTTTTCCAATTAATGGAAAGCTTATATACCTTAGTATTAGTTTTGAGGGATTTTAGTTAATTAAGTCTCATCATACATAGTTGGCATACATTGGTATACATCCTATATCTATTACATAAATATAATCATACAAATATGGCATAGTTATGGACTTGACTATATTGACCTCCCCGAGCCAAGAGGGAAATCAAAGCGTCAAACCTAGGCAATATGCATGATTCAAACAAATATAAATAATTACATTATCTTCATTCTTGCTCGATCTCCATCTGCCACATCTTGCCCCTTCATAGTGGTCTCCATATCTATCTCTAACTCTAATCTAATTAATCTAATTGCATATTACAATTTGAAAATAAAATACAAACCAAAACAAGTGGTCGGGACATGAAAGCCCTTAAGGGGCTGAAACATGCATTATGCTCAATCACATTAGGCCTTGTCCATAACTATCCATCATGCCAATCATACACCCTTATATGTATTTATAATATATAAAGTAAAACCATATAATGGAATACAAACTATGTTTCAACTCTTGAAACTTACTTTTGAGTTATTTTAATAATGTAATTAAATTAGGAAACTTTTTCCATTTTAGGGAACCTTTTTGCATGCATGTGTTCTTGCCTTAATTATCAATCCAATTGATTATTCAATTAATTAATCATGTTAAATAAGTAAAGAATCCATTTTGGGCTTAAAACAATGGGTAGGCTGAAACCTACAATTTAAACCCAAAAGTGTGTTCACACACAAACTAGTTTTGTGTCTTTTGGACCATATGTTCCTTTGGAATGAGCCAAGCCCACTTAAGCCCTTAAAACCCATTAATGAACTTAATTAAAGTCTATAATATTTAATTTAAACAAGCTCCTTGGGCCCACCAAGTCATTTGCTAATTTAAATCAAACCCATAAACATAATTAAGCCTATTAAGTGGCTTTAATGAATTAAATTTAATCCAATTAATTCAAGGCCCATTTTTATTAATCCAATTAATTAAAAGCACATTAATACTTCAAAAATATCAGATTTAGAAGATTAAAATCGTTCTAAACATGAACTTACCAAGAACACACTAAGAACACATGAAGAACATAATTTATCGAATTTTTCGATTAAACTAGTTTTCATGCAAAATTTGTTTGATTTTAATTTTGTTTGATCCTATGGATTAATATCACATATTAAACACATAAATTATCATCAAAATAATTTTAGAGTGGATCAATTAAAATTTTTATTTAGAACAGCCCCTTAACTATATTAAAATAATTTCTCCAACCTAGAGAATGATTCTTTATATTAAAGAATCATTTTTACTTCTTTCATTTTATTTATTTAATCACATACATCCAGAAATCAATATTTCTTATTCATGAACAACCAAATCTGATATTTTAAAGTTCATAAAATGAATAGCTAAAAAATAAAAAGAAAAATATTCCGTAAATAATATAGAATTGTAGATTCATGGCAAAATCGTGGCTCTAATACCATGTTGGGTATTAATCGGTTACATACATGACATGTATAAGAAGAAATTAAAATTTTTAACCAATATATCTGATCTTGCCATGAATATATAATATAGATATTAATGAGAATAAGAAAAATCACCTTTGATTTTTGTTGAACAGTTATTTTTCCTTCTCACTAGGTTGTCGCAAACCACAGTGTCCAAAATTGAACACCTCTAATCGTAATCCACACAAGAGAAGGATCAAATGAACAAAAAATTATTTGAACACAAGGTGGTTGAAATCTCCTTGAAGCTAGCAAGGAGAGTGGAGGCTAGGTTAAGAAGAAGAGAGAAATTTTCTTTTTAAAACTCTTAACCTTAAAATCCCTTTATTTTGGATTTTATAGCTAGGTTAAAAAATCCAACTTCATAATGGGATTGGGCTCTTTAAAATTGTGGGTGAAATATTAAATGGGCTTCTGGAATTATTAATAATTCATTTGGGCTCAATTAAATCCAATTTAAGTCCTTTCATAAAGGACCTTACGCATAACTCATAAACTAGGCCCTTTATGCATATACTTGGATTTAATTATCCAAATTAATTTTAAATCCATTCAACTTAAATATATAGACCCCATAACACTTATTAAATATATTTAATTTATTTTAGTCCAAAAATTAGGCATTCAAGGCCTTCTATATGGGTTTTTCATGGAAGCCATGTTCTGGTGGGCTTCTGCGTAAAAACTAAAATCACGGGCCTTTAATTATTTCTCCAATGGACTTATTAATTATTATATCTGCCCTATAACACTTATAGTCCAATAATTATTATGAAATACAATATTTAGGTTCATTTTGCAGAACATTTCTAAAATTTATGTGAACATTTCTACTTGTGCATAATTAATTAAACTCTTTAATTAATTATTCTCTTATTTATTTCTCTTCTCTCATAATAATATCAAATATTATTATCCTTGTAATTTTAAAATTTTATCCTTTACTCTGTATATGTGTGACCTATTAGGCTTCAGTCCATATTGGCAATATAATCTGTAATTAAAAGTTATATTCATAACTTATATGATTTAAACCTCTTTAAATCATTTTATCAATCCCTTATTAATATTTATAATTCAATATTATACAAATCATGAGCGGCCTCTAGCTAAGAATCATGACTACCCAAACATCAGGAAAGTCAAGTGGTTCTAATTATACCCTTCCATAGAAATAGTTACCATGCAATTATTCCTTTCACCACTCTTATCTCAATTAGATTCTAAGTATGGATTTATGTCAACTCATATGAATCTAATTATATATGTTCTATAAATTTAACCATTATTTCCAAAATACCCTTTATGGATCCCTATCAATCTTGGCATATTACTCTAGCCAAAGATTCTATGAACAAGGCAATTATAGAATCATGCGAGATAACTTCCCTTAATAGATCTAGGATAGTGAATCCATTATTGATTACTCACCTATCTTCAAGTAGGTTATGACATACTTAACCTCCTAACTATGTTCACCCCCATTTGGAAGTAAATAGTTATGGAGTCAAAGTATATCACTTACTACTTAAGATAACCTTGGTGATCTCAAGTCTAAAGATACTTGCACAACCATTATAAAGAGATTCCTTACTAACATAGAATTAATATCCATGTGAGGATTCTCTTTGCAGGTCTCCAATGAACTTGTTCTTCTAACAAGCATCCATATATTACCTTTGATCATCTCCCATAATCACAATTATGAGAACTTCTGCTTGAACTATTCAAGAAGCATAACATATGCTAGTCTGTCCGGATTAACAATGTCCTATCTTGTTAATTCTATGACCAGGGATATTTAGATATTATTACATTTGTATGCAATAGACATCTTATATCATGAACACTTTTATGATTGCCTTTGCACTATGTTTATAATATCTAGGACTTCATTTATTAATTTAAGATATACAAATACATGTATTTTAATATAGCGTTAATAAATGAATGATGCCTTTCATTAATAACATGAATATATATATATATATATATATATATATATATATATATATATATATATATATATATATATATATATATATATGAAATACATCCCTTTTTATGTGGGCTCTAGGGCATACTCTCTAACAGACACAACCTCAGGAGTTCACATTAGGAAATGGTGAAAAGGCATGCAAGCTTCAAATATCCATCTATGGATTGAAGCAAGCCTCTAGAAGCTGGAACATCCGATTCAATGAGACAATCAAAGAGTTTGATTTGTCATAGAATGAAGATGAACCTTGTGTGTATAAAAGGGTAAGTGGGAGTGTAATTATCTTCCTAGTTCTATATATGGGTGACATATTGATCATGGGAAATGACATTTCTCTTCTTCAGTTAGTTAAAATATGGCTATCTAAGAAATTATCCATGAAAGACCTTGAAGAAACATCCTATATTCTAGGAATAAGGATTTATAGAGATAAATCTAATAGGCTGCTAGGCCTTTCTCAAAGTACATAAATATATAAAGTATTAGGTATTTCTCAAAGTACATATATAGATAAAGTGTTAGGTCTTTCTCAAAGTACATATATAGATAAAGTATTGAATAGATTCAATATGGATCTTTCTAAGAAAGGGTTTATACACATGGTGTATGGGAAACCTTTCTAAATCTATGTGTCCACAGACACTGGAAGATAAAGAGAGTATGAATAAAATACCATATGCATCTGAAATTGGTTTTATCATGTATGCTATGTTATGTACACTTCTAAATGTAGCATTTTCTTTAAATGTCACGAGTAGATTCCAATCTAATTTTGGAGAGGAACACTGGAAAGTAGTCAAGAATATCCTTAAGTACTTAAGAAGGACCAAGCATATATTCTTGGTATATGGAGAGGGTAATTTAAAGGTAAGTAGGCATACTAATGCTAGCTTTCAATCTGACAAAGATGACTTTAAATCACAGTTAAGTTTTGTGTTCATAATAGCAGGAGGAGTAGTTAATTGGTAGAGTTCCAAATAAGAAACAACTGCTAATTCCATGATAGAAGCTTAGTACATTGTTGTTTTGGAGGTGGCCAAAGAAGCACTATAGATCAAGAAGTTCAAATATGAACTAAGAGTGGTACCTATCATTGTTGACTCAATTCCTTTATATTGTGACAACAATGGAGCCTTTACGCAAGCAAAGGAAACACGGTCTCATCAGTGATCTAAGAAAGTTCTCATATGGTACCATCTCAGAAGGGAGATAATATTTAGAAATGATGTAAAGATAGAAAGGGCCCTTATAGATGATAATGCGATGGATCCCTTCACTAAAGCAATTTTCCAGAACAAGCATTATCACCGTATAAATAATAAAGGTTAAAGACAAATGAGTGATTGGCTCTAGTTCAAGTGGGAGATTGTTAAAAGTATGCCCTAAAGTCCATGTAGAAAGGGATGTTTTTCATGTATATGAACTTATTTTATTAATGAAAAAGGCAACATTCATTTATTAATGCTTTGTTTAAATGCATGTATTTGTTTATCTTAAATTAATGAATGAAGTCTTGGATATTATAAACACAGCGTAAAGACAATCATGAAAGAGTTTATGATGTGAGATGTCTATTGCATGCAAATGTGATAATATCTAAATATCCCTAGTTATAGTACTTACAAGATGGGACATTGTTAAAGAGGATAGACTAGCACATGTTATGCTTCTTGAATAGTTTAAGCAGTAGTTCTCATAACTGTGATTATAGGAGATAATCAAAGCTAACATGTAGCACCCCTTATGCAAATACCCTATTATCACATGCACACATGTTCTTTCGTAGCTTTACTACTAGTGAGTTACATTATCCCACATAGGTTATATACATATCAAAATATGACTGGCCATTATACAAAACATATGATAGCTGTATTACAAAAAAAAAACATCCTACATCAAGGTTATAAGTCGATGGTTGGCCCTTCCTTATGCAGAGAATGTCCCTGAGCAAAAGTCTTTCTAGAAGGTACCTACACGGATAAATAACCCGTGCTAAGCTATAGAGCTTAGTGGGGAAATCTACAAATGGATGGCCATACACAAGGCCATCAAAACATACACATATACAATATGTTCATATACTATAATCAACATGTCCAACATAACATGGCAACAATAACATATACTTTAAAGCATAAGCATATTCTCATGTACATAAGCATTGTACCCAAGAGAGTAACAAATATTCTCATATTCATAATTCATATATACAGTAAATTTCCATGTAAACATATTCAAATAAAACATAATTCCTGTGGTAAAACAACATTATGATCCACAATATCAATCTTTAGTCAAATCACTTTAACTACTTACTTTTGATCATTACTATGAATAACGTTTAGCCTGCCTTAGCTTTATCAGTGGATGCGGGAACTATGGATACACAATGGTATCAAATGAGGGATATCCGAAGATATCGAATCTATAGACCCAAACGGGGCCAACTGTACTATGGACCGGTCAAGCATACCCAAACGGGGTAGCCTATCAACCCAAACGGGGTTGATCATGATCCAAACGGGATCATAAACTATGGACCCAAATGGGCCAACTATGGTAGCTGCAATTTCCCTATAGGCGCCTACCTATCCACATCTAAAACTCTATCGTAGGCGGAACTATATTCGTGTTCAATTCACATTTTAATACTGTATTCATAGTATACTGTTTGCACATATGCATAGTCTTATCAACCTGTGAATTCTCTGGTGCATAATCAGGTACATGCACATTTCATATGCCAAGATATATATATCTGGCTCATCTATATCTGTATGACTATATCATTTGCATCATATCATATAAGCATGACATATAATCATCATATCATAGACTTGATCATGCCCTCATTAAGCATTTCACATGTTCATAGTCATGCTAATTCATCTTCTATCTCATAGGCAATTACATGCTCATATACTCATATACATAATCATAAATGCACATACCTGTGGGTACATTCGCATATAGTCGATTTATTCTCATGAGCATGTTTCCAACACATATATATATACCTTTATCATCATTCAAGTCATGTGTTATACAGAATATCAACATGTTTTCATATGGCATATACACATGCCAAAGTCATGCTATCATTCTCTTTTTCATATCACAAGTGCATATAAAAAGGTGCACTTACATGTCATAATATTTACATGTATGGGTTCGACAATTCCTTTCTAGTCTTTATTCATATTCACAAATGAACGCATGTGTATGCATACAATTCCTTCATTGACAGTCATTTTACATGCATTATGCATTTAACTTTCTATCACATAAGCAAATAGCTGTCTCAATCAATTAAAGAATCATATTATCAAGTGTAGCAACAATCTGTTCATACTAGCCATTTCTGTTACATAGAGTAGTCTAGAAAACTAGTCCGGATTCAACTATAGATTACATGTACATTGAGATAGATTTAAGCTTATGTTTCTTCATGTGAAATATAGGTATGGAAGTCTATTTTTCAATGCAAAAAGAATCACTCAATTTGCTATTCTATAACTCAACTTATGATCAAAACATTCAAGATAGGTCATTCAGTCGTGAAGAGGAGTTCGACTCGCGAAGGGATTCACGAGTGAAGCAAATAAGGTGATTCTCACGACTCGTGAAAAGGTTCACGAGTGGAGAAGGAACTATACTTCAGGACTCATGAAGTCGCTCACGAGTGAGGAAGAAAAGCTAAACTTCACGACTCGTGAAGAAGCTCACGAGTGAAGAAGAAAGACTCGTCTTCACGACTCGTGAAGAGCTTCACGAGTCGGACTGATGTTCACGACTCGTGAAGTCATTCACGACTCGGCAAGTCTGTCTTCTTCAACCTTTCAACGATAAACTTCCAGAAAAACGTAAATTCAATTCTGTAAATTCTATTCACTTCCAGTAATCCATTTTTACATGCAATATAAATGGCCTAAATTCCCATACCTTGGCTGATAAACCCAATGTCTTCAACCTCTATCAATTCCCTTTCCTTTGATCCTTCTTCCCTCCTCTTCTCCTTCATAAATACCATCACCATGAACATACATTTCCAGAAAATGACATATTCTCAGTCAACAGAAAATGAAGAAGAAGATGGTGATGATGAAGTGTTAAAATGAGAGTTTAATTACCTTAGCTTAGAGCCTTAAACTCTTGATTAACCAACATGCACCATTAACATCTAAATGCTTGAGATAAATCTATGGAAATCAAAGAGGAAGAAGAAGATGAATTTTTGGTTTTGCTCTCCACAAATGCCGATTCTCACAATCAAATTCTCTAACCCAAGCCTTTTGTACCCACATGACAATCTCCTCTTTAGTCCTTTATCATTTTGCATGTCACACAAATGCCACAAGCCTTTATGCATGTTAGACTTTAACCCCTCCACTAATTCTTTTTCAAACATTAACCTATCCATTTAAGCATTCTTTCAATTTAACCTTGAATTAAATGCTTCTCTACACAATTGGCCACCAAAATGCCGAAAATACCAATTAACCCCAAATTAATACCTTTATCCTCAATTGCATCCTTAATTAACATTAAACCATACTCTTTTATTATATTTTCATGCAATTAACATAATAACATGTTAATTTACCCCCTTACTTAATTACAATAATATGCAAATTAAATTAGGGTCATGTTAGGGGCCTTACAATTCTCTCCCCCTTAAGAATTTCGTCCCCGAAATTCATACCTGTGTTGAATAAGTGAGGATGTTGTTCTTTCATTGCTGTCTCTGGCTCCCAAGTAACTTCTTGTATATCGTGATGTTGCCAGAGCACTTTGACAAGTGGAATTTGCTTATTTCTAAGCTGTCTAACTTCTCTAGCCAGAATTGCTATAGGCTCTTCATCATAAGTGAAATCTGACTGTACTTGCACATCTTGAACTGGTATCACATGAGATTCATCTGAACGATACTTCCGTAGCATAGAAACATGAAACACATCATGAAGTTTGGCTAGTTCCACAGGGAGAGCCAACCTATATGCCACTGGCCCAACTCTTTGAAGAATCTCGTATGGGCCTATAAACCTCGGGCTCAGTTTACCCTTTTTCCCAAATCTTAATACTTTTCTCCAAGGGGACACTTTCAGAAACACTTTGTCACCCACATGATATTCAATATCCTTTCTTTTCAAATCAGCATAAGACTTCTGTCTATCACTAGCTTCCCTCAATCTCTGCTTGATAACTAGTACCTTTTCCTCTGTATCTTTGACAATATCAGGACCAATAACTTTGCGCTCAGACAATTCAGTCCAGTAAACAGGAGTTCTACATTTCCGACCATACAAGGCCTCATAAGGTGCCATCTCGATGCTCCTTTGATAACTATTATTGTAGGCGAACTCCATTAAGGGTAGATATCTTTCCCAACTTCCTATAAAATTCAAAACACATCCCCTCATCATATCCTCTAGAATTTGAATAACCCGCTCAGATTGCCCATCAGTCTGAGGGTGGAATGCTGTACCGTAACGAAGCTGAGTTCCCAAAGCTTGTTGCAAACTTTGCCAAAATGTCGATGTGAATCTCGGATCTCGATCAGAGATTATTGACACCGGAATGCCATGCAATCTGATGATCTCATTTACATAAAGCTCTGCTAACTTATCCATGGAGTAATCCCTCTGAACTGGTATGAAATGAGCTGATTTAGTCAGCTTGTCAACTATAACCCAAACTGCATCATGCTTTTTCTGTGTAAGGGGTAATCCTATTACAAAATCCATGGTAATATCCTCCCATTTCCATTGTGGAATTGGAATGGGGTTCAACAAACCAGAGGGTAACTGGTGCTCAGCTTTTACCTGTTGACAAGTCAAACATATGGAGACATAGGCTACCACATCTCTCTTCATGCCAGGCCACCAATAACTTTGTTTCAAATCCTGGTACATCTTATTCCCACCAAGGTGCATAGTAAACACTGTATTGTGAGCCTCATTCAATACTGTTCTCTTTAACTCTTTGTCATCAGGAACATATAATCTATTCTGATAATACACACCCCCATCTTCTTTCATTGAGTACTCAGACTGGGTCCCTTCATGTGAAGACTTTAAAATCTATTGCAACTTTTCATCATGTTTCTGTGCATCAATCACTATTTGTCTCAAACAAGGGCTAGCCTTCAACTGTGCTATTAAAGCACCATCATAAGCAAGTCTCCATCGACCGTGATGTGAAATCATAGCAGCCATCATCTTACGGCTCAAGGCATCAGCTATAACATTAGCTTTGCCTGGATGGTAATCCACTATACAATCATAATCTTTAAACAGTTCTAACCATCTTCGCTGTCTCAAGTTAAGTTCCTTTTGAGTGAGCAAATATTTGAGACTCTTGTGATCTGTGTAGATTTTGCACTTTTCCCCATACAAATAATGTCGCCAAATTTTCAAAGCAAACACTACTGCTGCTAACTCTAGGTCATGGGTTGGATAGTTTTGTTCATGTGGCTTCAACTGTCTAGATGCATAGGCAATTACTTTGCCATCTTGCATTAGCACACAACCCAAGCCAACTCTAGAAGCATCACTATACATAGCATACTCCTTTCTTGTAACTGGCTGTGCCAAAACTGGAGCCTCAGTCAGAAATTTCTTCAATTGATCAAAACTTGCTTGACATCGATCAGTCCACTCAAACTTTATACCCTTTCTCAACAGTTTATATGAGTTGACATAAATCTATACTCAGAATCTAATTGAGATAATAGTGGTGAAAGGAGTAATTGTACGGTAACTATTTCCATGGAAGGGTATAGTCAAAACCACTTGACTTTTCTGACATTTAGGTGGTCATAATGCTTCGCTAGAGATCGCTCATGACTCGTATAATAGTGCATCATAAATATCAATAGGAGATTGATAAAATGATTTAAAAAATTTTAAATCATATGACTTTTGAATGGAACTCTTAATTATCTTTTATATTACAAATATGGACAAGAACCCAATATGTCACACACATATAGAGAAAGGGATAAAATGGTAAAATGACAAGGATAATAATAATTGATATTATTATGGGAGAATAAAAATAAATTAGAAAATAATTAATTAAAGATTTTAATTAATTATGCACAAGTATAAAAGTTCGCAAAGCTTTTTGGAAATATTATGTAAAATGGACCTAATTGAAATGTTATATTTCATAATTTAAATATAATTAGACTATAAATGTTATAGGGCTGATATAATATTAATAGGTCCATTGGAAAAATAATTAAAGGCCCAGAAAGTTGTTTTAAATGCAAAAACCCTCTGGAGGAAGCCTTCCACACAAAACCCCAAACAGAAGGCCTTAGAGGCTTAGTTTTTGGACTAAAATAAATTAAATATATTTCATAAATGCTATGGAGCCTTATTTGTGGGTTGTGTGCAGGGTCCTTTATGAAAAGGCTTGGATTGGATTTTAATCAAGCCCTAATGAACTTGTAAAATTCAGCCCATTTAATATTTCTCCAACATTTTTAAGGAGCCCAATCACATTTTAAAGAGGATTTTTTAACCTAGGTATAAAATCCTAAGCTAGAGGGGATTTAGGGTAAGAGTTTTTGTTAACTCTTTTTCTTTTACTCTAGCCGCCACTTTTCCTTGCTAGCATCAAGGGATTTTCAACCTCCTTGATTTCCCACATCATTTTGGTTCATTTGATCCCTCCCTAGTGTGTATTATGATTGGAGGTGTTCAATTTTGGACACTGAAGTTTGTCATAATCCGGTGAGAAGGAAAATCAACTATTCAACAATAATTAAAGGTGACTTTCTTTGTTCTCATTAATATATATGTTGTCTATTCATGGCAAGATCAGATTTATTGGTTAAAAAATTTTAATTTTCGCTTATACATATGAAGTATGTAACCGATTGATGTGGAATCCCAAGTTTGAAGAATCCGAAACCCCTTGAACATACACTTTGATGGCAAAGACAAATTGGATAAATACCCTCCCTATTGAACTCCCAAACAACAAGTGATTGGAACACATAAGTAATTGGGATAAAGAAGAAGTTGAAAATGCCACAACCAAAATAATTGATAAATAATATAATTCTTCATGCAATAGAAAAGAAAAGCAAGAAACCTCACAATTCTCTCTAAAGAATTCAGCCAAGCCAAGAAAAAAAGCCTCTCAATGTTTTTAATTCATCAAATCTTAAGTTTACAACTTATAATAACCTATTTATAGGATAGCTAACCTTAAGTAATACTTAACCTAAAGAAAAAACCCTAATAAGGCCTTTAACTAGCCTAAGCTGAATTTCCCATGGGCTTTACAAGACAAATAAGCCTAATTATTAAGTCTTAAACAAAACTTAAAACAAAGCTAAATAATAAGTCTCATAAGCCTAATTTGAAAGCCCAAAAGAAAGACTATTCAAAACCCAAATAGCTAAAAAAAAAACCAAGCTAACTAAGCCCTAAATGCCTAGTCCATTTAAAATATAACATAAATTAATCATATGACTTTTAAATGAGATAGTACATGGCTTGCACAATTAAATCTCAAAGTTGTGCTAGCCCAAAATGACTTATGTTGGCCCAATTCCTTCATTTGCTTTCAATAAGCTAAGTACTTTATTTCTTTCTTCAAGTTCTCCATAGTAATTCTTAATGGCTTTTTCATGAAGTTCTTCTATAACAAAGCTTTAAACATAAGATGACATTGCCATCTTAAGCCTCTACGCACGCCTCCTTCTAATTGGACCACTAGGCATCATTAGTAGATATTAGGTTGATGTCTTTAATAGTGAATCCATATCATTCCCTCCCTCACTAGAAAGATTTTTCCTCAAATCTGAATCCATATCAAAATGAGAAAGATTAGAAACATTAAAAAGTAGTAGAAACACTATACTCACCTGGTAAGTCTATCTTGTAAGCATTATCATTGATGCGCTCTAAGACTTCAAAAGGGCCATCACCACGTGCATCCAATTTGTTCTTCCTTTGGTTTAGAAACCTTTCCTTGTGGAAATGCACCCAAACCCAATCTCCAGGAGAAAATACTACTTGTCATTTTCCTTTATTTGCTCTTTCAGCATACTTCTGGTTCTTCTTCTCATTGTTAGCTCTTGCTTTCTCATGCAAAGTCTTTATCAATTTTGCCTTCCTATTACCATCTAAACTTGAAAGTTCTTGTAAAGGCAATAGACAAAGATCAATCATAATCAGTGGGTTAAAACCATAAACAAGCTCAAACGGTGAAAAACCAGTAGAAGAATGAATACTTCCACTATAAGTAAATTCAATGAAAGGTAAATAACCCTCCCATAACTTAAGATTCTTACCCACTATAGCACGAAGTAAAGTACCCAAGGTTCTATTCATTACCTATGTTTAACCATCTGTCTTTAGGTGACAAGAAGTAGAAAATAACAACTTTATACCCAACTTTCCCTATAGAACATGCCAAAAGTTTGAAAGAAACTTTGTATCCCTATTAGAAATAATGGTGTGTGGTATACCATGAAAACGCACAACTTCTCTAAAGAATAGGTCAGCAACATTAATAAGATAATCTTATTTAAGACAAGTAATAAAGCAAGCCATCCTGCTAAACTTATCTACCATAACAAAAATTGAATCTCTATCGCATTTAGTTCTAGGCAATCCAAGCATAAAATCCGTAGAAATATCAGTCCAAGGAGAACTAGGCATAGGTAGAGGCATATACAAACCATATGGCATAGTCTTAGGCATAGCTTGCCTACATACAACATATGAATTACATACTTTCCACATCCCTATGCATATGAGGCCAGCAGAAATGCTCATTTAACATGTCATAAGTCTTATGCACCCTAAAATGTCCCATCAATCCCCCACAATATGATTCTAATACAAGCAAATCATGTATAGAACACTTAGGCAAACAAAACTTGCTATTCTTAATTAAAAATCCTTTATGCCTATAAAATTCATCAAAAGTTTGATGATCATATAAGGCATACACATTAACAAAATCAAGATCATCCATATATAGTTTTTTAAAATGCTTAAAACCAAATAACTGAGAACTAATTGTAGAAATTAAAGAATATATTCTGCACAAAGCATCAACAACAATGTTATGTTTACCATGCTTATATTTAATAACATAAGGAGACTATTCAATAAATTCAACCCATTTAGCATGCCTTTTGTTCAACTTACTTTGTCCCTTCAAGTGTTTGAGGGACTCATTATCAATGTGAATGACCAACTCCGTAGGAATGAGGTAGTGTTGCCACATGTCCAAAGCTCTCACTAAGAGGTAGTGCTGCCACACGTCCATAGCTCTCACTAAGGCATATAACTCCTTGTCATAGGTTTAATAATTGAGGTGGGCTCTATGAAACTTCTCACTAAAATAAGCAATTGGTTTCTTTTCATGCATCAAAACTGCTCCTATACCTACACCAGAAGCATCACACTCTATTTTAAATGTCTTATCAAAGTTAGGTAAAGATAAAAATAGGAGCAGAACACAACTTCCCTTTCAAAGTTTCAAATGCCTTTTGTTATGCTTCTCCCCACTTAAACCCAACTTCCTTTTTGATGATTTCTGTAAGTGGTGCAACAATAGAAGAGAAATCCTGCACAAAATGCCTATAAAAGCTTGCCAAGCCATGGAAACTTCTCACGTCTTAAGTAGTCTTAGGCGTGGGTCATTCTTTAATTGCCTTTACTTTCTCTTCATCTACTTCAATTCCATGTGCACTCACCACAAAACCAAGAAACACAAGTCTATCAATACAAAATGCACTTTTCTTAAGTTTAGCATACAACTTGTCAGATCTCAAAACTTGTAAAACCAACTTAACATGCTCAATATGCTCTTTATAAGACTTGTTATAAATGAGTATATCATCAAAGTACACAACAACAAACTTTCCTAAATAGGCACGTAACACATGGTTCATAAGTCTCATGAAAGTGCTAGGGTCATTGGATAGCTCAAATGACATGACTAACCACTTATACAAATCATATTTAGTTTTGAATGCTGTTTTTCATTTATCACCAGGTTTCATTCTAATTTGATGATATCTACTCATTAAATCAATTTTAGTAAAATACACAGCACCACATAATTCATCCAATATATCATCTAGCCTAGTAATGGGATGTCTATAATTTACAGTGATTTTGTTGACTGCACGGCAATCAACACACATCCTCCATATTCCATCCTTCTTAAAAACCAAAAGAATGGGCACTACACATGGACTCATACTTTCTCTCACCAATCCCTTCTCGATGAGTTCTTCCACTTACCTTTGCATCTCCTTAGTTTTCAAAGGATTACTTTAATAGGCTGGTCTATTAGGAATGGTAAATCCTGGAATAAAACCAATCTGATGTTTTATCCCCATTAAAGGTGATAATCCATTTGGCATCTCATCAGGAAAAACATCTGAATACTCCTGCAACATTAAAACAAAACTATGGGGCAAAGAATCAAGATTATGGTCAGTGTCAGAAAACAAAACTTCCTTATAGATTACAAGGACCCAAGGCTATCTTAAAGCTAATGCACTCTTGACCTCTCCTATTCTCACATAAAAATTCTATTTTTACCACCCCCTTGCTTGTTTTCACTTACCAATGGGTCATTTATTTATTTTATTTCTTTTCTGGCCTTTTTCCCCCTTTCCTTTCTTTTTCTCTCTTTCTTACCCCTTGGGCCGAAACCTTTTTCCCCTTTTCTCTTTTTACTGAAGCCTCTTTCTCTCACTCATATATTTTCTTTTGATCTTTATAAATTACTTGAGGAGATAATGGAGTTAAAACAACCTTTTTAACTTCATAAGAAAAAAATATTGTTAGTGTACCCAATACGGATAACTTATCTATCAAATTACCAAGTCCTTCCTAGAAGCAAATGGCCTGCTTACATGGATACAACATCGCATAAAACTTCATCTTTGTACCATCCAATAAAAAATGGCACTCTAACCTAGCGTGTGACCTTAACCTCCCCACTATCATTTGATCATTGTAATCTATAAGGTCTAGGATGCTTTTCACATGCCAAGTTTAACTTTTTAACCATACTCACTCTAGCTACATTTGTACAACTCCCCCCATTAATAATGATCATGCACACTCTCCCATTAACTAAACATTTAGTGTGAAATATGTTTTCTCTTTATTCTAAGCTATCTTCTTTAACATTCAAGTTTAAAGCTCTCCTAGCTACTAAAGATCTCCTACTTTTAGCAACTAACAACTCTCTCTCACTATCATAATCACTACAATCTTTTAAAAGAGGAATTTCATTATCACTATGTCATGATTCAAAAGTAATTTCCCCATCATCCATAGCTATTATTACCCTCTTATTAGGATATTCACATGCCATATACCGTTTTCCCAAAAATTTAAAGCATTTAATCTCTCTACTAGATGTTGGAGTATTAGAATTACCTTTAGCACCTTTAGATGAGATTTGGGTTACCTTTGTTTCTTTAAAACCCGAATATGCCCTATAGGGTTTAGATACCCTAAAGTCCTTCTTATCCTCCTTCTTAGTCCATTTAGACCCCCAACTATTGCTTAAGTTGTTGCTGATCTTGTTGACGCTCATACACTTTTTTGTTTTTCAATCTTCATTTCCATGTTCAACATCTCCTTAATAGAATCATATCATATAACTCAATGGCATTAGTAATCTCCTTGTTTAAACCTCCTAGGTGTTAGAGAGTATGCCGTAGAGCCCATGTAAAAGGGATGTATTTCATATGTATGAACTCATATTCTTAATAAAAGGCATCATTTGTTTATTAATGTTATGTTTAAATACATGAGTTTGTAAATCTTAAATTAATAAATGAAGTTCTAGATATTATAAACATAGTGCAAAGGTAATCATAAAAGTGTTCATGATATGAGATGTCTATTGCATGCCGATGTATTAATATCTAAATATCCCTAGTTATAGAGAAGCTTTATTATTCTCAGGCTAGAACTGAGCAATATGAGATTGCTCGAGCTCTATTTAGCTATAAAATGGTGGAAGGCACTTCGCCTGCTACTCATGCATTAAAGATGTATGGTTATATTGAGCATTTAAGTAGACTTGGCTATGTAATGGATAATGATCTATACATAGATTTAATCTTGTACTCGTTGGCTCCAAGTTATGCACCTTTCGTGCTTAACTTCAACATGAACAAGATCCAAGTGACCATTCTTGAGTTAATCAACATGCTCAAAATAACTTATGGATCCTTCAAGAAGGATTCAAAAAGTGTTATGGTTATCACTTCTGCTAAAGGCAAGAAGTAGAAGAAGAAGATGATGATGATGACCAAGGTGCAGCCAAAGCATGGTGGGGTTTCTAAGAAGAAGGTTGCTAAGAAAGAGAATCCCAAAGGAACTTGCTTCCATTGTGGAAAAGTTGGTCATTAGAAGCGTAACTGCAAGGCCTATCTAGATTCTCTCAAAGAGAAAAAGCAAGCTGATGCTTCTACTTCAAGTATTCATATGATTGAAATTAATACTTATTCTATTGCTTCAAAAAAATATTGGGTATTAGATACTGGATGTGGATCTCATTTGTGTAATGATCTATAGGGGCTTAAAAGCAGTAGAAGAGTTGGAAAGGCAGAAATATATCTACAGTCAGCTACTGGACAAAACATCTCTACAACAGTTGTGGGGACTTACCATTTGACTCTTCTAAGTGGATTTATACTGGAATTAAATAATTTTTATTATATTCCAGCTTTATCCAAAAGTATTATTTCTTTCAGTTGTTTATTAAATGATTATGACATTCCTTTAAAAGACAAGTGTTGCTATATTTTTAAGAACAATATGTTTTATGCTAAAGTTATAATTGAGAATGGTATATTTGTTTTTGCTTTAATTAAAGAAGTGCATAATGTGGATACCAAGAGAATGAAACAAGATAATCTAAATACCTCATATTTATGGCATTGTCATTTAGGCCATATAAATGAGAAACGTATGACCAAATTACACAAGTCAGGTGATTTGAGATCATTTGATAATGAATCTTGTTTATTGGGAAAATGACAAAAGCTCCCTTTATTGGTAAAGGAGAACGAGCTAAGATGGTTTTGGACTTAATACATTCAGATGTATATGGTCCAATGACTACACATGCCAGAGAAGGTTACTCCTACTTCATTACTTTCATAGATGATTATTCCAGGTTTGGATATGTCTATCTGATGAAATATAAATCAAAAGCATTTGAAAAGTTCAAAGAATTTAGAAATGAAGTAGAGAAGCAAATTGGCAAAAGTAGTAAGACACTTAGATCAGATCAACGTGAAGAATAATTAAGTCAAGAATTTCAAGATTATCTTAGAGATAATGGGATTTTGTCTCAATGTACTCCACCATATACACCACAACATAATAGTGTATCTGAAAGGAGAAATCGAACACTATTAGATATGGTTCGATCCATGATTTGCCGAGCAGACTTGCCTAAGTCCTTTTAGGGATATGCACTAGAAACTGCTGTTTATGTGTTAAATAGAGTTCCTAGTAAATCGGTTGATGTTACTTCATATGAGATATGGAATAACAAGAAACCCACACTTTCTCATATGAAAGTATGGGTTTGTCCTGCTTATGTGAAGAGGACAATGTCAGACAAACTAGATGTTAAGTCTGACAAATGTTTATTTATAGGATATCCAAAAGAAATGTTTGGATATTATTTTTATCATCCCTTAGAACAAAAGGTGTTTGTTTCAAGGCATACTATCTTCTTGGAAAGAGAGTTTCTCCTACGAGAGGATAGTGTGAGTAAAATTAAACTTGGTAAAGTTCAAGACCCACAAATAGAAGTAGATCAATGGATTGAACCTGAGACTAAATTTCATAATGATGAGATTATAGTTAAACCTGATTATACACAAAATCCTAGAATATCTACTAGAACGCATTCCATCCCTGTGAGATATGGATTTCACATTGATTTAGATAGAGGCATACTTGTAGTAGAGGACAATGAGCCTACAAGCTATCAAAAGTTTTAAATAGTTCAGAACATGATTTATGGCTTAAGGCTATACAGTCTGAAATGGACTCCATGTATGAGAATAAAGTATGGACTTTAACTCAACCACCTGAAGGGATAAAACGCATAGGGTGCAAATGAGTCTTCAAAAAGAAGACTGATATCAAGGATAATATAGTTACCTATAAAGCTTGCTTAGTAGCAAAAGGCTATCATCAAAAATAATGTATTGATTATAATGAAACCTTTTCTCCTGTAGTGATGCTTAACTCTATAAGAATACTTTTAGCCATTGTAGCTCATTATGATTATGAGATTTGGCAAATGGATGTGAAGACAGCTTTCCTAAATTGAAATCTGACTGAGGATGTGTATATGACACAACCAGAAGGGTTCACATCAGGAGATGGCAAAACATGTATGCAAGCTTCAAAGATCCATTTATGGATTGAAGCAAGCCTCTAAGAGCTGGAACATACGATTCAATGAGACAATCAAAGAGTTTGCTTTCTCACAGAATGAAGATGAACCTTGTGTGTATAAAAGGGTCAATAGGAGTGCAATTGTCTTCCTAGTTCTATATGTGGATGACATATTAATCATGGGAAATGACATTTCTCTTATCCAATCTGTTAAAATATGATTATCCAAGTAATTCTCCATGAAAGACCTTAGAGAAGCATCACATATTCTTGGAATAAGGATCTATAGAGATAGATCTAATAGGTTACTAGATCTTTCTCAAAGTACATATATAGATAAAGTATTGAAGAGGTTCAATATATATCTCTCTAAGAAAGGGTTTATACCCATGGTGCATGGGAAACACCTTTTTAAGTCTATGTGTCTGCAGATAATAGAGGATAGAGAGAGCATGAATAGAATACCATATGCATCTTCAATTGGTTCTATCCTGTATGCTATGTTATATACACGTCTAGATGTGGCATTTTCTTTGAGTGTCACAAGCAGATTCTAATCCAATTTTGGAGAGGAACACTGGGCAGCTGTCAAGAATATCCTTAAGTACTTAAGAAGGAATAAGGATATATTCTTGGTATATGGGGAGGGCAGTTTGGAAGTAACTGGGTATACAGATACCAGCTTCCAATCGGATAGAGATGATTGTAAATAACAATCTGGTTTTGTGTTCATAATGGGAGGAGGGGCAGTTAGTTGGAAGAGTTCAAAACAAGAAACAACTGTTGATTTCACGATAGAAGCTGAGTACATTGCTGCTTTGGAAGCAGCCAAAGAAGCAGTCTGGATCAAAAAGTTCATATCTAAACTAGGGGTGGTGCCCAACATTGTTGATCTGATTCCTCTATATTGTGACAACAATGGAACCATTATGCAAGCAAAGGAACCACAGTATCATCAACGATCCAAGCATGTTCTTAGATGCTACCATCTCATAAGGAAAATAGTAGCTAGAAATGATGTGAAAATAGAAAAGGTCCCCACATATGATAATGTGGCAGATCCCCACACTAAAACACTTTCCCAAATTAAGTACGATCACCATATAAATAACATATGTTTAAGACATATGAGCGATTAGCTCTAGTGCAAGTGGGAGATTGTTAGAGAGTATGCCCTAGAGCCCATGTAAAAAGGATGTATTTCATATGTATGAACTCATATTCTTAATAAAAGGCATCATTTGTTTATTAATGATATGTTTAAATAAATGAGTTGGTAAATCTTAAATTAATAAATGAAGTCCTAGATATTATAAACACAGTGCAAAGGCAATCATGAAAGTGTTCATGATATGAGATGTATATTGCATGCAAATTTGTTAATATCTAAATATCCCTAGTCATAGAATTAACAAGATAGGACATTGTTAATTCAGAAAAACTAGCACATGTTATGCTTTTTGAATGGTTCAAGCAGTGGTTCTCATAACTATGATTATGGAAGATAATCAAAGCTAACGTGTGGATGCTTGTTAGAAAAACAAGTTCATTGGAGACCTGCAAAGAGAATCCTCACATGGATATTAAATTTATGTTAGTGAGGAATCTCTTCATAGCAGTTGTGCAAGTATCCTTAGACTTGAGATCACCAAAGTTATCTTAAGTAGCAAGTGGTATACTTTAACTCCATAACTGATTACTTCTAACTAGGGGTGAACATAGTTAGGAGGTTGGGTATATCATGACCTACTTAAAGTTAGTTGAGTGATCGATAAATGATTCACCATCCTAGATTTATTAAAGGAAGTTATCTCACATGATTCTATAATTGCCTTGTTCAGAGAATCTCTGGCTAGAGTAATATACCAAGATAGATAGAAATCCATGAAGGGTATTTCGGGAACAATTGTTAAATTAATAGAACATACATAATTAGATTCATATGAGTTGATAGAAATCTATACTAAAAATCTAATTGTGATAAAAGTGGTGAAAGAAGTAATTGCATGGTAACTATTTCTATGGAAGGGTATAGTCAAACCACTTGACTTTCCTGATATTTGGGTAGTCATGATGCCTAGCTAGAGGTCGCTCATGATTTGTATAATAGTGTATCATAAATATCAATAGGGATTGATAAAATGATTTAAAGAAGTTTAAATCATGTGAGTTTTGAATAGAACTCATAATTACAGATTATACTGCCAATATGGATAGGAATCCAATAAGTCACATACATATAGAGTAAAGGATAAAATGGTAAAATGATGGGGATAATAATATTTGATATTATTATGGGATAAGAGAGATGAATAAGAGAATAATTAATTAAAGAGTTTAATTAATTATGATCAAGTAGAATTGTTCGCAAAACTTTTTAGAAATGTTCTGTAAAATGAACCTAATTGAAATATTATATTTAATAATTAATTATTATTGAACTATAAGTGTTATAGGGCTGATATAATAATTAATATCTCATTTGGAGAAATTAAAGAGCCCTAAATATTTGGTATTGGCACGAAAACCCTCAAGAGGAAGGGTTTCATGCCAACTTCTAATATAAGGTCTTAGAGGCCTAATTTTTGGACCAAAATAAATTAAATATATTCCATAAGTGTTATGGATTCTACATATTTAATTTGGATGGATTTGGAATTAATTTAGGTGATTAAATCCAAGTGTATGCATAAAGGGCCTAGTTTGTTAGTTTTATGCATAGTCTTTTATGAAAGGATTTAAATTGGATTTAATTGAGCCCAAATAAATTATTAATAATTCTAGAATCCCATTTAATATTTCTCCAGCATTTTTAATTAGCCAAATTCCATTATAAAGTTGGATTTTTAACCTAACTATAAAAATCCAAGTGATAGGGATTTTAGGGTTAAGTGAACAATTAAGAGAAAAAAATTTCTCCCTCTCAAAAACCCTAGCCAGCACCCCTTTGCTATTATCAAGGGGAATTCGGCTAGCCTTGTGGTTCCTCCATTCTTGGTTCATCTATTCCTTCTCTAGTGTGGATTACTCATTGGAGGTGTTCAACTTTGGATACTGTGGTTTGCGATAACTCGTTGAGAAGAAAAATCAACTGTTCAAAAAAAAATCAAAGGTGATTTTTCATATTCTCATTAATATTTATATTGTAAATTAATGGAAAAATCATATCTATTGGTTAAAAATTTTAAATTTCTCTTATGTATGTGATGCATGTAATCGATAATTCCCAACACTAGGAACCGAGCCATGGCGACCTCCTCATCTTCCTCAATGTTTGCTCTCACCATTAACATTTCCATATCTTTATGGTAATCTTCCACTAATTTTCCTCCCCATATAATTCTATCTAATTTCTGATCTAATTCTCTAAAATAATGTAAAAAAACAAACCTTTTTCTCATATATTCCTTCATATCCTCCCAATTATTAATGGGATGTCTCCCCACCTTTCTTCTACTCAATTTGAGTTACTCCCACCAAAACATTGCATAATTAGTGAACTATATATCTGCAATCTTTACCTTATTTCATTCTGAATAATTATTGCATTAAAAGATCATCTTCACCTTTTTCTCCCACTCCAAGTACTCCTCTACAATATTTTGGCCTTTGAATAATGAAATCTTGAGTTTAATATAGGCTACGTTTCCATCCATCTTTCCACTAGTTTCTTCTTTATAATCTTCATAATCAAAATTATGCATATATATTCTTCAATAATTCAGCCTCTCTTTGCTGCCCTTAGAGGTACTTCTTTCTAGCCTTTCTTTCATCCCATCAATTCTAAGGGATAACTTTCTAATCTTACTAATGAATGCTTGATATAACATCTTGTTATCTTGTACATTTACTTCTTTATCTTGGGATATTCACTTCCCACTAGTTTCTTCAGTTATGATATATACCTACAAAAGATGTTAAATAATAGCCTCACAAAGTACTCCCTCATATGTTTACACTTAAAGAATGTCACTCCTCTCGTGTTTCACATAATTAAGGCTTTTATCCTCTTAATGTTTTCATGCACTCTTGCCTTTTTCCACTCAAGCTTGCAACTTTAAAATTGTAGTTCAAAATTAAATCTATAAACCAATATTTTTTAGCACATTTAAGAAAGCAAAAAAGACAAGCACTAATAATAAAAGATAGTTGAAAAATAGAAAAGAATACATTAGACACAATGAAGGTGATACATGACCAAAAATTGTGTACCACTTAATGATAAGCAAAATTAAAGTATTAGACAAGCAAATATACTCTAACAATGTAGACAGAACAAAAGCCAGCTTAAAAAAAGAAATAAGCAAAAGTAAACCAAATATAGAACCTAATTATTCTTCCCAACAAAGCAATAAATCAACAAAGAGACCTAATTAAACTAAATAGAGTAGATTGCATGCAAAACAATTCAATTTGGAGACAAAAATATCACTAGGCCAAATGGTGTAACAAGCTTGATTAGTCTATCAAGTTATGTACAAAATGGTGGCAAAGTGATGGTAAATTGGTGGTAAAAAGATTGCAAATAATGCCAAAATGGTAACAAAATGGTGGCAAATGATTGGGAAAATGATGCCAAAATAGTAGCACAAATGATTGCAAATGTTACCTAAAATGGTGTCACAAATGAATGCAAATGATTCCAATAATGGTAACATAAATGATGGCAAATGATACCAAAAATGGCAACACAAATAGATGACAAATGATATAAAATGGTGACACAAATAGATAAAAAATGATATCAATGATTGGTAACAAATGATATAAAATGGCGGCAATGATTAATAGCAAAAGATAGGACAAATGGTAGAATAATGATTGCATGGTAAATCATTGTCTAAGTTTTATTAGGATTGTAATTCCAATTCAAATATGGAGTAGGATTTTTGAAAGCCTAAACCCAAAGCAATAAGGATTATTTTTCCTACCCTTTAAAGGATTCCACAAGATGTTTGGAAAAGGTTTGATTGCCACCCTTCCCAATTCTAAAACAAAAAGGATTACTTTCCCACTTGAAAAAGGATTTGGATTTTCCCTTTGGCTATATAATCTCTCTTTGGCCGAATTGCTCCCTAATTCTTTTCTTCTTTTATCTTTTCTTCTCTTCTTCTATTCTTTTCTTCTTTTTTATTTTTTTTAATGAACAGCTTTGTGAACAGCGATGTGAACAGTACAAATGCAATTTTTCTTTTTTTTCTTTTTGTAAACATCAAACTAATATATAGACTTCTTCTACTAGGATTCAAATTTCATGCTAAAGATTCAAAGTTCAAATTTCGGTTTTCTAAGGTTTTTTCTCCTTTTTTTTCAAAGAAGCAAAACAAAAGGTAAGGAAAAGAATGGCTAGATTTAACACATAAAAAAACACAAAAATTAAAATTCTTGCTACTATTAATTTTGGCACATGCATAAAGAAAACAGAGAAAATAAACACAAACCTAATGCTAAGATAAATAGGAATTTACCTTACTTTTGGCTCTAATATCAAATGATGCAGAACCCCAAGGTTAAAGAACCCGAAACTCATTGAGCATACACTTTGATGGTAAAGACAAATCAGATAAATACCCTCCCTATTGAATGCCCAAACAACAAGTGATTGAAATACAAGTAATTGGGATAAAGAAAAATCTGAAAATGCCACAATCAAAATAAGTGATAAGTAATCAAATTCTTTATGCAATAGAAAAGAAAAGCAAACAACCTCACAATTCTCTCTAAAGAATTCGGCCAAGCCAAAAAGAGAAACCTCTCAATGTTGTTAATTTATCAAATCTGAAGTTAACAACTTATAATAACCTATTTATAAGATGGATAACCCTAACTAACACTTAACCTAAAGAAAAAACCCTAATAAGGCCTTTAACTAGCCTGGGCCAAATTTCCCATGGCTTTATAAGACAAATAAGCCCAATTATTAAGTCTTAAATAAAACTTAAAACAAAGATAAATAATAATTCTTATATGCTCAATATGAAAGCCCAAAAGAAAGACTATTCAAAACCCAAATACCTAAAATAAAACCAACCTAACTAAGCCCTACATGCCTAGTACATTTAAAATACAACATAAATGAATCAAGTGACTTTTAAATGAGGCACATGACTTATACAATTAAAGCCAAAAGTTGTGTTAGCCCAAAATGACTTAAGTTGTCCCAATTCCTTCACTTGCTTCCAATAGGTTAAGTACTTTATGTTTGTCTTCAAGTTCTCCATAACACTTCTTAAGGGCTTCTTCATGAAGTTCTTATGTAACAAAGCTTTGAACATAAGATTATATTGCCATCTTAAGCTTTTTAGCATGCCTCCTTATAATTAGACCACTAGGCATCATTAATGGATCTTGGTTTGATGTCTTTGATTGTGAATTCGTATTCTTTACACTCATCCCCTATTTTCTTGAAATTAATAAAGACTTTTCATGTTCCCTTTTGTAAATATATATGAGGGAACCAAAGGTCCCAAAATAACATATATCCCATTTAATATATGATACTATTTCTTATCCTTTTGACAATTTGCCTTTGTAATAGCTTAATTAGTGGATTTATTTATTTTATTTCCTCACTTTATTTACTGATTTATTTATTTGATTGATGTATTTATTTATTTTTTTCATAATGCATCATATGAGAATGGAGGTAGTGGATTAATAAATAAAAAATCTAATTATAAACAACACCTAACTGAGATACCAAATAAAGTGATGCTCAAAACACCAATCTCTATTTGGGCATCAAAAGGCTGAGATTCATTTTCCAATGTTTTATTAGGTGGTAACTTTATGATACTTGCCTCCTTTAGCCCACATTGGATGTCTTCACTAGTTGACCATTAACAATAATTTAGGCCTAACCCCATTTTTTATGAAGTGGCCAATTTCTAAGTTATAATGAGCCTCATTTCTATCTGGGATCCTAAAAGTTGGTCTCCAAGAGTGAACCTAGATTCAACCTAGCTTTGACGAGCATCACAGTATGCTCAATATAATACATGAAAGCCCTAAATTATTAATGCTTTCAAGTGAAAACCATAAAATGTAAAATTTTGAAATTAATGACCAAATGGAGAAAAAGATGAACAATAATTCTTTATTTACTTTATTTCTATTTTAACTCATCTAAAACTCTAAACATCGTAATCAAATAACAATATAATGAATATGTATGCACACAAAATGCAATCGACAAACTTAAAACCATGTAATGAACATTGCAATTTTCATTTACCATTTTAAATTTTGTTCCCAATTGTCTATTTTTGTACCATTTAAGTTTTTGATGCAAAAATTACTTTTTAGTCTTCTACATAACAATTTTTACATTTAGTTATAACTTGTACCATGTTATTTCCATTTAAATCTCAATATAATAATATTATTATCATTCATTTATTAATAGAGCTGCCCCTAGTAATTCTTAATGGAAACTCTCGAACAAGATACGTATGACTATCATAGTAATCACTAGGGGTGGCCAACACTCTGACTAACCATGCAAATCCTATCTAAGAGACCATTTAGGGTGGCCAAAACTTCAATTAACTATCCAAATCTTATTGAAGTGACCACTAGAGGTGGCCAATACTTTGACCCACCAACATCTTCTAATCAAATGATACCATATCAAGTCCCTATGGCTAGCAAACTATATCTCATACTTTTGGTTCAACCACTGGTTAATAAGGGAAAATAATTTCTATTTTTATTTCATTCTTTATGCCAAACTTTCATTCTTTTTATACTTGCTACATTATGTATAATATGTATTAATACCATTTCAAACATCACATGCCACATTCATTAATTAATAACTTTACATCACATATTATCACGATTTAATTAAGTATGCATCAAATCTCACAAATATATACTATTCAACCATCAAGGTGGAATTTCATACTTAATCATTTCACTATCACATTTCATTTTAATCATGTCTTTTAAGCTTAATTCATTTATTCATGCATTTAATTCTCATAATTCAACAATCTTCTTATTAGTCTTTATAATATACCATTTAGCCAAGTAATATTGTCACTCATGCACATTTCTTTTCTTCATGTCTTAAGTTCTATACACGTTACTAAACTCATTTAAGCATGCTTCCATCATTAAATCATTAAACTTTCTTATATACTTATTTTAATGTTTACTTATATATTGTATGTAATTTAAAGTTGTACTAACTCCAACTTTCTTTCATTAATCGAATCTTTCATTTAACCTAATTGACATTTAGTTTAACATTTATGACATAAATTTATATTTAACTCATTATTCTTTCATTTTTCCCACATTTCCACATTATGTAACTATTGATTTATTTATGGTATACATTATTTTTCATCATTTTCTTCCAATTTCAATCATTTAACATCATTTTTAACATTTTTTGTGCCTTAATTACAAACTTTCATATTCAGCCAACAAGGTATATTTGCATTGCCATTTTTCTTTTTCATCTAATTAAATTCTAGCTATGTCTATTAGGTATAAATTACACACTACAAATATTTAATCTCTATAATCACATAAATAACCTTAAATTTATATATTTCCATCAATTTAACTTAATTATCATTAATTTAAGTTATACATTCATTTATTTACACAAACCCTAACTTATAAAACCAAAGATTAGTAAAATGCAAGAGTTTAGGTATCCACATACCTATTTCTCTAATGCATCTCTTTGTCTTTTCTTCTTTTCTTCCTTTTCTTTCCTTTCTCCATTTTGTTCCCTTTTTTATTCAAGTTCCCTTCATAATTCTTCAAATTCCCAAGCTCTCTCCTTTTCCAATGACACACTCATGGTAGGGATGATGATAAGCATGAAATTTTAAATGAAATTTAGAGTAAAAAATATGTAGAATTTGAGGTGAGAGAAAGCAAAATGGCAGGGAATTTCCTAAGGTTAAATTTATCTTGGGCTGAAGTAGAATAAGACGGTTGAATTTTGGTGAGCTTTCTACATACTTCTTTTATCTTTATATACCCAAAATGGATGGTTAGGATTGGATCATATACTATTTAATCTAAGGGCTTGAATTAAACCATTTATCACCAATTCATTATTGATCTAAAGTCACATCACACCACATGCAAAGAGAGGAATTTAAAATATTTGTAAATAAAAAATCATGATCTAGCCAAAAGATTTTAATTTCCTAGCTAAATTTTTGAACTTTACCGTAGGTGTTTGTTGAATAGTTATTAAACGTCATACCAGATTATCCTAAACCACTAGTCTCCCTACTTCAAGGCACCTCTAAGGTATCCACAAAAAAAATAAAGTATAAAAACCTTTTCAAGGGGTAGTAATGGCCAAAATTAGCTTAGGGACTAGTAAAGCCAATTCGACTAGAAGAGGAAAAGAGATGAAATTTGGGTTTGGTGGCTAAAAGTGATCTAATTTATTTTCTTTGTCTTCATTAACCCTAATTTTGGCTTTGAGATGTAGTTGTACACCTCATTGGTTAGATTAGGATTGTGTTATATTGGTTATACCTCCTAATTGAGCTTAGATCAATTGGATGGGCTTAAGTGACACTCACAGCCTTAATAGTCCAATTCTGAGGATAAGGCATGAATAAAGTGGGCCTACACATTAAAATGGGCTCTAAACCCATTCAAGATTAATGTAAAACCTTATAACATATTAATGAAGACCCATATTAATTATTAGCTACATCTAATGATAGATGGGCTCATTAATAATTTAGTAGTTTCCATTTTTACCCTTCTATATCAAATTTCCATACAATCACTCCTTTCACCATTCTTCTAATCTCATTCATGAATTGAATATGGAAATGTATCAATTCATTAATGAACTTATTGTATTCTTATACTTTTATCCTTATTCCTAAAATGCCCTTCAGAATCTCATTAACCTTGCATTTGACCTTGGTTAAGGTTTTTCTGACCAAAAAATGTATAGAAATACTTAAGATAGAACTCCTTACGGACCGGTGTCTTGCAAGCATACTAGATTGGTTAGTAATATAGGAAAATATAAATTAAGATCTAAATATTATACCTAAGGGAACTGTACAAGAGCAATGGATTTCATATTCTTAAAATGAACACTTGTATGGAAAGAAAGAAAGAATCCCAAAGTTTTGATAATGAAGAGTAAAATAAACTTAAAATAGAAATTTAAATAACTAAAAAATGAAACTGATGCAATTAATATAAGCTAAAGCATCTAAAACTGAATTTAAACAAAGCAAGTAATAGCGATATAGAAAAATTCAATGAAAATAAGACTTTTACTGAAGGACTAACCACCTCAATTTCTCATGCATATAACTTAGTTAAAGATAATGTAGTCGATTATGGAAAACTTGCAATAAATTTAGATAACTTCTAATAATATCTTTCTAAGCATCAAATTCCCTTAATTAGAATAATTTAATACTTAGCATAAAAACCCAATTTATGAACTCCTAAATATCTGTCAGACCTTTCTCAAGAAATCTCACTTTAATTCATTCCTAATTCACCTCTTCATAGCCTTAATTTACCTAAAGTTAAAACACAATTGCCACTTTTTTTGGAAAATAACTATGCATCAAATTAAACAAGCTAAACTATGAACATGCATACCTTAAGCCAATATTACAGTTGATTATTAACCATTTCTCAACAAATCAGTAATTAAATATAAATATAACTAAAGTTAAGGATTTCTGCTTAGGAATTAAGAAATAACCAAACTTCATTCAATTAAACAACAAACCAATTCATTACATAAAAAAAATATGAGGGTTCAAGTTCCCTCAGCAAAAGAAAAAGAACTACTCACTCATAGTCTTAAAAATTAAACAAAAACAAAATAAGAGAATGATACACATAAAACCCTTCAGCTGTTCTTGAAGTTTCCTTTAAATTATTCAATCCTAAGCTCCAAATTCTAAGTGAAAAATTAAAACAAAAGATTACGAATTATGTAATTAAAAAACTCTCTTAACTTGGTGTTTTTTTTGTCCCCTTTATAGCTTGAAAAGAAGAGGTTAAAAAGCCTTCAACTTCTTATTCTGCACAAGACTTTCAATTTTAACAAATAACTTCCTTTTCAGTAGAAAAGAGTATTCCAATTGCAATCCGAATTATTTGACTCAGTAGAGTGTGATTTTAACCCACCGATAAAGCTATTGCTAGCCTAAACTACTCGGTAGAGTGATATTTCACTCTATCGTGTATTTTCCCTTATAACTCACTCCACGGAATGACTTGGTTCTATAACCTATGAAACAATTTCTCAACTCTTTAAAAATATGGTAAAGCTAAAATTTCTATTTGGTCCTTCAATTTTCTTCTTTTTCTTCAATTAAATCCCTAAAAACACCATAGTACCAATTAAACAATTAAAACATCAATTTAAAAAAAATTAAATATTAAAGCAACTAAATTAACACAAAAATAACACAAAAGCAAATTAAACATATATTAAACACACATTAATAATACAGTTAAATTCACACTTCGAAAATACCCCGCATTTAGCCTTTTCTCACTCCCGAGAAAATATGGACAAACCAACTTCTCAGAATAATCAAACTCAAATTTAGATCCATACAAATAAAAACTAAGTTCAACAATTAATAAGAGTACTCAATAAAATCCTAGTTAGAATAAACACAAACAAGGAAATAAAAATTAGTTTCCATATGTGTGTGCAAGACCAAAAAAAAAGTTTAAGCAATTTTCAAAATCAAAATACAAATGCACTTTATAATCAAGCTTTAGAATTTATGTATACTAAGTATACATGTGGTTTTGTGCTTAAAACTATAGAAACACCATAGACCTCTCTTTTAGCATCGAAACCCAAATGTCATCTCTGCTAAACAACTCAAAGCAAACCATATAATCACTTAGGTCTTAATTGGGTTATAATGGGGTTAAGGGATTGGATATCAAAGAATAGTTAAAAGATAATCAAGAGAATTAGTCAATCTATACTTGAATAAATTCCATTCCTAAAAATTTCAAACTATTTGCTTCCCAACCGTTTTAAACATTGAACACACCCAACCAGAAGAGATAAGACTGAAATCCCTTTCATTTTGCTCAATTTCTCACTTTTGAGAAGTCACCATTTCTTTCCCTTGTAAATAACATACACTTAAAATTATTCAATAAATGCTAGCTTTATTTGCAATATTTTATTCTTTTTTTAGATTTTTTATTGGCAATTTACAATAATGTGGGTAAAACAAAGACATTCCACAAGTACTTGACTTTATCACACCATTCTTTCCCTCAATGATAAAAATTTTCTAATTACCTTTAATTGAAATGCCCAATAAATGTAAATCCATTCAAATCTAGAATGGCCAATTCTAAAGGATAGATAAAGGCTTTTAGGCTAAATGTTTAATAGATAATTGTAACAAGAACAAAGACATAATACTCTTTAAGCGTACCTCCTTAAGCTCAAATTGGCTAACAAAGGTTAATTATTTTAGAAAGGTGGGAAAATAGTCTTTTAATTTACTCAACAACAAAAATTGCCTAGATCAAATTCTAAGTTGCTTGAGTTGCTTTTATGCTTTAAAGGGTGATGAGGAAGGTAATAGTGTCCTAAAATTCCTTGCTCAACTATTTCAATGCACTAGTTTTTCTAATGTTTAAAAACTGATCTTTCATGCTTTATAAGTGGAAACTAATGATTATAAACCAATTTAAGTAGTAAACTAGCATAAAATTTCATTAGACAACCTATTTGTCTTACTGCTAAACTAAAGTCATAACTAATGCACAGTCTAATTTTGAGTTCAATTTGTTCAAATTCTGAGAAAAACTGGGGCAAACTAAACTTTATGAAGGTTAAATGATAACTTTGAATCAACTAATTACTAATGTGACATAAGAACAAAACAACAACCAGCTAACAAAACTAGCAACATTTAGTAGCATAAAATCATTTAAAGCACAAAGTTGCTCCTAACATTATTCTTATAGATAAAATAGCATACTACAATAACTAAAAGAAACAAAAGCAAAACAAACAAAATAAAAATATAATTGCTTTCACAAAACAAAAGGGGAGAATTATATTCTACTTTATGAATCTAAGAAAAATTTGAGCTTAGAGAAGCTATACCCCCTCACAAAATATTGTTGTCCATAGCAACTGGTACACAGCTCAGTCAAATGGCAAAAGTTGTAGTGGTGCAAAACATCTCCAGAATTCAGTGTTAAACTTTTCAAAATCTTTCCTCAATTCACCAACTTTGTCCCTCAATGAATCCATCTACTCGATCATCTGACTCATAAAAGTCACCATAAGAGGTGGAATCTCTTATCAGGCAGGTGTTAAGGGTGCCTGTGGAGGAGCGGCTGGCTTTGGTGCAACTTTCTTTGGTTTTTGATCCCAGTTCTGACCAATGTTCACCAAATAGAGATATTCATCCCTAGTCGACCAATGCTGTTGAGGCTCTTTCACCAAAATATTTATCCTGGTTAACATGTTAAAGTTAATGTATCTCACCTCTCTAAGAGATTTCCTCATATCAATATGCCCGACATGGTCGGCTATGATAGTCGCTATCCACCCAAGATAAGTCTCCTTAATTTTTCTATTCATCTTTTGAAACTCTTCTATTTTTCAACAAAAGAGAACAACACCATTGATCCATATGCCTTCAACCATACATCTCAATAGCATGCATTCATCAATATCAATAGCACCTTTACTGCCAAGACAACCAAATAAAGTAATTGATAAAAACCTATGAAGAACTCTAAGGGCATGGCTACCTAAAGAATATGGTTTCATCTTCCTGGACTTGTAATTATTTGGATTGATGGGGTCCTAGATGAATTCCCAATTTTCTTATGCAATGGCATTCGACAACTCACCTATTGCATTAACTGGAAAACCTAACTTCTCAACAAAGTTTAGGAAGAGCATCTGATGATGGCATCTACCGAGCTTGAAGCTAACAATTCCCTTATTCTGCTCATCTTTATAAGAAAGCTGGAAAGAAGTGAAGAATGTCTGGCTACAAATGGGATAAACTTCCATCTGCTTTTGAACAAAATGCTTTTATCCAATGTTTTGGATCAGTGAGTAAATCCTAGACCATAAGTTATCATCCCCAAATATCCAAATAAAAATTCCACAAGTCATTTTGACAAATTTGTTTCCTTAAAATTCTCATATAAGTTAGCCTTGTCTTCATTAATGTAGGTGGGGATATGTTTCTTTGAAGAATTGGATGCTTCATCTTTTTGTGCCCGTTTAGGTACCACTGCATACACAACAAAAATACCACTTATATCCAATAATAATTAAAGCTTAATAAAATCTCTAAAAAAAAATAAATAGATGCAATGAAGTACCAATTATGTCTTATGTGGATTGCAGTAATAGAGGTGGGAAATAGATGCAAATTAAGTGTGTAAGTGAAGGGTTGAAAGGAAAGAATGAAATGAAATTCATACGATGAATTAGAATTAGACATATAATTAAACTTACTCATTTAGGCATTTTATCAAACATGTTATGTGCACAAATTTACTAAGCTATAACTAATGTAATTTTAATTATCTCAAACACGAAAAATATGCATACACGTTTTATTACAAACATTTAATGCAACTATGACCATAGAAAACACAAAAAGAAACATATACAAAGCAAAAAATTAAGCCAAAGTACCCACATTAAGAACACTTTTCAAAAGGAAAAATGTAATTTTGAAGTAAATGAAATAGACATTAAAGCTAAATTAAACTTACTTGAACAAATTGATGATGCACGATGAATTTTTCAATAGGTAATTAAAGTGCTCAATGGAGTGATTGAATAAAATAATTAATGAAATCACAAAAATAGGCAAAATATTAAAGGACGGTCGAATGTGTAAAGGAGTGTGTGAGGTCAAAAAGCAATTTTGGGCATTTTTATGAGGGCCACTTGGTAGAGTGATCCTTTACTCTATCAAGTGACACCTTACTGAAAGCCCAACCGTCACCTTAAATCAAAAATATTAATATTTTTTAGGGATTCACGGTGGAGTAAGAACTCACTCCACTGGTTGGAATTCCACTCAGTGGAGTGGATTTTCTCTCCACAAAGTGATAAGCCACTAGACTTTAAACATTCCAAAATGCATTATTAAAAACTCTTATGCTGCAAAATTGAACATGCAACTCAATATTTTTCCTAATTAGCACTAAATTGCAAACAATTTCCCCATCAATTAAGATTAAAATATCTCCCAACTAATTCTTCTAATTGCATAAATTGAATCAAAATATATGCCACCTCCTGCAAGGTAAACTATAATGTCTGCTATTAATCAAATTGCCTTATCTACATAGGTATTTCTACTTATTAATGCAATTAAGCCTTGTTATGAACTGGAAGCATGAATTCCCCTTTGTTTATGCATGAAACACTGAAAATACTAGACTTACAAAAGAACAATCAAAATAATATGAAACAAAACTGAAAAAATAAAACCAAATAACATAGGATAAGATGAAGATAAATTAGTTCTAAGTTTTTGTAAGTCCTCGGCTAGACTTTTAGGACTGTCTTTCTTGTCAAAGAGAACTAGACTTGCCTCAGCAATCTCATGATGAGCATTAAAATATTTTTTTAACTTGTGGCCATTTACTTTATATTCCTAACCATCCTTTGGATTTTTCATAGTGATAACTCCAAATTCATTGCTCGAAACTACTTGATAAGGTCTTAGCCACCTTGATTTGGGTTTACCTGGGAACAGCTTCAATCTACTGTTGTACATTAAGACCAACATCCTGGGAGAAAAATATTTTTGATTCAGTCTCTTGTCATGCCAATGCTTGGTTTTCTCCTTATAACTTGTAGCATTATCATAAGACCATTGTCGAATTTCATCTAACTCATTAAGCTGCAACCTTTTTTTTCTCCTATAGTTCTCAAATCAAGGTTAAGCATTTTATAGCCCAATATGCCTTATGTTGTAATTCAACCTGCAAATGATATGCTTTAGAAAAAATTAACCTTAAGGGAGATAAGCCTATAGGGGTCTTGTAAGTTGTTCTATAAGCCCATAGAGCCTCATCCAGCTTGTGAGACCAATCTTTCCTAGTAATGTTCACTATTTTTTCTAAGATGGCATTTAACTCCCTATTAGACACTTCTATTTGCCCATTTACTTGAGAATGGTAAGAGGTTGTAACCTTATGACTAACACTGAACTTTTTAAGCAATGATTTGAATTGGTGATTGATGAAATGCTTACCTCTATCATTGATGATAGCTTTCGGTGCTCCGAACCTAGTAAAAATAATCCTTTGAAGGAATTCAAGCATAACTCTAGCATCACATGTCCTAGTAGCTACTACCTCTACCCATTTTCTCACATAATCTACGGCTACTAGGATATATTCAAAGCCAAAAGAGTTCAAAAATGATCCTATGAAGTCAATACCCTAAACATCAAAAATTTCAACTTCTAACATAGTATTCATGGGCATCTCATCCCTCTTGGATATACTTCCTACATGTTGACACCGATCACAAGACTTTATAAAGGACTTAACATCAATGAAAAAAGTAGGCTAAAAGAAACCTGGCTATAAAATTTTAGCTACCGTACGATTTGGCCTATGGTGTCCACCAGCCTCTCCTCCATGATAGAGTTGCATAATGTCTATTTCCTCTTCTTTTGGCACACATTTTCTCAGCACTTGGTCCGAACATATCTTGATCAAATATAGATCATCTCATAAATAGTATCTTACATTCACTTTTAGCTTTTTCTTTTACTACCATGTGAAATCCTTTGGAAGGTAATCTGTCGTGAGATAATTAGCGATATTAGCACACCAATGAACTGAATTATTACAAGAATAAATAGAAAAGGTACATTCATCATGAAATAAGTAAGAAATTTCTCCATTTTCTATATAAGCATGATCCAATCTAGATAGATGGTCAGCTACAAAATTCTTAGCCCTCTTTTTGTTTTTTATCTACACATCAAATTCCTGAAGTAACAAAACCCATCTAATAAGCCTCTATTTGTAGTCTTTTTAAGCAAAGAGATGTCAAAGCACCACGTGAACCAACCACATTATTACTTTAGAACCAAGGAGATATGTCCTAAAATTTTTCAAAGCTAAACACTATTGCCAAAAACTCATTCTCTGTGGTGGTGTATTTCACTTGTGCTTCTATAAGTGTGTGACTGGTATATTAAATGGAGTGAAAACATTTCTTTTTCCTCTGTCCTAAAAATACCCCTACTACAAAGTCACTAGTATCACATATGATTTCAAAAGGTAGGTTCCAGTCCGGTGATGCTATGATAGATGTTGTAATTAACTTATGCTTTATTTGATTAAAAGCCTATAAATACTCATCATCAAAGTTAAATGCAACATCTTTAAGCAATAAATTAAAAAGCAGTTTAGCTATTTTAGAAAAATCCTTAATAAACTGACGATAAAGCCCGCCATGACCATGGAAACTTCTAATTCCTTTAACATTCATAAAAGGAGGTAATTTTGCAATTACCTTTACTTTTGCCTTATCAACCTCAATTCCATTTTCAAATATTTTTATGCCCTAAAATGATGCCTTCCCTAGCCATAAAATGATATTTTTTCCAATTGAGGACCAAGTTAGTTTACTCGTACCTTTCTGAAACCAATACTAGATTAGACAAATATGAATCAAAATTACGAACATATAAAGTAAAATCATCCATGAAAACCTCTATGAATTTTTCAATAAAATAATGAAATATGGCCATCATGCATCTTTGAAAAGTAGCTGGGGCATTACAAAGAAAAAAGGCATTCTTCTATAGGAAAGTGTGCCATAATGGCATATAAATTTAGTCTTTTCTTGACCTTTCAGGGCTATAAGAATTTGTATATATCTTGAATAACCATTTAAAAAATAAAAAAAATATATTTATAGCTAATCTCTCTAACATTTGATTAATAAAAGCAAAGGAAAATTATATTTTCTAGTAGTACTATTTAACCTCATATAATCAATGCACACTCTCCATCCCATTACTGTTCGTGTCAGGATTAGTTCATTATTTTCATTAGTCCCTCTTTTTTAGGCACACATTGTATAGGACTTACCCAATTATTATCAGAAATGGGATAGATTATACATGCATTAAGTAGTTTTAGTACCTTTTTTTCACCACTTCTTGCATAGCAGGGTTGAGTCTCCATTAGGGTTGCACCACCGGCTTGAAGTCCATCTCTATTGGTATTTGATGTACACCGTAACTAGGACAAATTCCCTTCAAATCTAAAGTTCCCATCCTAAAGCTCTTTTATGCTTCTTTAAGACCTCCACTAACATTTCTTCTTCCAACCCTATCAAAAGCAAAGAAATAATTGCTATTTTTGCATTTTCCTATAAAAATACATATTTTAAATGTGAAGGAAGAGTTTTGAGCTTAGATTTATTTTCTCCATTAGTAGAGGACTATTCATCCTCTTGTATTCCTTCACTGTGCTCTAGCTCTAGTTTTTGTATCAGCTCTTACTCTTGCTTTTCCATTTTCTCCTTATTTCTTGTATGCATCAAGTAATCTTGAAGCTTATCATTTAAAAAACTTTACTCTTGCTTTTCTTCTACACATTCTTGAACACTATCTATAAAGCAAATGGATTCTTCAAAATCATAAGAAGGATGTTTCATCACCTTATTCAAGTTAATAGATTCTTCAAAGTCATAAGAAGGATGCTTCAACATTTTATTCACGTTAAAAACCATTTCTTCCTCATTAAACCTTAAAGTAATCATTTTCCCTATGTATGTCTATCAATGCTTTTGCTCTGTTCAAGAATGGTCATCCTACTACCAATAGTATTTTTCAATCCTCCTCCATATCCATTACCATAAAATCAACTAAAAATATAAAATTTCCTACTTTTACTAACAAATTCTCAATAATACCCTTATGCATCATCACAGATCTATCTACCAACTGCAGTGTCATTTGGCCCTCCTTAATATCACCTAAATTCAATTTCCTACAAATTGAATATGGCATCAAATTAATGCTAGCACCCAAATCACATAAAATATGTCTAACAATTCCCCTCTAATTCATAAAGCAATGTAAAACTACCAGGATCCTCTAATTTTTTAGGAATTTTATTCATTAAAATGCCACTACAATTTCCAGATAATTGAACCGTACCTATACCCTCTAGCTTTTTCTTATTAGAACATAACTCTTTCATAAATTTTGCATATTTAGGCATATGTAACAAAGCTTTTGCAAATAGTAAATTTACATGCAAATTTTTAAGTATGTCTAAAAATCTAGATAATTGTTCATTATTCTTTTCTTTCATAGCTAAAGATGGAAAACGTAACTTAGATTCATCCAGTACAGTAGAAACTAATTTTTCCTTACCTTTACATTTCTCACCAACAGGTGATACCTTAGGAATAATTTTAGAATTAGAAACACTTACCTCCGCTGTTGGTTCCACCACTTACGAAGAATTCTTACCAATTTTAGCTTCTTGTACCTCTTTTCCCATTTCACAAAGTGATTGCCTTGGCTTTCTCCTATGGATTACGGTCCATGTTAGATGGAAATATATCTTAGGTTCTATTAGACAAAGAATTAGCAAGTTGCCCCACTTGGTTTTCTAAGTTCCTAATGGATTCATCTTGGTTTCTCATCCAAATATCTTGAGATTTTCACCTAGCATCTTGACTAGCAATATATGTATTTTGGAAACTTATAAAAATAGCAAGCATCACTTTTAAATTGGATTTCTTCTCTTATGGGGCACTACAAGAAAATGTAAAAATAGCAACAAAAAAATAGCAATGGAATTGATTTTGTTGCTAAATTAGCAATGGAAATCAAATTCTGTTGTAAATAAATAATTTTCGCTGCTAAAATTGGTTAAACTTTATATATTTAGCAACGAAAATATATTTTGTTAGCTTCCGTTGCTAAAAGTGGAGGAAATTTTTAGCACCAAAATTTAGCAACGGAATCACTATACCGTTGCTAAATAAGGCACCATTAGATGGCGAAAAAATTTTGGAAGAAAAATAGCAATGAAAATTATTTTTCGTTGCTAATTTAGCAATGGAATTTAATACCCGTTGCTATTTTAGCAATGAAAAATAATTCGGTTGCTAAATAATCAGAGTTAAAAAATTCTCAGTGAAAATAGCAATGGAAATTATTTTTTGTTGCTAAAATAGCTACGAAATTAAATTTTGTTGCTAAATTAGCAACAGAAAAATAATTCTGTTGCTAAATTAGCAACAGAAAAATAATTCTGTTGCTAATTCACATTTAAAGGAAAAATAGCAGCGAAATTGAATTTCCGTTGCTAATTTACATTTTTAATGAAAAATAGCAACCGAATTTAAATTTGGTTGCTAAATAACCTAATTTAAAATAGCAACCGAGGTTGAATTCAGTTGCTAATTTAGCAACGGAAAACTAATTCTATTGCTAAATTAGGGATATTTAAGTAATTTCAATATTTGTTGCCCTAGGTATAAATAAGTCCCCTCCCTTTGAATGCTAAACCTCTACATGCAGGCCCTTTACCCCAGCTTCATCGCCCTCTCCATGTACCTTCAAATTTGTGTAAATGGAGGTTCATTTTTTAGCTTATACGCATCACCAACTCTATTTCAATGTCATTCGGTTGCTCTTCAATTGCCATTGCGTTCTTCTGAAGCCTTTCTCCCTGTAAGATTTTGGGCTTGTTTTGTTAGATGGTTTATTTGACGGAATGAGACAAACTTCATAGAGCCCTTAGTAAGACAAAGGCACATAAAGATATACTATAAATACAATCACAGATCTTGAAGATTAACAGACATAGGCAAATGGCAGAGCCTTTCATAAAGAAAGACAATGACTGTGAAGATGAAGGTACAACACCATTTTTCAAATTTTAAGCTTACCTGTGATCTGATTTCTTACTCAATTTTATACTTCGATTTATTTTCCTCGATTGAATTAGGGACTCAATGGCTTAATCTTAGGTTAGCAATGTTAGATCGGTGGTTAGCTTCTAGATCTATTTAATTTCATTGTGTTTACACACATTTGCTTTTAGATCTGATATGTGAAGGCTTATTTTTACATCCTAATGAGATCTGGGATCTCTCTTCGTGCCTTTTTTATCAACTCATGTTATCCTCTGTCTTCTCAACCGGTATGCCTTGTTCTTTCTTGTTATTAATTAATTATTTTGAACTCATAATGAAATGCGCCTGCTATCAGAGCTTTTTTTTTCAAATTTGCTTGTTCACTGTTGGTAGATCCCTGAGTTATATGGCTAGTTAAATTTCCCACAACTGGAAAAAATTGTCTCCCTCGATGTACACATTGGCAAGATTAATTGGTAAGTTTATCTCTTTTTTTCAACTCTCTGCTTATGCAGTAGGTTTTCAAAATATTTGTTAGTGGTAAATTATATCTCTTGTTTATTAGACAATGCTGCTGTTAAATGATAGTTTTGGTTTCACTAAAAATTATTGGTAAATTATATCTCTTATTTAATATTAATTTTAGTTATCTCTAATTTTGCAGCTTTTCTCTGATATTGATCCCAAGACTGCAGAAAATTTTCGTGCTCTTTGTATAGGTAAGATATGTGTGGTAAATTTAGTGTGTGATGATGATGCCTTTGTTTTTATTGGTTTTTCTTTTGTTACATATGTTATTTAGTTAATTGATGTAATTCTAAAGGCTGGATGCAGCTGGGTGAGTAAACCATTATAAGACTGGACTTTTGATCATTAAATTAGTGTTTGATTAAAGATGGTAAAATTTTGTGATTTAATATGTTACTCTCATTCTCATGTATGCGGGTATGAGTACTATGTCAACATGTAGGGGCCCTGTACAAGTCTATTTCTTTCCTTTTTTTATGTATCTTATGTTGTCAGACGTATAATTATCACATAATGGATTGTAGGTAACAACAGAGATGGAGTTAAATGATTTAATATTAGGGATTAGAATATAAAATGAGTTATAAAAATTATATAAAGGTGGTAAGAGAAAAAAATAAATATAGAAAATTATTTAAAAATATTAAAATTGATGGTTTAAATAAAATGAAAATATATGTTAATAGTGAAAAATAATGGTGCGGAGAACTCTTTTTTTCAAACAATAAGTTAATAATATCATTTTATTGCAAATTATGATCCAAACAATGTCTTGATCGCTTGTAGCTAACATTAAATTTGTGTTGTTCTTTGAAGACAAACTGGTCGGCTTCCAAGATTTTTGGTCCTGGCACCTACTCGTGAATTAGTAAAGTAAGTGGAGAAAGAAATTAATGAGTCTGCACCTTACTTGAGCACAGGTTACGTCTAAGGAGGGGTTTTATATATTACGCAACGAAATGCTCTCCCTCATGGGGTTGACGTTGTGGTTGGAACTCCAGGGCGAATAATTGACTTGATAAACAGTAATAGCCTCAAATTGGGAGAAGTTGAATATTTAGTCCTTGATGAAGCTGATCAGATGCTTTCATTTGGTTTTGAGGAGGATGTGGAAATAATTTTAGTTAAATTGTTTCTTATTTTTTTTAAAGTAACTTTATTTAAATTGTTTCTATTCCTCTTTGCATTTTTCCCTTCCAAACACCCAATCTTTCATTGCATATCAGTCATCATCTTATTTTGGGTTGTTTTTGCCTTCATTTTATTTGTAACTCTTTTTTCCCCTTCTTAAATAAGCTTTTACCATTTGCAGTTCTAGGGTGAAACTTGTATAATTTTCAATATGGTTGTGATGCTTTTATTATTAAGTTTGTGATTCGAAAGTGTGTATAAAATTTTGAAATAATTTAAGAACTGTCTTAATTGTATTGTAGGTTGATGAACCGGCAAAGTAGATTTTGGATTCAAAGGAGAAGATTAAGTTTTACCACAATAAAATCTAGAGTGTACATTCCAGTTCTTCTTTTGAGCTTTATTAATAATTATGTTGAAAATTTTAAATAGGGACCTTCTTGTTTCTTCTACTAGCTTCTAAACAGGCTTGTTCTCTGTTGGAGTGCATATATACCATAGATGATGATGATGATGATAATGATGATGATGATGATGATGATGATAATAATAATAATAATAATAATAATAATAATAATAATAATAATAATAATAATAAATATATAAAATTTACCTTGCTAATATACATAATAACCTTAGTTGTTTATTATTATTATTATTATTATTATTATTTTGTAAAATTGCTAGGTGGTTATGGAACTTTAGAAGAATTGTTAGAGATAATTGCCTGGTCCGAGCTAGGGATTCATGGAAAACCTGCAAGATTTGGTCTTTAGATTTTCTTAATATTTTCTAGTAGAAGATATTGTTGGTTCTTTTTTAATATTTGTAATAGGTTGGATTATTAAATGTGGATGGATATTAAATATTTTATGATTTGCCTATCATTTTACTATTCTAATTGTAAAAATTAAAAAATTATAATAATTGTTTGCGATGTAATGACGATGGATTGTACCGTCATAAATTTTTTTTTATCCTTGCAAAAAATAGCAACGGAATTTTAATTTTCGTTGCTAAAATAGCAACAAAATTTTAATTTCCTTTGCTATTTTTGCAACGGAATTTAATATTCTCTTGCTAAAATTGACTAATTCACCGAAATTTTCCTTGGTTGAATTTAGCAACAGAATTCATTTTTCATTGCTAATTTTAGCAACAAAATTATATTTTTGTTGATAAAAATAGCAATTACCGCATTAGCAACCAAATTTTCCATTGCTATTTTTTATTAGCAACGAAAATTGTCAATTTTTCATTGCTATTTTTTATTAGCAACGAAAATTGTCAATTTTCCGTTGCTAAATGGGAATTTTCTTGTAGTGAGGGTTGAGCTTTTGAAATCCGGGTGGTTGATAAGGTTGTGATTGATAGGTAAAAGGGTAATGTGGTTGGCTTTGGTTTTGATATGATGGATGATTGTTACTATTGGAAGCTAAGTTTTGGTTAAAGGGAGCCTTAGGTTAAGGTTTAGATGTAGATGTTTGGCTCCCTTCCCTCCATATAAAGTTAAGATGATTCCTCCACCCTAGATTGTTGGTATTGCTATAGGGATTTAAAGCATTTATTTTATCTAATAAACCTTCTCCATTCTTAACTCCCAATGCATTTTGACTTCCTGCATAAATATCATATCCATTAGATAACATTGATACATTTTGAGCCTTAAGCTCATTTGTTTCCTTTAAATCTCATTTGTCATCAATTCCATTTGTGTTTTAAGGATAGCTATTTCATCCATATTATATACTCCTTGCTTCTTTTGTGTGGTTCTTGAGCTTGCCTATTAAACATCACTGGTAGCCATCTCATTAAGAAGTAAGAATACTTCTTCAGAAATTTGATTCATAAAGCTTCCATTTGATGCTACGCCTATTAGGGATCGTAGCTTGATTCACACCTGTATAAAAGATATGCATTAACTGATGTACATCAAATTCATGGTGTGGATAACTTTTCAAGAGCCTTCTAAATCTTTCCCAAGCCTCATGGAATGGCTTCTCTTAAAACTGCTAGAATTCATTAATATTTTTCCTAATGAGGGCTATTTTGGTAGGTGGAAAGAATTTACACAAAACTTTCTCTTCCATTTTTTGCCATGAGTGAATAGATTGATTTTTCATCATTTGCAACCAATCCCGTACTTTACAAATAAAGATAAAAGGGAATAACTTAAGTCTAATTGCATCCGTTGACACATTTGGGATTTGTACTATATCACTAATCTTTAAGAAGATTTCTAAGTGTTGAGCAGGATCCTCAATCTCTGAACCTGAAAATTGGTTTCTATGTACCATTATAATGGTAACAGGTTTTATCTCAAAAGTTTGGTGATGACGTATCCTAATGGTCCTAGGTTCTTTATTCCACTATGGAAGAGCAATCTCTAATGGTTCTAGGTATAAACCTATTCCCTTTAGCTTGATAAGGCATGTTTTTCTTTTCTATCCTAGGTAGGGGTGGATCATTTATAGGTGGGTCATTAAAAGGTAGGTCATCTATATTGAAAGGTGGGTCTACCCTTTGATTATTCATTATTTTTCGTAATCCTCTAATCTTATGAAATGTCCTCTCAATTTCAAGATCAATAGGCAAAATTGGATCGCTTCTCACTATAAATTATTGACACCTGCAAAATAAAAGAATAAAATCAAAAAATATATAAATAAAAATAGAAAGAACACACAAAATAAACTTTAAAAATCTAAAACAATTAAACAAACACCAATGTTCTCCGAAAATGGTGCTAAAAACTTGACCAATGTCTAGCAGCATACTAGATCGGTTGGTAATATAGGGAAATATAAATTAAGACTCTAAATATTGTACCCAAAGGAACTGCACAAGTACAATTGATTTTAGATTCTTAAAATGAACACTTGTGTGGAACAAAAGAAAGAATCCCAAAGTTTTGATAATGAAGAGTAAACTAAACTTGAAATAGAAATTTAAATAACTAAAGAAATAAAACTGATGCAATTAATCATAAGCTAAAGCATCTAAAACTGAATTTAAACAAAGCAAGTAATAACAGTATAGAAAATTTCAATGATAATAAATCTTTCACTGAAGGACAATCCATCTCAATTTCTCATGCATATAAATTAGTTAAAGATAATGCAGTTGATTATGGAAAACTAACAATAAATTCAGATAACTTCTAAGAATATCTTTCTAAGAATCAAATTTCCTTATTTAGAACAATTTAATACTTAACATAAAAATCCAGTTCATGAACTCCTAAATATCTCTCAGACCCTTTTCTCAAGAAATCTGACTTCAATTCATTCTTTATTCACTTCTTCATAGCCTTAATTCACCTAAAGTTAATACACAATTACCACATTTTTTAGAAAATAACCATGCATCAAATTAAACAAGCTAAACTCTCTCAACAAATCAACATAAATATAACTCAAGATAAGGCTTTCTGCTCGGGAATTAAAAAATAACCAAACTACATTCAATTAAAGAACAAACCAAGTCATTACATAAAGAAATATGAGGGTTCAAGTTTCCTCGGCAAAAGAAAAAGAACTACTCACTCATTATCATAAAAACTAAATAAAAAATAAGAGAACGATACACACAAAAGCCTTCATATATTCTTGAAGTATTCTCAAAATTCTTCAATCTTAGCCTCCAAATTCTAAGTGAAAAATTAAAATAAAAAACTATGAATTATGTAATTAAAAAAATCTCTTAACTTGGTGTTTTTCTATCCCTTATATAGCTTGAAAATAAGAAGCTAAGCAACCTTTAACTTCCCATTCTGTATAAGACTTTTAATTTTAGCAAACAACTTCCTTTTTAGTTGAGAAGAGTATTCTAATTACAATCCAAATTCTTTGACTGGTAGAGTCTGATTTCACTCTACCGTGCATTTTCCTTTATAACTCACTCCACGAAGTGACTTAGTTTTGTAACTCATGAAAAAATTTCTCAACTCTTTAAAAATATGCAAAGCTAAAATTTCTATTTAGTCCTTTAATTTTCTTCTTTTTCTTCAATTAAATCCATAAAAACACCAAAATACACAATTAAACAACTAAAACATCAATTTAAAAAAAAATAAATTTTAAAAAAACTAAATTAACACAAAAACAACACAAAAGCAATTATATTTGTCACACTAACAGTTGCAATTAATACAGCACATATATGACAATTATATTTGTCACAAATTTGTTGACTTGCTAGTTCATAAATAATGATGTAATGCACACAAATATGACATTGATATTGTCATAAAAAAAAAGTATAATTAAATGAAAATAAAAAGTTATTACTAAAACTATCTTTTTTGACAATTATGTTTATCCATATTTATGTCATAGTACGTAATTTGCCATTATTATGATGATTTATATTCATTATTAATATATATTAATTTAATAAAAAAATTAATTATCATCATTTAAAGTATTAGTTTTAGTGACAATATAAAAGTATATGACAAAAATTACCTTTATTTATGATAACAATTAAAGAGTTGATATCTAATGGTTCTAATTGCAAATAGATTTTTGTCACTAAAAATACTTACTCTAAGTGATAAATTTTAAATTTATCATAAAAAAGTCAATCTTTTCTGATGATAAATAATATTATATTAAAAAATATAATTTTATTTATTACACTATTTTCATCATGAAAGGTAAAAGACTGAGGTTATGATAATCATTTTTGTCACAAAAATCATACTTATGATGACAAATGAAAAAATAGTCACTTAAACTTTTTATTACATGTATGCCATGATGTTGTCTATGACGATAATGTTAGTGGTTATGCCATAGGCCAAACATTTGGTTCTTTATATAATATCATATTTCATTTTATAAAATTGAGTTTTCTTTATATTATTATATTGTTGGCATATTATATTATAATAATATTTGTAAATAACAATTTAATGTTATTTTGAGTATCCCTAGTCATTTATCATTAAAGAAATAATGATAAATGAAGACTAGTATGATTTTGATTGGTAATCATAGGATGATTATATATAGTGATATATAACAAACTTGTAGGTACTTGTTAGAGAATAGAGTACTGGATAGACCCATTATGAGATACTAATGGGTTAATGTTATTAGTGATCTCATTATAGTTATGTTATCGATCTTTAGACCTGAGATTATCACAGTATCCTACATTAGGAAAATTTTGTTTTTATATAATCATACATTGTCTTTAATCGGATAATAATAAAGGTTATGATTGGATATGACAAAAATTATGCAGAGGATAGTGAATAATCAAGATGAAATTTATCCCTCTCTTATGAGAGAGATATCTATTGGGCCCCACAATAAGTAGAACTGAGAAATGCATGTCAATGCTCAAATGAATTGATGGAGTGATTAATCTCATTTGATATTATCAATCTACTTAGTGATTGAGAAATGGACCATGACTTATGTTCAAACAAGATATAGTGCGACAAAGGGATTATAACATGTACTTGTAAGTCACCCCAATTATGATCCTAGTCGAAAATGTATGTGACTACCCTAACTCAAAATTCTAACTATAATATTGTGTCTTACATTCCTGGTCATATCATGTCATGTTATCATGCCTCCAAACAAACATTATTCACATTAGTGATTCAACAATTAATCATCATGTGTATATATATATACATACACACACATATATATATGTTACTTTAATCATGATTATATTAGGTTCCACTGTAACACCCTTAACGAGCACATAAAGACTATTAACATCTATATATAGTGCATGCACAACCTGCAAGGCTAACATAGAATTTCATGAAAATAAATCATATTCATTGCAATCAGATACTAATCACCCACAATCTCGAAATTGCATGCAAGAAATGGCAATTAAGTAAATTTTACAATCCTCTATATTACAATTCCTGAATTTAATCATAGCAAAATATAAAACTAGAAAAAAAGTAATTATCCACAAAATATCTTATATCCAAAATCTAGACCGACTCTTGTTGGCCAACCGATGTAGAATTAAGTCCTAGAGCTACCCTCAACAAAATCTACACGGATATAAAACAACTCATGCTAAATTATAAAGTTTAATGGGAAAAAGTTCATAAATTAACATGGACGACCACTCACAGCAGTCATCGATAAACATCTTCCCACAAGCATTTCAATAAGGATAACAACATAATTATGTCATGATTTCATTCCATAGAACAATTCATAGACAAAAGGAAATGAAGGTGCATTATTATAATAAGTCATCAATCATGTTTATATTATATGAATAAAGAAGTCGATGCATGTATTTCCTTAATTCGAGCATATTTATTAAACTTTAATAGCCTGCCTAAGTGCTAGTTCAAAGGGGTGGATAATTGGAGCTATGGATTCCAATTCATATTAAATGGAAATCCGAAGGTATCAAATAATGGATATCTAAAGATATCAAAACAATGTACCTAAAAGGCCAAACTATGGTTCCATTAAAGGAACAAACAATAGACCAAAATGAGGTCAACTATGGCAGCTGCAACTATATCCCTTTAGGCATGCCTATCTAATCCACAACTAAACAAAGACCCACAGGCTTAACAATTTGTTTTAGAACATTTAATTTAACATGTTCCTCTTTATATAGTACAATATTTTCTTAGGCCACAATTCATACATGAATGCACATTTAATATTCTTATAATGGTATCAATATTTGTTATCTCAACTCATATACACTATATTTAAACTAGTTTAAGAACAAATGTTATAATATTTCACATAATCATATATATATCAATTCAATCAAATTACAGCATAATTACAATTACAGTCATAAAACTAAACAAGTTGCAATTAGAACTTACTTGATAAACTTGCCATTATCACTCTACCTTATTAGTTAAAGCTTGATAGTAAAGGCATATCATATAACAGTCACATTTTTCTTTTGTGAAATACTCACTAAGTGTGGGTCAACTATGTTGAGTTAGAGGGTTATTTGTCTTTCTGCAGAGTGTTGACTTATTCATAAATAATGTGGAAGTATTTTATTAGATAATCCAGGTGAGTGTATAAGACGGTGAAGTGAAGACCAGTGAAGTGTCACTTGGTTGTGCATCATATACAAGGAAACATGGTATGGCCGTGCATCATAGGGTAAGAAACCCTGCATGGCCGTGCACCACAAGGCTAGAAGCCTTGCATGGCTACACGACATAAGGCTTCTAGCCTTGCATGGCCATACACCACAAGGCCGGAAGCCTTGCATGACCGCGCACTTCAAGGATTCTAGCCTTGTATTGTCGTGCATCAAAATGAATAGAATCGAAAATACAGATCAATCAACAGCAATGCTCAATAAGCAACAAAACTTTAAAAACTCATTTTAAAACTCATCATCACTTAATTATATCAACCCTAAACTGAGGATTTTACTGTTTAAAGAATCCTATTCTCATTACCTTAATTTCTATCAATCCATCTACATACAACTCCATACACAATACCATCCAAACTAGAATCCCATACTGAACACTGAGACTTCTTCACTCCTTCAAGATCCCTTTGCCCTTATCTTTGTCTCCACTGTTACGAACAACATAAAAACACTAAATTTTTTTTCTTACTTTCATGAAATCTTTCATTAACAAAAGAGATAGAAAGGAGAGATTTCTCTTACCAAAACCTAATTCCAGATTCACAGAGAGTTAAGAGAGAGAGAGAGAGATATGGACTTCCTTTGAATAGACAATGATATTTATCACTGTGAGCACATAAGAAAACTTCTAGAAGACCATCAAATTACCATTAACCCCTTTCTCAATTTATCTCTCAATACTAATCCCTCAATACTTTTAATTTATGCTTTGACCCCAAATCAATCTTAAATCAATCAATTAACCCCTTATTCAGTAATTTCATTAAGATTACCATATTACCCTTCATAAAACTTTCTTCCAATATGACTATAACCATACAAACATTAATTTAACATATAATATCAATTAATTAAACATAATTAATACCAAGGTCAAGATTAGGCCCTCACAATTCTTCCCTCTTAAAAGAATTTCGTCCTCAAAATTCATACTTGATTTATACAATTGAGGATATTGGGCCCTCATCACTGGCTCTGGTTCCCAAGTTACTTCTTGAATGTTATCATGTTGCCAAAGTACCTTGATAACAGGAACCTATTTATTCCTTAACTACCTAATTTTCCTAGCAAAATCTCTTTAGGCGCTTTATTATAGGTAAAATAGGTCTGAACTTGAATGTCTTGCACTTGTAATATATGGGATTCATCTGCACAATATCTTCAAAGCATATAAACATGGAATATGTCAGGCATCTTTGATAATTCCATTAGAAGTGCTAATTTATATGCCATTGGTCCAACCGTTTGCAGAATTTTATAGGAAATAATGAATCTTGGACTCAATTTACTTTTCTTTCCAAACCTCAAAACTTTCCTCCAGGGTGACACTTTCAAAAATACCTTATCCCCAACTTGATTTTCGACATCCTTTCTTTTCAAATCTATATAAGATCTTTGCCTGTCACTTATTTTTTTCAATCTCTGCTTAATAACTTGACCTTTTTCTTCAGTGTCTTTAATTAGGTCTAGCCTAGTTATCTTACTTTCACTTAACTTAGTCCAATATATCAGGTTCTGATAACTTTGAACATATAAGGCTTCGTATGGAGCCATACCAAGACTAGTCTGATAACTATTATTATACGCAAATTCCATCAAGGCTAGATATTTGTCCCAACTTCTAGAAAAGTTCAAAACACAACCCTTAACATATCTTCTAAAACTTGTATAACCCTTTCTAATTTTCCTTTTGTCTAGGGATGAAAAGCCATATTTTACTTTAACCATGTTCCTAAGTACTTTTGTAAACCCTACCAGAATCTAAAGGTGAATTTAGGATCTCAATCTGATATTATAGATACCAGAATCCCATGAAGTCAAACGATCTCACTTACATATAATTATGCCAATTGGCCCATGCAATAATCCATTTTAACCAGTAAGAAATGAGCCAGCTTGGTTAACTTATCAATAATTACCTAAACTGAATTATGCTTTCTTTGTGTAGAGGGCAATCCGATCATAAAATCCATAGTTATATCTTCCCATTTCTTCTAAGGAATTGGAATGGGATTTAATAATCCCGAAGGAAGTTAATGTTCAATTTTCACTTGATGACAAGTGAAGCACTTGGAGACATAATCGACCACATTCTTCTTCATACTCAACCACCAGTAACATCGCTTAAGATCCTGATACATCTTATTACCTCCAAGATGCATAGTAAACACTATGTTGTGAGCTTCATGCAGCAAGGTTCTTTTTAATTCTCTATCATCTGGAACACATAATCTATCCTTGAAGTACAAACTTCCATTTTCTTTGATTGAGTACCCATATTGATCCCCTTCGTGCATAGATTACATAATTCGCTATAACTTCTTATCATTTTTCTATACATCCATCATAGCCTACCTTACACAAGGCTTAGCCCTCAATTGGGCATAAAAGTACCATCTGAAGCAAACCTCCATCTACCCCGTTGTAACACCATAGATGTTACCATCTATCTACTCAAAGCATCTGCCACCATATTAGCCTTACCCATATGGTAGTTTACTATACAATCATAGTCTTTAAACAGTTTGAGCCATCTTCATTGTCTCAAGTTAAGTTCCTTTTGAGTAAGTAGATACTTAAGGCTTTTATGATCTATGTATATTCTACATCTTTCACCATATAAGTAGTGCCACCAAATCTTTAAGGCAAAAACTATCGCTGCTAACTCTAAATCATATGTTGGATAATTTTGCTCATGCAGTTTGAGTTGCCGAAATGCATAAGCCGCCACTCTACCATTTTACATTAAAACATAACCCAAACTAACTCTTACATGGCATACTCTTTTCCCGATACTGGTTAAGTCAAGATCGAAGCTTTTGTTAGCATACTCTTTATCTAATCAAAATTTGTCTCATATCGGATAGTCCACTCAAATTTAACATTCTTCCTTAACAACTTAGTAAGTGGAGATGCAATAACTAAAAACCTTTTTACAAAATGACGATAGTAACCTGCCAATCCCAAGAAAATTCTCAGCTCGAGTACATTTTGAGGCAGTCTCCAATTGGTACACTACAAAAAAAATGTAGAATAGCGACGAAAATTTGGGACAACTTTGCGACAAAAAATAACTTTCATAGCAAATATTGAAAGATTTGGTGGGAAAATAAATATTGCGACAAATTAACGACAATCAATTCTTATTGTTGCTAATATCAGGCGCCAAAATTTTGGCGCAAACAATTACAACGATAAAAAGCAGATTTAGCGATAACATTGTTGTAGCTAATTAGCGACAACAACGTTGTAGCTAATTGGCGACAACAATGTTGTCGCAAATTAGGCAAAATATACTATTCCCTTCCTATAGCTCAATTAGCAACAACATTGTTATAGCTAAGTGGTGACAACATTATTGTAGCTAATTAGCGACAACATCATTGTAGCTAATTGGCGACAACAATGTTGTTGCAAATTAGGTAAAATACACTATTCCCTCCCTGTGGCTCAATTGGCGACAACATTGTTGTAGCTAATTAGCGATAACATCGTTGTAGCTAATTCGCGACAACTATGTTGTTGCAAATTAGGCAAAATACACTATTCCCTCCCTGTGGCTCAATTGGCGACAACGTTGTTATAGCTAATTAGCGACAACACCATTGTAACTAATTGGCGACAACTATGTTGTCACAAATTAGGCAAAATATACTATTCCCTCCCTGTGGCTCAATTGGCGACAACATTGTTGTAGCTAATTGCCGACAACAATGTTGTCGCAAATTAGGTAAAATACCCTATTCCCTTCCTATGGCTCAATTGGCAAAAACACCATTATAGCTCATTGGCGACAACAATGTTGTCGCAAATTAGGCAAAATACCCTATTCCCTTCCTCTGGCTCAATTGGCGACAACATTGTTGTAACTAATTAGCGACAACACCATTGTAGCTAATTGGCGATAACAATGTTGTTGCAAATTAGGCAAAATACACTATTCCCTTCCTATGGCTCAATTGGCGACAACATTGTTGTAGCTAATTAGCGACAACATCGTTGTAGCTAATTGGCGACAACAATGTTGTCGCAAATTTAGGAAAAATATATTATTCTCTTTCTATGGCTCAATTGGCGATAACATTATTGTAGCTAATTAGCGACAACACCGTTGTAGCTAATTGGCGACAACAATTTTGTCGCAAATTGGCGACAACAATGTTGTCGCAAATTAGGCAAAGTACACTATTCCCTTTCTATGACTCAATTGGCAACAACATTGTTGTAGCTAATTAGCAACAACACCGTTGTAGCTAATTGGCGACAACAATGTTGTCGCAAATTAGGCAAAATATACTATTCCCTTTCTATGGCTCAATTGGCAACAATATTGTTGTAGCTAATTAGCGACAACACCATTGTAGCTAATTGGCGACAACAATGTTGTCGCAAATTAGGCAAAGTACACTATTCCATTATCATTAGTTACAAGAAAATTTATGAAGTCAATATCATGTTAACATTGAGTTTAATTATTCTACATTGAGTTTAAATAACCATTTATTTTAATAAATTTAACTATATAAATTAAACTAATTATTATATTAACAAAAAATAAATAAACTAATTATTGGCGGTCCAATAAATTTAACTAATACATTATTTATTAGCAAAAATTAAATAAACTAAATTGTTGTTACTTAATTAATTAAATTGAACTAATTATTTTATTTATATTCAGTAATATCAATTATAATCAATTATTATAAATTATGCAATAAAATAACTAAATAGGAAAAATACAGCTCTCACAAAATTAGCTTAGGAAAATGTTATAGCCAATTTTGCGAGAGGCATTCTGTAGCTAATTCACTAAATTTTTTGAGCGGAATAAAAATGTTAATTGGCGGGTTTCATTTTTTCCAAATCCACTTAAATCTTACCCTTCAATGCCAGCCCCCTCTTACCCTCTCTCTCTCCCTCTCTCGTTACAAGCGTAGGAATTTGGTCTTGAATTCACTCTTTTGAAGGAAAGAGATTTCATCTTTTCTTTCTCAGTGACTCTCTTTCTAGGTGCATTTTCATCCCTCTCTTTTAGTTTAGTCAACGTTTCCAAATTTTAGGGTTTTTCAGTTCTTCTACTTATCGGTGACTTGATTCTATAATTTTTGGACTTCTACTTCTTCGTTTAATTAGTTAATTTTTTATTTTTCCTTGAATCGGTTCTTTTTGCTCAAGCTATTATTTTTCATTTTCTTTAGCTTATCTATTTCAATAAGCATTTTTTAGTGGGTAATTGTGAATATTGATCGCAGAAAAAGAAAAAATAATGATATTTTTTTTCTTTTTTCATTTCCTTGGGTCATTTTAAGTTTCTTTTCCTTAGATGTGCTAGTGATAATCTCATTTGTTATTATTTTTTTTTCAATGCCCAAACGTTTCTTTTTTGTGACTAAAATGGTGGGAGTTATGCCCTCTTTTTGCGGTATTCATTCTCTTCTTCTGAGATGTACTTGAAAATGGGGTCTTTGTCTTCTTCTCGATTTTTTATGGACGATTTTAGGCAATTTCTCGTCATTTCCATCGAGTATGGCTATTTGGTCTTCTTGAGAAAATGAGGAAAAGTAAATTATAGTCTTGCTTTTAGTTTTTGTCAATTTGTTTCTTGAATTTATTGCTTCAGTTGAGCTAAGTAAGTTTCTTGGTGTAATTGTGTGATGAATTGCGGTCCTTATTGCAACTTAAAAAATAATATAAAAGTAGTTGATTTTAAATTGATAATTATTTTAGATGATATGATTAAATTAATTTTAAATCTATATTTTAGATGATTCTCTTAGTTTTCTTGATGATTTTTTTAGATGATACGATTAAATTGATTTTAAATCTATATTTTGGCTTAAATATCAAATTAAATTACTGTCAAGAGAATTATATATCTATCAAGAGAAATTAGAACAATATCCCTTCTTTTGATGTTCCCAGGTCTCAAAATTCTAAGGAAGAAGTAAGACGGTTTGAGAGTTAAATATGATGATGTTTGATGAGATGGGGTTTTGTGGGGACATGGATTTCTTCTCTGCTCCAATTTTAATTTTACCCTAATTTTTATTTTACAATTGTTAATCTGGACATTTTCGTGATAATTGCAGGGATATTAGCTCAGTCGCTTCTTTATTTACTTTGTCGGAAGTTATTGGCTTGGTATTCGTCATTTGGTGAGTGCTTACTAGGGAAATCGATGCTTTTAAGCGTGAACTCCCTCTTTGCATGCTTCTCCTCAATAATGGTTCGTTTTTCTTTCTCAATTTATTATCATCAATGTGTATATTTCTATATTTTTGTTTTTTTTAGAATTGTTAGAATGCGTTTTTCTTTCTCAATTTATTATCATCTTTCTTTTACCTTTGATCCAAAAAAAAATTTGAAAATAGAATCTAAGGTAACTATCAACAAGTTGAAAAAGCTTTTAAAAGGAGGAAAAAGAAGTGAGAATTAATTTGTTTCTTTGGTTTTCTTTTTTGTTGCATTATTATTCTTGGACAGACATCTGAGAAAGAAAATAAGTATGCAAGTTTGGATACATTTGAGGCTTGCAAAAGCAGGAGTGCAGCAAGAGCCTTTATGCCATTACATCACCTCAACAGCAGACTTTTAGGAAGCAGAGGAGGTGCTGGTCCCCAGAATTACATTGCCTCTTAGCCTGGTTCTGTTATAAGATTGAAATTAGGATATTGGGATATTGGGATACAGAGATTGAAATGTAAACATTTAATGGGTCCATAGTAGAGTTGGTTGATCCTTTTAGAATAATTAGACAGGTTGATAATTTGCCTTCTGATTTCTAATTCTTTTCGAAAATATCTAACTTGATTTATCTGGATGATTTTGCAGTTGCTACACCAAAGCACATAAGAGAACTTATGCAAGTTGATGGTTTAACCAATGATGAAGTGAAGAGCCATTTGCAAGTGAGTTTTCAATTTTTCCATTTCATTCCTACTGTTTGATTTTTTAAGAAGCATGAGTAAGGGTAACTTTTGACTAATCTGGCTGATTGCTTTTATTTAACTTTCCATATTTAAGTTTGAGAGATTGTGTGTTGTTAAATTGTTTGCATGGCATAATTAAAATATTCCTTTCCATTTAAAAAATGTTATCAAAACCAATCCTGAGAATTATTTATTGGAACTATAAATTTCAAAGCAACTGCAGTTTAATTTTCTAAAACACAATGAACAACTTTCTGCCTGAGAAATCAAGATGTGTGTATAGTCTCTAGCTGAGTTCAACTCTTCTACCCCTTTCCCACTGCCTTTTTTTTTTACCTTTTCATGTTCTACCTAAGCATCAAATGTGAAATGCTTCTGATATAGCATGGATGTTTGGTTAAAGACTTCATTCATCATCACCATACTGTTGGAATATTATGGTTACATGCATCACATACATGAGCGGAATTTTAAATTTTTTTTTAACCATAAGATCTGATCTTGCCATGAATACACAATATAACTATATGAGAATAAGAAAAATCACCTTTGATTTTTGTTGAACAGTTGATTTTACTTCGCACCGGGTTGTCGCAAACCACAGTGTCCAAAATCGAACACCTCCAATGAGTAATCCACACTAGAGAGGGGTAAATTGAACCAACAATTTGGTGTTCAACTAGGGCTGGCCGAAATTCCCAAGAGCTAGCTTGGGAAGTGGCGCAAAAGGGAGAGAGGATTAAGAGAAAAAGACTTTCCTTTTGTTTTAATCACTTAACCCTAATTCTCATTAGTTGGCCTTTTATAGTTAGGTTAAAATTCCAACTCCTTAATGAGATTGGGCTCTTTAAAATTGCTGGAGAATTATTAAATTGGGCTTCTGGAATTAATTATAATCATTTGGGCTTAATTAAATCCAAATTAAATCTTTTCATAAAAGACCATGCACAAAATCCACAAACTAGGCCCTTTGTGCATCTAATTGGATTTAAATACCCAAATGGATTCCAAATCCAACCAAATTAAATATGTGAGTTCCATAACACTTATGTAACATATATAAATTAATTTGGTCCAAGAAAAAGCCCTCTAAGCCCTTCTGTATGAAGTTGGCGTGTAGCCCTCTTCTGGAGGGCTTCCTCCAACTTCTTCATTCCTTTGGCCCTCTATAATTTCTCCAATGGTCCTATTAATTATTATATCAGTCCTATAACACTTATAGTAGTCTTATAACACTTATAAGACAATAATAATTAATCATGAAATACATTATTTCATTTAGGTCCAATTTACAGAACATTTCTCAAAAGTTCCGCGGACAATTTTATTTGATCATAATTAATTAAACTCTTTAATTAATTATTATCATATTCTCCTCTCTACCTTTATAATAATATCAAATATTATTATCCTTGTCATTTTACCATTTTACCCTTTTCTCTATATGTGTGTGACCTATTGGGTTCCTGTCCATGTTGGCAGTATAATATGTAATTGTGAGTTCTATTCAAAACTCACATGATTTAAACTCCTTTAAATCAATTTATCAATCTCTATTGATATTTTGATACATCATTATACAAGTCATGATTGGCCTCTAGCTAGGCATCATGACTACCCAAATGTCAGGAAAGTCATGTGGTTTGACTGTACCCTTCCATAGAAACAGTTACCGTGCAATTACTCCTTTCACCACTCTTATCTCAATCAGATTCTGAGTATGGATTTCTGTCAACTCATATAAATCTAATTATGTATGTTCTATTAATTTAACCATTGTTCCTAAAATGCCCTTCATGGATCTCCATCCATCTCGGCATATTACTCTGGCCAGAGATTCACTGAACAAGGTAATTATAGAATCATGTGAGATAACTTCCCTTGTTAAATCTGGGATGGTGAATCCTTTGTCAATCACTCAACTATCTTCAAGTAGGTCATGATATACCCAATCTCCTAACTATGTTCACTCCCAGTTGGAAGTAATCAGTTATGGAGTCAAAGTATACCACTTGCTACTTAAGATAACTTTGGTGATCTCAAGTCTAAGGATACTTGCACAACCGCTATGAAGAGATTCCTCACTGACATAGATTTAATATCCATATGAGGATTCTCTTTGCAGGTCTCCAATGAACTTGTTCCTCTAACAAGCATCCACATGTTAGCTTTGATTATCATCCATAATCACAACTATGAGAACCATTGCTTGAACCATTCAAGAAGCATAACATGTGCTAGTCTGTCCGAATTAACAATGTCCTATCTTGTTAATTCTATGACTAGGGATATTTAGATATTAACACATTTGCATGCGATAGACATCTCACATCATGAACACCTTCATGATTGCCTTTGCACTGTGTTTATAATATCTAGGACTTCATTTATTAATTTAAGATTTACAAACTCATGTATTCAAACACAGCATTAATAAATGAATGATGCCTTTTATTAAGAATATAAATTTCATACATATGAAAAACATCCCTATTACATGGGCTCTAGGGCATACTCTCTAACAATCTCCCACTTGCACTAGAGCCAATCACTCATATGTCTCAGACCCATGCTATTTATATGGTGATCATGCTTTATCTGGGAAAGTGCTTTAGTGAGGGGATCCGCCACATTGTCATCTGTGGGAACCCTTTCTATTTTCACATCATTTCTAGCTACTATTTCCCTTATGAGATGGTAGCGTCTGAGAACATGTTTGGATCGCTGATGAGACCGTGGTTCCTTTGCTTGCGCAATGGCTCCATTGTTGTCACAATATAAAGGAATCGGATCAACAATGCTAGGCACCACTCCTAGTTCAGTTATGAACTTTTTGATCCAGACTGCTTCTGAAGCAGCAATGTACTCAGCTTCTGTCGTGGAATCAGCAGTTGTTTCTTGTTTGGAACTTTTCCAACTAACTGCTCCTCCTCCCATTATGAACACATAACCAGATTGTGATTTACAATCATCTTTGTCAGATTGGAAGCTGGCATCCGTATACCCATTTACTTCCAAACTGCCCTCTCCAAATACCAAGAATACATCCTTAGTCCTTCTCAAGTACTTAAGAATATTCTTGACAGCTGCCCAATGTTCCTCTCCAAAATTAGATTGGAATCTGCTTGTGACACTCAAAGCAAATGCTACATCTGGACGTGTACATAACATAGCATACATGATAGAACCAATTGCAGATGCATATGGTATTCTATTCATGCTCTCTCTATCCTCCAGTGTCTGTGGACACATAGACTTAGAAAGGTGTTTCCCATGCACCATGGGTATAAACCCTTTCTTAGAGAGATCCATATTGAACCTCTTCAATACTTTATCTATATATGTACTTTGAGAAAGACCTAGCAACCTATTGGATCTATCTCTATAGATCCTTATTCCCAGAATATAGGATGCTTCTCCAAGGTCTTTCATGGAGAATTGCTTGGATAACCATATTTTAACAGATTGGAGAAGAGAAATGTCATTTCCCATGATCAATATGTCATCTACATATAGAACTAGGAAGACAATTGCACTCCCACTGACCCTTTTATACACACAAGGTTCATCTTCATTCTGTGAGAAACCAAACTCTTTGATTGTCTCATTGAATCGTATGTTCCAGCTCCTAGAGGCTTGCTTCAATCCATAAATGGATCTTTGAAGCTTGCATACCTTTTCGCCATTTCCAGATGTGAATCCTTCTGGTTGTGTCATATACACATCCTCGGTAAGATTTCCATTAAGGAAAGCTGTCTTCACATCCATCTGCCAAATCTCATAATCATAATGAGCTGCAATGGCTAAAAGTATTCTTATAGACTTAAGCATCGCTACAGGAGAAAAAGTTTCGTCATAGTCAATACCTTCTTTTTGACGATAACCTTTTGCTACTAAGCGAGCTTTATAGGTAACTATATTACCTTCCATGTCAGTCTTCTTTTTGAAGACCCATTTGCACCCTATGGGTTTTATCCCTTCAGGTGGTTGAGTTAAAGTCCATACTTTATTCTCATACATGGAGTCCATTTCGGACTGCATAGCCTTAAGCCATAAATCACGTTCTGAACTGTTCAAAACTTCTTGATAGCTTGTAGGCTCATTGTCCTCTACTACAGTTATGCCTCTATCCGAATCAATGTGAAATCCATATCTCACAGGGATAGAACGCATCCTAGTAGACCTTCTAGGATTCTGTGTATAATCAGGTTCAACTGTAATCTCATCATTATGAAATTCAGTTTCGGGTTCAATCGGTTGATCTACTTCTATTTGTGGGTCCTGAACTTCACCAAGTTCAATTTTACTCCCACTGTCTTCTCGTAGGAGAAACTCTTTTTCCAAGAAGACAGCATGCCTTGAAACAAACACTTTTTGTTCTAAGGGATTATAGAAATAATATCCAAACGTTTCTTTTGGATATCCCACAAATAAACATTTGTCAGACTTAACATCCAGTTTGTCTGACATTGTCCTCTTCACATAAGCAGGACAACCCCATACTTTCATATGAGAAAGCGTGGGTTTCTTGTTATTCCACATCTCATATGGAGTAACATCAACCGATTTACTAGGAACTCTATTTAACACATAAACAGCAGTTTCTAGTGCATATCCCCAAAAAGACTTAGGCAAGTCCCGCTCGGCTCATCATTGATCGAAACCATATCTAATAGTGTTCGATTCCTCCTTTCGGATACACCATTGTGTTGTGGTGTATATGGAGGAGTCCATTGAGATAAAATCCCATTATCTCTAAGATAATCCTGAAACTCTTGACTTAAGTATTCTCCACCTCGATCTGATCTAAGTGTTTTAATACTTTTGCCAAGTTGTTTCTCTACTTCATTTCTGAATTCTTTGAACTTTTCAAATGCTTCAGACTTATATTTCATTAGATAGATGTATCCAAACCTGGAATAATCATCTATGAAAGTAATGAAGTAGGAGTAACCTCCTCTAGCATGTGTAGTCATTGGACCACATACATCCGAATGTATTAAGTCCAAAACCATTTTAGCTCGTTCTCCTTTACCAATAAAGGGAGCTTTTGTCATTTTTCCCAATAAACAAGATTCGCATGTATCAAATGATTCATAATCAAATGATCCCAAATCACCTGACTTGTGCAATTTGGTCATGCATTTTTCATTTATGTGGCCTAAACGACAATGCCATAAGTATGAGGTATTTAGATTATCATGTTTCATTCTCTTGGTATCCACATTATGTACTTCTTTAATTAAATCAAGAACAAATATACCATTCTCAATGATAGCTTTTGCATAAAATATATTGTTCTTAAAAATGTAACAACATTTGTCCTTTAAAGAAATATCATAATCGTTCATTAAACAACTGAAAGAAATAATACTCTTGGACAAAGCTGGAACATAATAACAATTATTTAATTCCAGTACTAATCCACTCGGAAGAGGCAAATGATAAGTCCCCACAACAGTTGTAGAGATGTTTTGTCCAGTAGCTGACTGCAAACAAATCTCTGCCTTTCCAACTCTTCTAAAGCTTCTAAGCCCCTGTAGATCATTACATAAATGAGATCCACATCCGGTATCTAATACCCAAGATTGTTTTGAAGCAATAGAATAAGTATTAATTTCAATCATATGAATACCTGAAGTAGATGCAACAGCTTGCTTCTTCTCCTTAAGAGAATCTAGATAGGCCTTGCAGTTACGCTTCCAATGACCATCTTTTCCACAATGGAAGCAAGTTCCTTTGGGATTCTCTTTCTTGGCAACCTTCTTCTTGGAGATCCCACCATTCTTTGGCTGCGCCTTGGTTATCATCTTCTTCTTCTGCTTCTTGCCTTTAGCAGAAGTGACAACCATGACACTTTTTGGATCTTTCTTAAATGATCCATCAGCTGTCTTGAGCATGTTGATTAACTCAGGAATGGATACTTGGATCTTGTTCATGTTGAAGTTAAGCACAAAAGGTGCATAACTTGGAGCCAACGAGTACAAGATTAAATCTATGTATAGATCATTATCCATAACATAGCCAAGTCTACTCAAATGCTCAATATACCCATACATCTTCAATGCATGAGCAGCAGCTGAAGTGCCTTCCACCATTTTGCAACTAAATAGAGCTCGAGCAATCTCATATTGCTCAGTTCTAGCCTGAGAAGAATAAAGCTCCTCTAGATGCAAAACAATGGTTCTAGCATCCATCATTTCATGTTGCTTCTGAAGCTCCGAGGACATAGCACCCAGCATCAAACATGCTGCTGCTTCACTATCCTCCATGTATTTTCGATAAATGCCTTTGATCTCATCAATGGCATCATCTGATGGAAGTGGTGGTGGATCTTTATCCAAGACATAATGGATCTTTTCAGCCCTGAGAACAATTCTCACTTGCCTGATCCAGTCAGAATAGTTGTTGCCAACCAGCTTGTTATCCAAGATTGATCGTATATTAATGTTTGATGTGCTCATGATGATGACCTAGATGTGAAAATGAAAAGATATGAGAGTATGTTCATATATATGTATGCATTAATAAGGTCTTTAATTAATACATTTACTCCCACTATTTTATTGCGAATTAATAGCCCTCACTATTTAATCCGAGAAAACCCGATGGTTTTCTTAGTGGGCCAATATCCAATCCTTGATATGTAATTTGACCTTGACTGTGGTCAACAAGCCAAATTCCATACCCTTGAAAGGTAGGTATCTCTATACCAATTGTGTCTCTACACAACTATTGGATCATTAGGTTATCAACTCTTGATGCATGCATATCATATATGCATTCCCTAATCTTGCCTCTAGAACCATTAGCCTTGACTGTGGTCAACAAACTAATGGGCTAGCTAAGATGACCCATTTAATTAGATTTGAACATATTCGATATAATGTGAGCTTGACTGTGGTCAACAACCCACACTATAAAGAACTCTGGTTCTCCTCAAATTAATGGAAGGCTTATATACCTTAGTATTTGTTTGAGGGTTTTAGTTAATTAAGTCTCATCATACATGGTTGGCATACATTGGTATGCATCCTATATCTATCACATAAATATAAGCATACAAATATGGTATAGTTATGGACTTCACTACATTGATTTCCCCGAGCCATGAGGGAAATCAAAAGGTCACACCTAGGTAGTATGCATGATTCAAACAAGAAAAATAATTACATTATCTTCAAGCTTGTTGGATCTCCATCCGGCCCATCTTGCTCCTTGAAAATGGTCTCCATCTCTATTTCTAATTCTAATCTAAGTAATCTAATTACATATTACAATTTGAAATCAAATACAAACCAAAAACAAGTGGCCGGGACATGAAAGTCCTCATTTGGCCAAAACATGCATTATGCTCAATCACATTGGGCTTTGTCCATAACTAACCATCATGCCAATCATTCACCCTTATATGCCTTTCTAATGCATAAAGAAATGGATTACTAACTTTGTTTCAACCTTTGAAACTATATTTTGAGTTATTTTAATGATGTGATCAAATTAGGAAACTTTTTCCATTTTGGAAACTTTCATTTTAGGAAACCTTTTTGCATGAATTTGTTCTTGTCTTAATAATCAATCAAATTGATTATTAATTAATTATAAATTGATTATTTAATTAATTAATCATATTAAATAATTAAAAAAAAATCAATTTTGGGCTTAAAACAAGTGTAGGCCGAAACCCACAGAAGAAAAATCCTAAGTGTGTTCACACACAAACTAGTTTTGTGTCATTTGGACCATTTGGGCCTTTTGGAATGAGCCAAGCCCACTCCAGCCCTTAAAACCCATTAATAAACTTAATTAATGTTTATAATAGTTAATTTAAATCAGCTCCTTGGGCCCACCAAGTCATTCACTAATTTAAATCAAGTCCGTAAACATAATTAAGCCCATTAAGTGGTTTTAATGAATTAAAATTAATCAAATTAATTTAAGGCCCATTTTAATTAATCCAATTAATTAAAAACACTTTAATATATCATATATATCAGATTTAGAAGATCAAAAGTCGTTCTAACCAAGAACACATCAAGAACATACGAAGAACACCAATTTATCGAACTTTTCGACAAAACTAGTTTTCATGCAAAACTTGTTCGATTTTAATTCCGTTCGATCCTACGGCTTAATATCACATATTAAACACATAAAATATCATCTAAATGATTTTTAAATGGATCCATAAGAAATTAAATTAGAACAGCCCCTACATTACCTAGGGTTTCACGCCAAACCCTAATGGGTTTCACGCCAAACCCAAATTATGATGCTTCAAAAAATTTGTTTTTGTTTCCACCAAATTTATTTGATCACACATACAACCAGAAATCAATATTTCTCATTCATGAACAATCAAATCTAATATTTTAAAGTTCATGAAATAAATAACTCAAAACAAAACAAAACTTATTCCGCAGAAAAATATAGAATTGTATATCCATGGCAAAACCGTGGCTCTGATACCATGTTGGAATATTATGGTTACATGCATCACATACATGAGCGGAATTTTAAATTTTTTTTTAACCATAAGATCTGATCTTGCCATGAATACACAATATAACTATATGAGAATAAGAAAAATCACCTTTGATTTTTGTTGAACAGTTGATTTTACTTCGCACCGGGTTGTCGCAAACCACAGTGTCCAAAATCGAACACCTCCAATGAGTAATCCACACTAGAGAGGGGTAAATTGAACCAACAATTTGGTGTTCAACTAGGGCTGGCCGAAATTCCCAAGAGCTAGCTTGGGAAGTGGCGCAAAAGGGAGAGAGGATTAAGAGAAAAAGACTTTCCTTTTGTTTTAATCACTTAACCCTAATTCTCATTAGTTGGCCTTTTATAGTTAGGTTAAAATTCCAACTCCTTAATGAGATTGGGCTCTTTAAAATTGCTGGAGAATTATTAAATTGGGCTTCTGGAATTAATTATAATCATTTGGGCTTAATTAAATCCAAATTAAATCTTTTCATAAAAGACCATGCACAAAATCCACAAACTAGGCCCTTTGTGCATCTAATTGGATTTAAATACCCAAATGGATTCCAAATCCAACCAAATTAAATATGTGAGTTCCATAACACTTATGTAACATATATAAATTAATTTGGTCCAAGAAAAAGCCCTCTAAGCCCTTCTGTATGAAGTTGGCGTGTAGCCCTCTTCTGGAGGGCTTCCTCCAACTTCTTCATTCCTTTGGCCCTCTATAATTTCTCCAATGGTCCTATTAATTATTATATCAGTCCTATAACACTTATAGTAGTCTTATAACACTTATAAGACAATAATAATTAATCATGAAATACATTATTTCATTTAGGTCCAATTTACAGAACATTTCTCAAAAGTTCCGCGGACAATTTTATTTGATCATAATTAATTAAACTCTTTAATTAATTATTATCATATTCTCCTCTCTACCTTTATAATAATATCAAATATTATTATCCTTGTCATTTTACCATTTTACCCTTTTCTCTATATGTGTGTGACCTATTGGGTTCCTGTCCATGTTGGCAGTATAATATGTAATTGTGAGTTCTATTCAAAACTCACATGATTTAAACTCCTTTAAATCAATTTATCAATCTCTATTGATATTTTGATACATCATTATACAAGTCATGATTGGCCTCTAGCTAGGCATCATGACTACCCAAATGTCAGGAAAGTCATGTGGTTTGACTGTACCCTTCCATAGAAACAGTTACCGTGCAATTACTCCTTTCACCACTCTTATCTCAATCAGATTCTGAGTATGGATTTCTGTCAACTCATATAAATCTAATTATGTATGTTCTATTAATTTAACCATTGTTCCTAAAATGCCCTTCATGGATCTCCATCCATCTCGGCATATTACTCTGGCCAGAGATTCACTGAACAAGGTAATTATAGAATCATGTGAGATAACTTCCCTTGTTAAATCTGGGATGGTGAATCCTTTGTCAATCACTCAACTATCTTCAAGTAGGTCATGATATACCCAATCTCCTAACTATGTTCACTCCCAGTTGGAAGTAATCAGTTATGGAGTCAAAGTATACCACTTGCTACTTAAGATAACTTTGGTGATCTCAAGTCTAAGGATACTTGCACAACCGCTATGAAGAGATTCCTCACTGACATAGATTTAATATCCATATGAGGATTCTCTTTGCAGGTCTCCAATGAACTTGTTCCTCTAACAAGCATCCACATGTTAGCTTTGATTATCATCCATAATCACAACTATGAGAACCATTGCTTGAACCATTCAAGAAGCATAACATGTGCTAGTCTGTCCGAATTAACAATGTCCTATCTTGTTAATTCTATGACTAGGGATATTTAGATATTAACACATTTGCATGCGATAGACATCTCACATCATGAACACCTTCATGATTGCCTTTGCACTGTGTTTATAATATCTAGGACTTCATTTATTAATTTAAGATTTACAAACTCATGTATTCAAACACAGCATTAATAAATGAATGATGCCTTTTATTAAGAATATAAATTTCATACATATGAAAAACATCCCTATTACATGGGCTCTAGGGCATACTCTCTAACACATACAAATTAAAAAGTTGAGTTAATTAAATTCATGAATGTCATAATAAAATAAATTAAACTTAACAAATATATGGAAAGTAGTTAAACAAAGAAAGACCTAGAAAATAGACTAGTTACTTTCCTCAAAATTATTCCAAAGAACAAACATTGGGCCTGATTCCCTTTCAATTGTGGCAGTCATTTAAGTTTCCAGGATATATTTGTTTATTTCTAATTAAAGAAGTATGTTTGATCTATCATTTTTAAAATTTGCATATTGCTTTTAAAGGTGCTTCCTAAGTAATTTTTTTCCTAAAATATGAAAACATAGATTTTCTTCATGTTAAGACCATCTTTTTTCTTTTTAGATTAACAATAAGGTATTTCGTAAACACTTTAGGTTTCATGTATTCGTGTTATGGTACCCGAACAATCAACCATTGGAAGTATTAACGACAAAATTAGTTAGCCATGCATAAATGAATGCTAAATATAAGGGTATGTCTAATTTTGTGTCAACAGATGTATAAATGTTACTTGAGTAACACTAAACCTCTAGTAACACTTGGGTGTACATAGAACTGTATTCAACTGCATGGTTTGTGATGTTGTGCTTCTTTTGTTTTCCTATGAAACCAAATATCATAATGTGGAGGTTCCTGTAGTTTATTGGTGGTATAAAACTGCTAGCCATGCAGCTGAGCTAACAGTAGGATACTATAACCCCACAAACCATAATGGATACTCCCCAGTTTTTGAGTTTTTGAATAAACACACTATTACAATAAAATTTGTTTGCTCTAGTTTGCAAGTTTCGAGTCATGAAAGTGATGGTGCAATTGTTGATCCTGAGGGCTTGAGTTGGTAGGTACATGAGAGTGGTTGAGATGGCAAAGCCTAGGAATGACCCCGATCACCATCACTTTGCATTCTTTGTCTATCAACAACCTTCACCTTTAGTTCATGGAGCAATTTGCTTCACCGAGTTGGATTTGAAATGCATGCATTGTAAGAGCATTTGAAACCCAATTCATCATCCTTGAGAATTATGTTACCGTCTATTTTAAAGGTCTATATAACAACAATCTTATGCATTTTTTAATTTGGCAGTTATCCCTTGCACATTAAATACCATCATGAAATGGTTGCATGCAATTTCTATACAGCTAATATTGATTTGAAAAGAGACTTATATTGGTCAAAACCTTATCTAAATGATGGAGAAATGAGCTTTAATCACGTCATAATTCTTCTAAAAGAAATATAAGCATCAACATGACTTATGGATGTCCACCCCAAATAGCTTTTAGAAGAGTAGTCATATATCTACTCTTCATTCTTGAACTTTGGTCTAGAAAAGAACAAGAATAAAGGTCATTTGACTTCCTTTTTTTTTGCTGTAGATTCTTATGATTCATGAACTGCATAATGTGCTACTTCTTTCTGTTATCTTCTTTCTTTTCTTATTTGGGAATCTTGAAGCGTAAATCATTGAAGAGGATGCACTTGATTTCCCTGTGTAACTTAGGACAGGATATCTGTTTCTCATGAGTACTCATCTGTAATGTTCACATTACATCTGTTATTTATTTATAAAGTTATTTATTAATGAGAACATGACTTTTTTTCTTTTTCTTCTTCTTCTTCATGCCTCCAATTATTACTACTTATTAGTAGATTTTTTTTCTTCATGCAATGGATGCACTGCCTTGCTGGTACTGGTCTTCTTTTGGAAAATTCAAAATCATGGAATTGGCTTCAAGGGAAGGCCATTGAACTTGCTGAACTGCTACATTTTCCTGGGTATGAATATTGAATTTCATTATTACTTCCTTTTCTCTCTCCACCACCTATTTTAGACATAATTGTTTGATATGGAATTAAGTTTTATTTTTCAATGACTGAAAATGAAATGAGTGCAAAGATGTTGGTATACAATTATTTCTTGTTTCTAATTCGGGCATCATTTGATTACTCACTGTGGGCTTTTATGCTTTTGTTATTTTTAATTTTATTTAGAAATCTTAATTGATTTTGACTTAAGGTAGCATATTAGACTAGACTTGCTTCTCAATCCCATTCCATAGCCATACGATAGATTGATAAAATCCCACAAACAACCAAAGCTAAGCTTTTTAAGATTCGATATTATTCCTAGAAAACTCAAAAAAGATGATCCACTACTTGTGTTTTTAGTGGGTTTGCCTCATGTTAATTTCTCACACCCTTGTATTAATTTTCAATTTGTTTCTCATAACTTGTCCTTGCAATATTTGTCCACTATGTAGATTGAATTTGAAGTTGAGATTTGTGCTGAGTATGAATAAGAGATGGATCAGCGGGTCAGACAAATCAAGCAATATATGGAGATGCAACAACTTTTTTCAACACTAGATTTAAGAGCAAATGTATCTATTTACATTATAGTTGTAAGTATATAGTATGACATTTGGGTGACATTTCTTATTGTTATATATGCGTGTATTATTTTAGATATACAATTAACGATGATATCCATTTGTAAATAACAATTTTTTAATGAATATATATATTTTTGTATTGAATATTAAGTAGTCTATAAATATAAATTTGTCATATGTGGCTTGTCATTTAAATGAAATTTTTATATTAATTTAAAAATAAAAAATAATTTTGATTTAGCGAGGAATTAGCATTTTTGAACAGTAGCTATTTAGCTTCAACAATGTCGTAGCAATATTGCAATGAAAATACTGTCGTAGCAATATTTTGCTTGAACAATGTCGTAGCAATATTACCACGAAAATACTGTCGTCGCAAAATTTTGCGTGAACATTGTCGTAGCAATATTGCGACGAAAATATTGTTTCAAAATTTTACTTGAACAATGTCGTAGCAATATTGCGACGAAAATACTGTCGTCGCAAAATTTTGCGAGAACAATGTCATAGCAATATTGCGACGAAAAAACTGTCACAAAATTTTGCGTGAACATTATTGTAGCAAAATGGCGATAAATAGTTAGCGACAATGCTCTTTTGTTGCTAAAATTTAGCAACGACTTTTTGTTGTAGCTAGATTTTGCTACAACGACTTTTGTTTCAAAATGAAAGTCGTTGCTAAGTTGTCGCTAAATTGAAAAAATACCAGTTAGTTGTCGCTAATTTACATTTTTTTAGTAGTGGTAATAGCCTCAATTTTTGCTGGGTCAACTCTAATGCCTTCAGAAGAAACTACATGGCCAAGGAAGGAAATTTCTGTCAGCTAGAACTCACACTTGCTCAATTTAGCAAATAGTCAATTATCTCTTAAGGTAGGTAGCACAATTCTTAAATGCTCACCATGCTTTTTCTTATACCTGGAATAAAACAATATGTCATCAATAAAAACCACCAAGAATTGGTCCAAATATGGTCTAAATTGTTAGTGTAAGCCCTAGCCCCAATAGATTGTAATAAAACATTTAGGTTAATAAATGAGGCATTTGTTTTATCTTTTGTATTCCTGTGCATATCAATTGATAGAACTATCCAAGAATTTTGTTTCAGTTTAAGTCATCATGTGTGAGGCACATGGTTGTAAGACCTTGAAACAAAAGAGACATCATTCTAAATATCCCTAGTCAGTCATTGTTATGGGAATAACAATGAATTAAGACTAGTATGCTATCTCTGATAAGTTGAGTTCTGTCTTACGGATCATAAGGATAAGAGTGTCAATCAGAGATCATAGATACATGTTTAGAACATGGTATCTGGATTCGATCCATTTATGAGAACACTACATGGTATAAGTCATAAGTGTTTCTCATATGCAAGTTTTACATTGGAGTTCTTAGACCTAAAAGCTCTATGAAACTCTTTATGTATTACTGTATACTTTGACATACACCTAATGTGCTCATAACAGAGTGACAAGTATGGGTATTCTTGGGTATACATTGATTCATGTTAGAGAGCATAGGAGAAGTGAAGGGATTACCCCTCTCAATAAGAGAAAAAATATCATCGGCCACTTGATCAGTGAACTGAGAAGTGTATGGCCATACCGAGATGAAATAATGAGTAATCATTATTTATCTGAGAGTTCAGTGTCACTGAAATGTCAAGAAAGGAATTAATTTATATAAGGGTGACTAGTTCCATGCCTTATATTAATTCTGATATTTTTGGGTAAGGGACTATGCAAAATTGCATTAGGTCACAAAATGCCATATGCATTTTCATTTAATTTGGAATGCTATAATATCTTGCTAGAGAATATTTATAGCCTTTGAATTAATTTATTAATTCATTGCCAACATTAAATTGACCTATAGGATCGTACAATTGTGTCTTACATTCCTGGTCATATCATGTCATGTTATCATGCCTTTAAACAAACATTATTCATGCCTTTAAACAAACATTATTCATGCTAGTGATTCAATAATTAATCGTCATGTGTGTGTGTATATATATATATATATATATATTAGATGTTACTTTAATCATGATTATATTAGGTTCCACTGTAACACCCTTAATAAGCGTATAAAGCCTATTAACATCTATATATAGTGCATGCATAGCCTGTGGGGCTAACCTAGAAGTTCAAGCAAAGAAATCATATTCATGGCAATCACATACTAATCACCCACAATCTCGAAATCACATGCAAGAAATGGTAATTAAGTAAATTTTATAGTCCTACATATTACAATTCCTGAATTTAATCATAGCAAAATATAAAACTAGACAAAAGTAATTATCCACAAAATATCCTACATCCAAAATCTAGATCGACACTTGTTGGCCAACCAATGGAGAATTAAGTCCCTAAACGATCCTCAACCAAATCTACATGGATATAAAATAACCTATGCTAATCTATAAAGCTTAGTTGGAAAAAGTTCATAAATTAACATGGATGACCACTCACAGCAGTCGTCGATAAGCATCTTCACACAAGCATTTCAATAAGGATAACAACATAATTATGTCATGATTTCATTCCATAGAACAATTCATAGCCAAAGGGAATGAAGGTGAAATATTATAATAATTGATTCATCATGTTTAAATTATATAAATGAAGAAGTCGATGCATTTATTTCTTTAATACAAGCACATTTCTTAAACTTTAATAGCATGCCTAAGTGCTATCTCAAAGGGGTGGATAACGGGAGCTATGGATACCAATTGATATCAAATGAAAACCTGAAAGTATCAAACAATGGATATCCAAAGATATCAAAATAATGGATCCAAAGGGCCAAACTATGGTTCCTTTAAAGGAATAAACAATGGACCCAAATGGGGTTAACTATGGCAGCTACAACTGTATCACTTTAGGCATGCCTATCTAATCCACAAATGAACTAAGACCCGTAGGCTTAACCATTTCTTTTAGAACATTTAATTCAACATGTTCCTCTTTAGACAGTACAATATTTGCTTAGGCCATAATTCATATATGAATGCACATTTCATATTCTTATAATGGTATCAACATTTGTTATCTCAACTCATATACAGTATATTTAAACTGGTTTAAGAACACATGTTATAATACTTCACATAATCATATATATATATATATATATATATATATATATATATATATATATATATATATATATATATATCAATCCAATTCCAACATAATTACAATTACAGTCATAAAATTAAACAAGTTGCAATTAGCTCTTACTTGACAAACTTGCCATTATCACTCTACCTTATTAGTTAAGGCTTGAGAGTAAAGGCATAGCATAGAATATTCCCATTTTTCTTTTGTGAAATACTCACTAAGTGTGTGTCAACTAGGTTCAGTTAGAGGGTTATTTATCTTTCTACAGAGTGTTGGCTTATTCATAAATAATGTCGAAGTATTTTGTTAGATAATCTAGGTGAGTGTATAAGAGGATGAAGTGAAGAGCAGTGGAGTGTCACTTAGTCATGCATCATATACAGGCAAATATGGTATGGCCGTGCATCATAAGGCAAGAAACCCTCCATGGCCGTGCACCACAAGGCTTCTAGCCTTGCATGGCCGCACACCATGAGGCTGAAAGCCTTGCATGGCTGGGTGCCATAAGGCTCATAGCCTTATATGGCCGTGCACCAACATGAACAGAATTGAAAATACATATCAATCAATAGCAATGCTCAATGAGCCAACAAATCTCTAAAAACTCATCATCACTCAATTTGATTAACCCTAAATTTAGGATTTCACTTGTTAAAGAATCTTGTTCTCAATACCCTAATTTCTATCGATCCATCTATAGACAACTCCATACACAATACTATCCAAACCATAATCTCATACCTAAACACTGAGACTTCTTCACTCCTTTAAGATCCCTTTGCCCTTATCTTTACTTGTCTCTATTGTTACAAATAACATAAAAGCACTAAATTTTCCTTCTTGCTTTGACAAAATCTTTCATTAACAAAAGAGACAAAAGGAAGAGATTTCTCTTACCAAAACCTAATTCCAGATTCACAAAGAGTTAAGAGAGAGAGAGATAGAGAGAGAGATCAACTTTCTTTGAATAGATAGTGATATTTATCATTGTAAGCATGTGAGAAAACTTCTAGAAGACCATTAAATTACCATTAAGCCCTTTCTTAATTTCTCTCTCAAAACTAATTCCTCCAAACTTTTAATTTATGCTTTGACCCCAAATCAATCTTAAATCAATCAATTAACCCCTTATTCATTAATTTCACTAAAATTATCAAATTATCCTTTATAAAACTTTATTCTAATGTGGCTATAACCATACAAACATTAATTTAACACATAATATCAATTAATTAAACATAATTCCTACCAAGGTCAAGATTAGGCACTCATAATGCATGACTTTATAGGATTACATTTAATTAAGATTAATTTCAGTAAGTGGATTTTGAATATGAGTTATGGGACTAGTGATAATTTTATTTTAATATATGAATGGAATGTACATTATTTGCCCTAAAAATATTTCAAGGGTGTAATTATGATATAGAAAATAAGTTAGGGGTCAATTTGTAAAGGTAACTTATGTGGGGTAAATTTTAAAATGTGAAGATAAGAATTCGGGGCTAATTATAAATCTTAAATAAGTGGGGAATGATTTACTAGAAGAATAATTAAGAAAGGTTAATGTATGACCTACAAATTAATGAACGGTCAAAAAGAGACTTTTACATACACTTTAATAATTTGAGTCGTTGCATGTGAGAGAGAGAAATTCAAATTTTTATGGGAGTAAAGTGTATTGGATGGAATCTCTTAAAGAATTTCTAGATTTCAAATTCTTCATCCTCTCTCTCTCTTTTCATCTAAGGATCTTGCATGACCTCTCTCTTTAATTCACAAGAAAATGTTAATACATGTTGTCGATTGAGGAATTTTTCTTAAAAGGTAATGGTTGAAGACTTTTTCCATAATTTATTCTTATTTATTCTCATGTTGTATGTTATTTTGATAGAGGATGAAATCTAGAAATCAATGCTTATAAGAATGGATTTTTGTAGTTAAAGAAGGGAGTAGTAGAAAGAATAAAGGGAAAGATGTACTTCAAGATTGAAGCTTAGATTTGGTGATTTGGCCAAGGCATGGGAATGGGTGTTTTTATGATAGTTTTTATTGTAATAAAATGTTGGAAATTTTTGTAAATATGGGGATTATGTCATGAGTTAATGAACCTAAGAGAATGAGGTTTAATTTTTAAGATAGGATTTGTTAATGGCAATGTGTGTAAAGAATTGTTAAAACCAGCTTCTGTAAATTTAGTATATCTCGAGCTACAGACCTTCAATTTACCTGATTCTAGTTGATAATTAGATTAATTCATTTATCTACAATTTTTTTTAAAAATAATAACTTGGTTCTGCCTCTAAATAGTCTTAATTTTTAATTAAAGTTAGAACTGAACTACTATCTATTATAGTGAATAGTTTGTTGTGTTTTATGCATAAGTTGTTGTATATTGGTCGAAATGTTATGAGTCAAACTTCTAGTTAAAATAGACTTATATATATGCAATTTATATGCAGAAAGAATAGTTTAATTATAATTCTAAATATGTCAAATTATAGGTATGGCCATACTTATATATATAAACTAGTCATCCTTATACATATTAATTCCTTTTCTTGATATTCCAGTGACACTGAACTCTCAAATAAATAATGATTACTCATTATTTCATCTCGGTATGGCCATACACTTCTCAGTTCACTGATCAAGTGGCCGATGATATTTTCTCTCTTATCGAGATGGGTAATCCCTTTACTTCTCTCATGCTCTCTAACATGAATTAGTGCATACCCAATCATACCCATACTTGTCACCCTGTTATGAGTACGTAAGGTGTATGTCAAAGTACATAGTAATTCATAAAGAGTTTTATAAATATTTTAGGTCTAAGAACTCCGATGCAAAACTTGCACATAAGAAACACTTATGACTTGTACTATGTAGTGTTCTCATGAATGGATCAAATCCAGATACCATGTTCTAAACATGTATCTATGATCTTTGATTGACACTCTAGTCCTTATGATCCGTAAGGCAGAACTTAACTTATCAGATAGAGCATACTAGTCTTAATTCATTTGTTATTACCATAACAATGACTGAAAAGGGATATTTAGAATGAAGTCTCAATTGTTTCAAGGTCTTACAACCATGTGCCTCACACATGATAACTTAAACTGAAACAACATTCTTAGATAGTTCTAAATATGTCAAATTATGGGTATACAGAAGGGATATCCAAAAATTGTTGGCAGCACTATTTTCATGAATAGTTTTGCATATTTTTGGAATATATTTAAATTTAAAAATGATATTGATGTGATTTTTAGTGTTCCTAAAACTACAAAGATATTGGATCATTTTAGTAGAAGATCACTTTGGTTAGAAATGGCGGTTGGTAGGTCAAAAATAGCCTTAAAAATAAGCTTGAAAATCTGTCTTAATGCAGAATTGTTGTAAAAATTTACCACAACTGTTATATGCATTTTTGGAACATTTTTAAGCATTTAAATGAATGTAAGCATCTTTAGAACATCATTTTATCTCTATATAGAAATGATCTTAAGTATCTTAAGCACATTTATAATGTAAAAATAATACATTAAGAGAGATAAGCTCATGGAATATATAAAACTATGTCACATTGTAAACTATAAGTATGACTATATGATGAAGCATATGTATGGTGATTGCGAGCTAAGGTAAGTTATAATTTACCTATTTATGGTAACATGAATATAGCATTATATGATAACTATGTCATGCTTATATGTTTTATGCCAAAAGATTAGTCACAATAATATAGTAAAGTACATTATCACATTGTTAAATGAGACTGTGTATACATGTATATACACTGGAGATGGTATGATTTTTCATTAATTTCTTATATGAGTGAATTGTTTGAATTGTGCTATGAGTCATGCATACATGCTTATGTACTAGAGATTGTATATCATTTACATTATTATTAAGCATGTACTAGTTAATAAAATAAATACAAGCTTGCCATACAAATTGAGTTAGATCACAATATTGCCTGCTAGTAGAGTTTAATTATGGATAGATAGGCACCTATAGGGATAATTGCAGCTACTACTATTTGTCTCGGATGGGTCTAGAGTACATTTGATCCCATTTGGATCATCAGTCAACCTTGTTTGGGTTGGTTGACCTATCTAAAGTATAGTTTGGCCCCATTTAGTTCTACCAATTTGATATCTTTGGATATCCACCATTTTGATACCTAAGTGTATCTATCATTCCCGTTATCCACATTTAGAACCTAAGCAGGCTAAAAATTCAAATTATAGTAATGACTATAGTATTTGAGTTAAAACATGATTTGCTCAAATGTTATTATTGTACTATATGATTGGTTTTAACTGCATAAATTGTATCTCAAGTTTAAATGTTCAAAGTATATTAATCAACCATATGAATTATGTATATTAAGATAGTTGTTTATCTTGCTTGCCTTAATGCTCATAGGTTTGAGATGTTGCCTCAATGTTCATTGATATTTATATAGTATGTTGCATCTGATGTATGTTGATTTTGTATGCCAATGATCACTGTGAGTGGTCATCCATCATGAATTATTTCCTCAATAAACTTTATAGCTTACCATGGGTTATTTTATCCATGTAGGTTCAGTAGATAAGACTTTTGATTAGGAACATCCTCTGCATCAGGAAAGGATAACACAAGATTGATAAGAGTTGATGTAGAGAGATTTTGTAATAGTATTTTAAAATATTTTGTATTATGGTTATTAGACATATGAGCATGTATTTAAATATGTGTATATGGAATTGTAAACAACTTACGATATGACTAAACAAGTATATGCATGCACGTATAAACTAAAGTAGCACATATAAACATGGTATGCATAATGCTAATCATGAGATAAGCATGCAATTAGTTAAAGTAACATCCATATGAATATATATGACATAGCATGATATAAGTAATAGTAACATAATGATCTTATGATTAATAACATCAAGCATGGTAGTGATGGAAAGCATGACCAATATGACTAATCGGATATAGTTAATAAGTTAATTGTATGAGTGTGTGACAGTTCTATTAGATTACAATCAAATTATCAATATTCATATTATTTGGGTAGTCATAATATTTTTTTAGAGGCAGCTTATAACTTGTTGGTCCATGATGGGATTGGGGCCTACTATCAATATAATATGAACCTATTGGGTTGCACATATGGAATGTGATGAATGGACTACAGGTTAATTTTGGCATTTCGAATTCTATTCTGTTATAAATTAAAATTCAAAATAAATATAAAAAATATTGAGATTAATATTATAATTCTTATTTTAAATAAGAAATAAAGTATTTCTTATTTTAATAAGATATGTAGGCCTAAAATTTTCTCTCTCTATAATTTGGGTTAAGTTGCCTATATATATATCATGATATGTAGAGTTTAAAACCCTAATAAGACACACATTGAAAGTGGTAGCTGACATCCTTTTAGAAGAGAGAAAATATTCATTTTTCTATAACTTAAAGAAAGAACAGAAAATCAAAAACCCTAGCCACCAGAGAAGGGAGCTAGTACCCCGGGTGATTTTGATCATCTGTTCAAGTGTGGATACCAATAGAGGGTGTTCGTTACGGTAAAGGCAACACATAAAGAATCGATTTCCTATGATTCAAGAGGTTAGTAATCATTACACACTTCTTATTGAATCAATTGGATCGCATGGATCCTGGTGGGTTTCTATTTTCCACTATGATTTTGTTTTTAATTATTATTTCAAAATCTAATAATGCCATCAAAGCCACTTACAAGTTCAATTGATTCAATTATCATGTTTTATATGTATGTGATGTGTATAAAATTGATTTTATGTGAAATGAACAAATTGTATGTTGATACATGATGAGTTAATAACTTTTTTAATCTTTAATATTAATCTATTTGTATGAGATATGAACAAAATTAATCTATTTATATAAGATATAAATGTAATTAATTGATTGATGTTAATAATATTATGTACATAGGCTACAAATTTAATAGATGTTAATATGATTAACGTGTATGTAATAATTCTGTAGTAATATGATTAAACGAATTTTCATGTGATAGCTGGACCGCCATGCTATCTAATCATAGCACCTCATATATCATTAAAGTTATTATTCGCCAATTTTAGTACATCAATTAAATCCAATTAATTGAGCATGATATGAGATGGCTTGATTTTAATTGATGTATGTATGATATCTTTGCATGGTGAATAGCATGGCCAATTGAGACCCTTTGTAATGGTGTTTACTTTATTTATTTTATTTATTAATTTTATGGGTTTTTAATTTTAAATACAACCTACATATCATTCTTTTATTATAATTTTATTTTACTAATAGTTTTAGTATAATAGTTTATTTCATTATTGTAATGAAGATAAAGGAATTTCATAAAGACCGTGAAGGGGATCAATCCAATTCCATGATAATGGAGGTGGAAAGTGAAAATTGTTGACTAAGACAAGTTTATGTAATTCCACCTAGGATTGAACTTTGATCTTCATATTGGCTTATGAAGATCATATAGTTTTGGCCACGCTATGACATGTTTTATATATTATGCATATTATATTAGTGTGTGATGCAATGAATGGTTATATATGTGTATAAGATGCTATGTATGGGATGATGCATGATAGGTAAATAAATAGACATCATAACTTAAAATTTAAAATTCCTTCGCCAAAATTTTAAGTCTTATACCACCCATAATTTAACGCCTGTCAAGACTAAGAACACCAAAATATAGGTTCTTCCAAAGTGAAGTACATTAGGTTATCATAGTAAGATAGGATGGGTAATGGTGTTATCCATGTGTTTAAAATGGCTACACTTAATTAGACTATCAAAATGGCTTTAGGCCTAAGGCATTAGATGGGATTATAACATACCGAGACATATGATGTCAAAATCCTATAAAGAATCGAAGAGTTACATGAGATGTAATTGGTAAGGAGTTATCTACCTAAATAACTTGATTTTATGCGCCATGCCAAAGCTGACTTAAAATTAAAGGAAATATGGATCTTAGCCCACTAAATCATTACAAATGTTGTAATTAATATTGAGGGTGAATATTTTAGTGGGATTTTTAAGAAATGCCCTAAAATAAAGATGGAACTAATTTTAATATTTATTTTGCATATGTGTAGATAAATGGCTTCAAATAACACTTCTACACTATCACTACGATCAGTCATTGAGAAGGAAAAACTAAAAGAAGATGGCACCAACTTCCTTTGCCGGTTTAGAAACTTGAGAATTATTCTCAAACTTGAGAATTATTTGGGGATCAATCCAATTCCATGATAATAGAGGTCGAAAGTGAAAATTTTTTACTAAGACAAGTTTATGTAATTCCACCTAGGATTGACCTTAGATCTTCATATTGGCTTATGAAGATCATATAGTTTTGGCCATGCTATGACATGTTTTATATATTATGCATATTAAATCAGTATGTGATGCAATGAAAGGTTATATATGTGTATAAGATGCTATGTATGGGATGATGCATGATAGGTAAATAAATAGACATCATAATTTAAAATTTAAAATTCCCTCGCCAAAATTTTAAGTCTTATGCCACCCATAATTATAACACCTATTAAGACTAAGATCACCAAAATGTAGGTTCTTCCAAAGTGAAGTACATTAGGTTATCATAGTAAGATAGGATGGGTAATGGTGTTACCCATGTGTTTAAAATGGTTACACTTAATTAGGCTATCAAAATGGCTTTGGGCCTAAGGAATTAGATAGGATTATAACATACCGAGACATATGATGTCAAAATCCTATAAAGAATCTAAGATTTACATAAGCTGTAATTGGTAAGGAGTTATCTACCTAAATAACTTGATTTTATGCGCCATGCCAAAGCTAACTTAAAATTAAGGGAAATATGGTTCTTACCCACTAAATCATTACAATTGTTGTAATTAATATTGAGGGTAAATATTTTAGTGGGATTTTTAAGAAATGCCCTAAAATAAAGATGGAACTAATTTTAATATTTATTTTGCATACATGTAGATCAATGGCTTCAAGTAACACTTCTACATTATCACTATGATCAGTCATTAAAAAGGACAAACTAAAAAAAGATGGCACCAACTTCCTTTGTCAATTTAGAAACTTGAGAATTATTCTCAAGTAAGAAAAGAAGTTATATGTGCTCGATGGCCCAATTCCTATTGTCCTATCTGCTGATGCCCAAAGGGCAGTTAAGGATAAATAAAAGAAACATGCTGATGATTTTGTTGATGTGAAATGTGTTATGTTAGCCAGAATGTGCCCCGAACTTCAGAAGAACCTTGATCATTTGAAGGCTTATGAGTTGAGTAATTATCTCAAATAGACACTCCAACAATAAGCAAGGCAAGATAGGTATGATACTACCAACGCATTGCATTCTTGTAAAATGGTTTAAGGTGCATTAGTAAGCTCTCATATTCTAAAAATGAAAGGATATATTCACTACAAGAAAATATCGAAATAGTAATGAAAAAATAGCAGCGAAATTCATTTCGTTGCTAATTAGCAACAAAAAATAAATTCTGTTGCTAAAACTGGTTGAAGTTTTTGGGATTTAGTAATGAAATACAAAATGGTTATATTGCATTGCTAAAAAAGGGGGAGATTTTAGTGCCAAAATATATCAACGAAAATTAGCAATGGAATGTTATTTCCATTGCTAAATATGGCACCAGTAGTTAGCAAAAAAAATTTGAAAGGAAATTTAGCAATGGAATATAATTTTCATAGCTAATTATGCAACAGAAATGAAAATTCATTGCTAAATAAAATACCATAACACAAATCATTTGTTAGAATAGCAACAAAATTATTTTCCGTTGCTAAAAAAGCAACAAAAATTATTTTTCGTTGCTATTTTACTATTTGCCCAAAGTATAAATTATTTCTTCAATCTTGCCATTATTTTCCCTGAGTATAAATTTTTTCTTTCAGTCTCGCCGTTTCTCTCTTCCTCTCCCTCTCCCTTTCCCTGTCCCTCTCTATAAGTGCCATCTCTTTGCCACCGTTTTCTCTCCTCTAGGGTGATAGAGCTATCGCCATGGCCAGCTCTTATTCAAAGGATAAAGCCTATCTCAATATAGTCATTGAAAAATGAAACATTTGTTTGAATCTATTAATTCACAATAGCTCTCCTACCTTTAATCCCTAGAGCATGACCCCTATCAACTAGATTATATAACCTAATTAAATATCATGGATCAGATTCATTGTTCTTCCTTTTTAGGTGAATTCTCTTTCTATCTTTCTATTTTTGTATTCATTCCATTAGGTTTTCTTTTTTAAAATTTGACTTTGATCTATCTGCTTTCTCATCTTTCAGTAGCATTCTTTACTTCCTTTTTTTTTTGCTGATCATGATATTCAAGATCTAATATCTTCCTTTTATTTTTTCCTAAAATCCTAGCTTTGGTTTCTAAGTGCAATTTAGTATCTAATTTATTTTTTCAATTTCTATTTGAGTTAGGAGATTGTGGAGGCTTACAATGAGGATCCCGAAAACCCTAAATATACATTCAACGGTGCTTCATATACTTTTTGTATATGGTTTTTGTTTAATCTAAAAATTTAGTATGAACAAAGTATTATTCTAAGAAGCAAACAGGTGCAATATTCATTATTAGTTATATAATTTTCATGAAAATTAATTAATTAATTAGTTGTTGAAATATATATATAACAACAAAATTTAGTTTTTTTTTAATTCTAATATCATTTTGGTTATTTACCTTCAAATATGCTTGTATGTGATGTAAATGTCCTTTTGCAAATTCTACATTCCTTATAGGGATTACAAAGTTGCTCATCAATCCGTCTCTCAGTAGGTAAACTACCATTACCACAATCTCATATTCCCTCTTATCATTTCTTTTTAAGCTTTGTTATAGCTTTAATGCTTCATTTGAAAAAATATTGATTGGTTGATTTGGGATGTCATTTTAAAGATTTCTAATCAGATAGTATTTGTCTTGCCATTTTAAGATTGTAATTTTGGGATCAATTTCAGAACGGATGCCAATTTAGGGTTTTTAATCTCAACTTAACATTTTTATTTTTGGGTTTTCTACTGAAGAAGATGGCCAAAATATACTTCATTTATTTTTTCTACATTGGAAAACTCATCCTTTAGAACGAATCTATCACAATGTGATGAGCTTAAGCTTTTTTCGTTACGATCGATAAATAAATAGCAGCTGGTTATTTTGATTATTTTCCTTCTTTTTTGTGCTTATTTTGGTTTACTCCTGGCTAGTTCTAGGTGCCAAAACTATCATCTTGTCTACTTAATTATTTATGATCATAACCACATAGATATTTCACATGCTTGTGTTGCAACAATATTTACTTTAATGCAAATGTGTAAGTGGACGTAAGGAGTTATTTATGAATATGCATCTCTCATATATATATATATATATATAAGCTTTAAGAGTTTACTAATAACATACTATTACAAATTGATTTTTAAAAATAGTAGGATTTTGTTATATATATGCATGTCCATTAGTGAAATAGTAACATTTTGTGACATATATAATATTTCTTTCTTTTTTTAAGGTCTAAACTGCAACTGGGAAGTTACGCATTTGCTCCATAGCTCTTAGGATGTTAATTGAGGTCGTTGTATTGAGCTCCTCTATTTTTGCATGTTTCAATGAGAATTTCATCAATTTGACCAAATCAATACAACTGGAATTATTAGGAAAAACTTAATTATTCCTTAGTTTGTTGATATGTAACTAAAACCTTCAACTTGCCCTTTTAATTATTTTATCTTGCTAGCTTTCCTTTTAGTATCTTGCCTTTTTGTGGTTTCGAGTCAAACATGTGATGTTTAGTGCTAGATTTTTTTTTTTTTGGTTGTAGATATGAGCTTGACAGTTACATAGTGATTTTGATGGTTCTAGCCATGAAATACTCAAACTTTATTTCTTTCAACAATTTCTTAGCTGAAAAGTTTTAAGTTTGTTCTCAATATAAAAAATAATTCTCTTTGCTTCCAATAAAAATCCTAGTTGATATCAAAATGAAAGTAAAGTAATAGTAATTCCACATCTTCATGTAATTATAAAGTGGGATCCAATCAAGATAGCTCAATCTCATACATTCAGGTTTTCAGCAAACATTTAGGTGCTTTCTTAGCTCATAGTTGTTGTGTCCTTTAGCTCATATCAAATCTATCACTTATTCTTTTTATTCAAATTTCCAATAAAATTCATTGTAGTTATAATCTAGGTTTTCAAGGAATTGGTTTCTGCTTATTGCAATTTGAATCTATGATAGTACTTGCTAGTGTTTGTATTATTATTGTTAAAGCTTGCCATTGAACTACTTATAGTGTTGTACTAGTAGATTAGATCTTAAGGTTGCTGTATTTGTGTCTACGTTATTTGGGATAGTAAGTACTTCAACAAATTTTTTTTATGCAAACTTGATAAACGAATGCAATCATAGCAATGATATCAAAAAGAAAGTAAAGACGTAGCATAGCCTAGTTTTCAAATTTTAATCTGTAATAATTAGAGTCAAAAAGGTATTGGCACTGTAAATATAAATTTTTCTTTCTTTATTTTGAACAAGCTACGGCTAGAACTTTTACAAAATAAAAATGAACTTGGCTGTGTTCTGCCTTGAGTTTGCAATAATTGAAGATGCTTAATGTGCAATTGCTGTAAACACACAATTTGCCTCCTTTTTTATTTTGTGTTAGCAATCTTATTTTTTGACAGGCACCAAAGAACTAAAGTAATATATCTATTTTTAATAAGACAAATGTGGATCTATTAGTTCTCATAAGTCACAACCGTGCTTATATATTCATAAATTTTGGCTTTTGGAGATTTTGATTATTATTTAATCATCCCAAAAATTAATTTAAAAAAAAATTGAACACATGAATATCTTAAAATTAAATAATATAATTAAATTAAATTCTAAAAGAAAAGATATAAGGAATCTCAATTAATAAATTCAAAAAATTATTGATTTTAATATTATGTATTATGTTCATGATAATGGACCTTTGATATACATATGTATTTCTTAATATAATAAAAGAAAGAAAAGTAAAGGTTGAGGCCAAAGGCAAGAAATTGCAAACAAAATGGATAACAAAATAATTATTATTTTATCGAAAGTGGGCTGCAATGTCAACTTTTTACATAATTTAATGCTCAAATTTTTCCTTCATTCACTTATTTTTATATGCACTCTCCACTTTTACAAAAGAAATGATGAAATAGCTTATCTAATTTTATAAAGTATCTTTATTCATTTATTTAGTCATGCTCACTTGTTGCTGCTATGCATTTGAGTTTGGATAGCTGTCATTTTTTTTAAAATTTTTGTTTGTTCTATTATGCAACATATTAAAGACTTCATGTACCCCTAATACTTTTCACTTGTTGATATGAATATTTACAATATTAGTTTGATATGAATATTAGAGCTTATGAATTTGGATGCTTTCCAGTAGTTGTACACTTAAAAAAGTATCTAATTTCAAAATAATCAACATTTAGCTATTATTTATTGTTCCTGGTTATTTGTGTTTGCTTAAAAATTATCCAGGGATTAGTGTAATTTTGCAATATATTTAAATGTATTCTTTGTTGGAAATAATAATTAAAAAAATTGTAATAAATTTTAGCGACGGAATGGCAATGAATTTTACCGTCGTGAATTATTTTTATTGGTGGGTGAATTTAGCAACGAAAAATTTTTTTAATTGCTAATTTTAGCAACAAAAATTTTATTATGTTGCTAATTTTGATTAATTCACCAAATCTACATTGGTTGGATTTAGCAATGGAAATTGAATTTCGTTACTGAAAAATAGCAACTGTCAAATTAGCAACCGCTGATTCTGTTGCTAATTTTCATTGCTATTTTTTATTAGGAATGGAAAATTGACATTTTCCGTTGCTAAATGGCTATTTTCTTATAGTGATTAATCACCTTAAAAGGATTGGATTTCCCATCACTTTAGAACTGGCCACATATTTGATCCTTAATTCATTACCTAATAGTTATAACAAGTTTGTTATGAACTATAATATGAATAATATGAAGAAATCCCTTGCTCAGCTACATGAGATGCTTAAAATAGCTAAACAAAGAATTAAGAAAAAGTTGAGTCATATTTTTATGGTCAATAAAGGAAATGGGATGAAAATAAGGGCAAGGGCAAGGCTAAGGCTAATGCAAAAATTACTAGCAAGCCAAAGGCATAAGTTGGACTTAAACCCAAGGAAAAACCTCTAAAGAAAGGACTTTGCTTCCATTGCAATGAACCTGGTAATTGAAAGAGGAATTGCAACCTCTACTTAGAAGAATTGAAGAAGAAGAAGAAGAAGAAGAAGAAGAAGAAGAAGAAGAAGAAGAAGAAGAAGAGTAATGAGACTATATCTTTGGGTATTTATGTTATAGAAATTAATTTATCTACTTCTAATTCCTAGGTATTAGATATTGGATGTGGTTCCCACATTTATCCAAATGTGCAAGGATGCAAAAGGAGTAGGCAACTGAAAAAGGGTGAAGTGGACCTGCAAGTTGGAAATGGAGCAAGAGTTGCTACTTTAGAGGTAGGGACTTATGAGTTACCTTTGCCCAATGAACTTCAGTTAGTTTTGAATAATTGCTTTTTTGTTCCCACTTTAAGTGGGAATATTATTTCAGTTTTTTATTTGGATGATGAAGGTTTTTCTTTTCTTATTAAGAATAAGAAATGTTCTATTTATTATGATGATATGTTTTATTGTATTGTTGATTCATATAATGGCCTTCAAATCCTAAATCTAGAAAAATCCAACAATAAGGATATATATAACATAACTACAAAGAAATCCAAACCTAATGGGTCAAATAAAACATATTTATGGCATTATCTCCTTGGTCATATAAATGAGAAACACATATCAAAACTCAATTAAGATGGACTTTTGGAATCATTTGATTTTGAATCATTTGAAAGTTGCAAATCTTGTTTATTTAGCAAGGTAACAAAGGATCCTTTCAATGGTATATATTGAAACGGCCACTAATTTATTGGGCCTTATACATACTGATGTATGTGGCCCATTAAGCATAAATATTAGGGGAGGTTTTCAATACTTCATTACTTTCATTGATGACTTCAATATATATGGCTATGTCTATCTAATGAAACATAAACATGAAACATTTGAAATGTTCAAAACTTTTCAAAATGAAGTTTAAAATCAACTTGGTAAAACTATTAAAGCACTTTGATATGATCGGGGTGGTGAATACTTAATCTATGAGTTTGATTATCATCTAAGAAATTGTGGAATTATTTCACAATTAACTTCACCAAGGATGCCATAATAGAATGGTGTTTCTAAAAGAAGGAATCAAACTTTATTAGATATAGGTCGAACAATGATGAGTTAAATAGATCTTCCTTTATACTTTTGGGGATCTACATTAGAAACTACTGCATTCACTCCGAACCTAGATCCATTTAAAGTTGTTGAAAAGATGCCATATGAGATATGGATTGGGAGAATTCCTAGTTTGTCTTTTCTAAAGACTTAGGCCTATGAGGCTAATGTCAAACAACAAGTCTTAGATAAATTAGCATCAAAATCTGATAAATGTCTTTTTGTGGGATTTCCTAAAAAAATTAAAGGATATTACTTTTATAATCCCTATAAGAATAAATTGTTTGTTGCTCGAAATGGTATCTTTCATAGAACTCAAGGAAGTTTGAGAACCACAAGATGGCATAGGACCATCAATGGAAACTTAACAAGTTTCACAAATAGTTGTGGAACCTATGCAATTTACACAAGAATTATGTAGATCTAATAGGATATCACATCAACCCGAGAGATATGGATTTCTCATAATAAATATTTGTAAAGTAATGCTTATGGATCATGATGAGTCTAATACCTATCAAGATGTTGTGTCAAGTCTAGATTCTGAGAAATGGCTAATGGCTATGAAATTTGAAATGCAATCAATGTATGACAATCAAGTTTGGAACTTGATTAATCCACCTAAAGGAATTCAAACCATTGGATGCAAATGGATTTTTAAGAAGAAAACTGACCTGGATGGGAAAGTACATACCTTTAATGCAAGATTTATTGCAAAAGGTTTCAAGCAAACTTATAGTATTGACTATGATGAAACTTTTTCACCAATCACAATGTTTAAAACAATAAGCATTCTTATTGCTATTTTTTGTGTATTATGACCACGAGATATGGCAAATGGATATCAAAGTAGCATTTCTTAATGAAAACTTACTTGAGGATATGTATATGACACAACGTGAAGGTTTTATTCATCTTGAGAATTACCAGAAGGTATGCAAGCTACAAAGATCCATTTATGGATTAAAGCAAGATTTTTGGAGCTGGAATCTTCATTTTGATGAAACAATCAAAGAGTTTGGATTCATCAAAAATGAAGATGAACCTTGTGTGTACAAGAAGGTTAGTAAGAGTGCAGTAATTTTTCTCGTTTTATATGTCGAATGACTTATTACTCATTGGGAATGATATCCCTATGTTGTAAAAGACTAAAGTTTGGTTAGGGAAATCTTTTTTAATGAAAGATCTAGGCAAAGCTACTTATATCCTTAGGATTAAGATCTATAAGGATAGAAATAAAAGGATAATTGGTCTAAGTCAAAGTACTAATATAGATAAGGTGTTGAATATGTTCAACATGCAAAATTCTAAAAAAAGGATTTTTGCCAATGTCTCGTGACATTACTATTGGCAAGACTCAATATCCTATAACATCTGATGAGCAAAACCAAATGAGTGTGATTCCTTATACCTTGGCTATAGGATCTGTTATGTATGACATGTTATGTACTAGATCAGACATTTTATATGCATTAAGCATAACAAGCAAATACCAGTTAGATCCTAGTGAAAGTCACTGGATAGCCATTAAGAATATCTTTAAGTACTTAAGAAGAACTAAGGATGCATTATTAGTGTATGGAAGATTGGAAGATGAGCTAGTAGTAAATGGTTACACAAATGCAAGCTTCCAATCTGACAAATATGACTATAGATCACAATTCGAATATGTGTTCTTATTGAATGGAGGTGATGTTAGCTGGAAAATTTCTAAACAAAGCATTGTCACTGATTCTACAATAGAAGCTGAGTATATAGCAACATAAAGTGCAATTAAAGAAGCAGTATGGATCAAGAAATTCATTGTTGAACTTGGAGTAGTTCCTAGTATCACAAATCCTAAAGACCTTTATTGTGATAATAATGGTGTTATAGCATAGGCTAAAGAGCCCAGATCCCATCAAAGCTCCAAACATATACTTAGGCATTTTCATCTCATTCCTTAAATCATTGAAAAAAGAGATGTCAAAGTATGTAGAGTACCAACAGATGATAACATTATTGATCCACTTATAAAGGCTCTCTTATTTATAAGCCAAACATGATGGTTATACTAGGTCTATGGGTATTAGACACTTATATGATTAGGCCTAGTGCAAGTGAGAGATTGTTAGTGGTTATGCCCTATGCCAAACATTTTGTTCTTTATATAAAATTTGATCATATTATTATATTGGGTTTTCATCATATTATTATATTGTTGGCATGTTACATTATAATAATATTTATAAATAACAATTTAATGTTATTTTTACTATCCATAGTCATTTATCATCAAAGAAATAATGATAAATAAATATTAGCATGAGTTTGATTGATAATCATGGGATGATTATATATGGTGATATAAATCAAACTTGTAGGTACTTGTTAGAAAATAGGGTATTGGATAGACCCCCTATGAGATCTATATAGGTTAATGTCATTATTGATCTTATTATAGTTATGTTATCAATCCTTAGATCTAAGATTATCACAGTATCCAATATGAGGAACATTATGTTTTGACATAATCAAACATTATCTTTAATTGGATAATAATAAAGGTTATAATTGGACATGATGAGAATCATGCAAAGGATAGTGAATAATCAAGATAAAATTTATCCCTCTTTTATTAGAGAGATATCTATTGGACCCCTCGATAAGTAGAATTGAGAAATACATGGCCATGCTCAAATGAATTGATGGAGCGATCAATGTCATTTGATATTATCAATCTACTTAATGATCAAGAAATTATATGTTTGGACTATATAAGTTTAACATGGACCATAACCTATGTTCAAACAAGATATCATGCGATAAAGGGATTATAACATATTCTATTAGGCTAAAAATGAATTATTGGTATTCATATTATTTGGATAGTCATAATATCTTGCTAGAGGCCACTTATAACTTATGGTCCAGCAATGGATTGAGGCCCACTATCAATATAATATGAACCTATTGGGTCGCACACTTAAAATGTGATGAATATACTAAGGCTTAATTCAGGCATTTCAAATTTTTTTTTGTGAAAAATTAAAATTTGAAATAAATATAAAAAATATTAATTAAGATTAATATTATAATTCTTATTTTAAAGAAGAAATAAAGTATTTCTTATTTTAATAAGAAATGTGCGCTCAAAATTTTCTCCCTCTAAATTAGGGTTAAGTCACCTATATATATATATATATATCCTAATAAGACACATATTAAAAGTGGCAGTTTTCATCTTTTTAGAAGAAAGAAAATTTTCATTTTTGTGTAACTTTGAGAAAAAATGGAGAATTAAAAACCCTAGCTTGCTAGAGAAGGGAGCTACCACCCCAGGCTATTTCAATCATCCATTTGAGCATGGATACCGATAGAGGATGTTGTTTCGGTAAAGGCGGCACCTAAAGAATCAATTTCCTACATTTTAAGAGGTTGGTGATCATTACACCCTTCTCATTGAATCAATTGGATCATATGGATCCTAGTGGATTTCTATTTTTTCGCTGCGATTTTGTTTTTATTTATTATTTTGAAACCCAACATATAAAAATGCATCACCTTATATTTTCAAAGATGAAAATAAAACTTTTCATGATAATTTTTCACGTTGTAAAAGTGTGATTTCTTGTAATGATTGCTCAATGTTGCCACCATTGCCTTTTGAACTTTTTATCTTTATTTTTTGGAAAAGGGCATTTGGACTTGATATATCTAGGTTTGTTGCAATCAAAACAAACAACATCACCAATGTTTTGTTGAAACTTTTCAGCCTTAAAATTTCACGGCTTTTTTGGAAATCTCCCATGTTTCATTTCCTTTTTATAGAACTTATGAAACTTTCCTATAATCATAGAAAATTCTTTATCATATATATTTTCACTAAAATCAACAGCTAAAATAACTCACTTCTATTTCTTTTTTGTTCTCTTGACTTTGCATAACAAGCTTATAAAATAACAAGAATCTAAAAAAATATTATTCAATTATTTTTCTTTCCAGATATTGGCAGAATACAAATTTGATTCAAAAATAATATATTGTAATTTTAATCACAAGATTTTATTTATGTTTATTTAACTTTAGCTTCAATCACAAAAATTTATTTAAGTTATATTTATTTATAAGTTGGAAAAAAAAAACCTTTAGGTTTACAAGCAATGGTTTAAAAATGTTGCATTAAATTTTAAGCAAGCGACAATTTTAAAAAAAGATTGCATTTGCTCAATCAAGAAGCTATTTAAATTAGGGATGGACATGAACTAGTTAATTAGTTTATGATCTATTTTTCAAATTCTTCAAAATTAAAGTCCAAGTACATTAACAATCGGTTAGCTAACTATTAGTTAACCAATAAAAAAATTAAATATACACAGTTATGATTATCCTATACTTTATAAAAGTATTATGTACTCATCTATCAAATTAAAATATGAATTTTATAAGTTTTAAATATAAAATACAAGTCAATAAAATTTAATATCAATGCAATAAAATAGAATCACATAAATATTAATTTATCGATCATCTATATTAACAATTGCATGATTTTAGTAATACAAGATTATTCTACAATACAAAAATAAATAAATAAGTATGAATGATAAACTTGAAAGCAGACATTAATTTTCAAGAAGGAAGCAAAGTAGATGATGAGAAAAGGCCAAAAAAATATTGAGCTATCATTTCTAAAATTAGAGTAGAATCTGAATATATGTGAAAGTTACCTTTATATTTATGTACATATATAAAATTAAATATAAATATGGTTAACCAAACATATAAATTCAAATCCAAATTCATTAACCATAATTTTAAAAATTAAAGTTCAAATCCAATAAAATTGGTTAATCACTACAATCAATTTGATTTTGATTTTAACTACTAATTTAATTGTTTTCTTTTCCAGCCCTAATTTGGATGTCTCAATTTTTAATTTCATATAATAGAGTCAAAGTGTTTCCAAATCATTACTTTTAATGTGCATTTAGTTAATTTTGCCAAAGTAATGTTGCCTAAAGCCACTTATGCGGTAATGGCTCTAATACATCTTTATTTTGTTTTAATGTTCTGTTATGCAACTTAGCATGCTTAAATAAAATTAAATTCCCCCCCCCCCCTGTAGCACCCTTATCCTTTAACCTATACATATTACTTTATTCTTCTCATTATGCAAGTTTAACAGTGCAACTTAAACATAAACCAACTATACAAAGAACATATATTCAAACTTAATACATAAGAGTGCTATACCAATAAAACTTTACAATATAAGTTAAACTCTCTTTACAAAATACAATAACTGATTAAAATCTTTATATACAATATCTCCAATACCATAAAAAAAACTTTACTTTATACAAAGAGCCCAAAATAAAAGTCTATAATAGTCTCTCTTGATGATTTGAGTTGGCCATCCTACAGCAGATATCACCTCAAAAAAATCTACATGGATAAAACACCCATGGTAATCTATAAAACTTAGTGGAAAATATAAAACATGAGGACGATCTCTTTTAAAGGTCGTCAAAAAGCAAAAACATACAATTATATCCTTAACACATGAACCAATCATTTAAAATGTGTTCATAATATTTTTACTTTAGGTACTATATTATACATGTTATCCTTATAACAATTATAAATTGCCTAATAATATTTCGACTGCTTATTGGTCTTACTCTTATTAATATTAATTTAAAAATTAAAGTTTTACACATCAAGTTTACATTGGATTCCTATATGTTATTCTTGTCTAACCACTTGACTTACCAATCTTTCTTAATTATTTATTAGATTACTCATGTGTTGAATTATTATCTTACTTCCATCTCAAATCTATATCATATACAGTTCACCACTTACAAGTTCATAAGTGATTTACCATTACATATAAGATATTGCATATCATTTCCCAATAGAAACAATTAAAAGAGTGATTATAAGAAAATCATACAAGACCATACAATAGTTAAAAGACATCACCAACATACATGCTTATACATATCTCTTACATTTCAATCTCCAAATAAATCAAATTCACAATTTATGAGTTCATAGTTCACTAATTATTACCGTATAGTGAGTCATACTTACCTCTTATCTCATTTACTCAAAACTCAATAATTATCATGTATTTGTGGTGATATACCTTTACATATTAGTACTTTAGCAAGACAACACATTTTATAAGTACAATTTCATGTATCAAGCATTCCTAAATGTAGGAAAAATATTAAATCCATCTCAAGGATTTCATACGTAAAACAACATAATGCTCCTTCACTTCACATTCATACTTTTCCACATGCTATACATTGTTGCTTATGAAGATAACATATATATATATATATATAATCTTATAAGAAGCATTTGTCTATGAAGATCATGTATGCGTTAATTAGAACATTGATAACACATTAATATCAAATAAGTTCATATGCATGACTTCTTGATCTAACATGACTAAGTGATTCTAATTTTCCGAGTACTCATCTTTATAATGTAGCCTCATATATGTATCATGTATTCCATATACCATATTTAATCATTATACTGTAATAACCGTAATGTATCATACTTTATTTTGGCCTGCTTAAATTCTAAAGGTGGATAACGGGAATGGTGGATACCTGAAGGTATCAAAATGGTAGATATCAGAAGATATTGAAACTATAGACCCAAACGGGGCTGGTTGTACTGTAGACCAATCAAGCGAACTCAAACGGGGTCAGCCAACAACCCAAACGAGGCTGTTCGTGATCTAAATGGTATCAACTATATTTTAGACCCAAATGGGGTCAACGATGGCTGCTACAATATCTCTATAGGCACCTATCTATCCACAATTAAACTCTAAAAGTAGGCAAATATATCTCTTTACTTTATTTTTCCAAACTTTACTTTACTTTGTTCAATCATATACATATGTGTATGTGAAAACCCATGTATAATGACATCCAAGGTAATCATATCCATGTTTATGTAATACTTTATTTAAACATGTGATCATACACATTATTGAGTATTGTTATTTCCTACTTGCAATTAGTTCAAGGAATAATCCCTTTTCAATCATTCATTTATATACATAGTAGTATAAATCTATTCATGGCTATAAGTAGGATAATCATAATCATATACATGTGCAGAAATAATTTTCTATAAAATTATATCATACTCATGATTAAACATCTTTATTCCATGCTTTAATTTTTCTTCATTATATATGTCTAGGTATCTTACATACATACGTATATATATATATACACACACACACACACACATGCACACCTTGGGTTTAATACCTTACAATACTTAAAACTTGCTTTACAACATGTAACTCTTTCACATACCATCTTATATGACATTCAATTATTTATACATAAATATACCTAATTGCTCTCTCATGCTTAAGCATAACAATTTATATTCATAAAATATATAAGCATGTACATGTTATCTTAACTAAATAATAAGTATAATAGTTCAAACATTTGTTATATGACATGTTTCATTTAATTATGCAATACCATCATATATTCTTAAACACATATTGTTTATATAAATTTCATTTATCATGCTTTAACATTTTAATATCATTCATGTATTTTTGCTATACATTTCAGCTCATTTATAAATATATCGTCATATGACACAAGCTCTTATGTATACACGTGGATAGTCAATTTTTATTTATTCATACAAATAAAAGTACACGAGTTTATAGCATGATAATTGTATACTTAATCTTGTATCACATTATAAGAAACTTATATATGAACATATATCCTTGTAGATATATATATGTTTAACCTACTAACATATAAGTATGTCATATAAGCATGATCTATATTCACATCATATGAGCATGATCTATATTTATAACATACGAGCATGATCTATGCTATGTAAATTAAGTAAACAATAACATACCTGTACTTATAAGAGTCATATACATACTTTATCATCTATTCATGCCTATTGCTTATAACATGGTAATATCGTGTGTATATATATATATATATACAAACACACAATCAAACTCAGGTATCAAATCAAGCAACTGTAATCATATAATACTATAATCATTTACCTTTACATTTTATTCAATAAACATAAGCATGTAGGTATAACCATATTCATTAAAATAAGTAATTATCCATATGCTTGTTCAATACTATATTTCCTAAATTATCATGCACTTATAGCTTTAGTTTATAATATTATCATACCTTTTAGTCATATACATATATCATCTAACATCATAGTCATGTATAAATTAACAATACCATTATTATTAACTATGATTATACAACCAAAAATATCATCATTTTATGATTAAATTACTGTAAAAATCATATTATTACATGTGGTACATTTATACATCAAAGAATTAAGTTATAGCAAATAAGATACACAAATTTTTAGTTCTATTTAACAATTTAATTTTGCCATACTAAATTGCCAAATTAACCAAATTGGACTTTTAAATAATAATCTTTTATATGACTTGTTTCTCATGCTTCAAATACCAGTCAAAGAGGACCATTAAATTAGGAGTTATAACCCAAACATTATAGACTGTCGAAGAGCACATTTTTTTCGAAAATAGTGTATGTGATCACATTGAAAAATTCGTGGAACAAAATGAGTACAGAATTAAACTAACATTTATTCATAAGAGTTGTACTCCTGTAAGTATATTTTAACTGGAATTTTGTCCCATAGCATTTTGATCTTTCTATCATGAGTTATAAGAAAAACACTACAACTTATTCGTTAACACTATACAGCAATTCAAAATAACAAAATCAGTTTTAGTTACAAATTAGAAAATTCAAAGAAGAAAATTTGTACAAATTTAAGCCAACTTTCATATTTATCCAAGATTTTTCCTCATAGGATTTAGACTTCTCTATCAAAAATTATTTCAAAAATACAGCAACTTGCTCTCTACAACTAGACAGCTTCCCACTATAAATTTAAAGTAAAAATCAAAAATACTTATGGACAGAATAGCATTTAGGTTTTTTCTACAAAATTATGAATCCATGTCTTAAGTTTAATTAACTTCCCAAATTGGAGCTATAAAACTCGAGATATTCATAAAATTCTGAAACTGGTTCAAAGAGACTTAACCCAGAATTTCTAATTCATTAACTTTTCTTCTTTCAACTTTGATTTGCATGCTTTCAATTCATCTCTTCCATAAACCAACTATTATAATAACACAATTAACATCATTATATTCATGCAAAAAAAAAAAACACATGCAAAGTTGATTTTACACTTTAATTCCTCACCTTGGCCGAATTCCACAACAAGCTTCCTTCACTCCTTTACCATCTCATTTCCTTTGCTCTTTCTACTCTTTTCTCCTTCTTGATGATTCACTCTTAAAACTTATAAATCATCCACATGCAAAGTGTTTCTCTTAAATAATTAAAAGATTAAGGATGGAGGACTAATAAGAGAGAAATGAGAGATGGGAGAAGAAAGCAAAAATCTGAAATTTCCCTTCCATAAGCTATCCCACTCAAATAATCCTACCAATTCTTGCATTTCTCTCCCTTAAATACAAGAGTTTAGCCTTTTTAAAGGGGTGAAAAAGTTCTCTTTCGGTCCTCCTAGAAATTGCATGTTGGAAAGTTGCCCTTACTCTTTTTGCATGTCAAAAAGTTACCCCTTTTATTTCCTTCTTTAAAAAATTAACCCCTTCCTTTCTTTCTTTTCATTCATAATTGACCCCATTTATCTCTTTATTTTAAAATTGACCCCCACATGAGCCACCTTTACAATTTGATCCCAAACTTTTGGTTCTATACTTCAATTGGACCTTTGAATAACTTTATGCCCAATAAATCATATTTAAAGATAAGCTAAAATAATATTTTCACTTGTCCCTTAACTCAAATTTGAATTTTGCATATTTAATTTCATCTTAATCAAATAAAATCTCATTCATTCATCCATTTATAACTAGGGTCCTGTTTGGGGCCTCAGAACACCCCTCCCCCCCCCCCCCTCTTTTCATTGATAAAAAAAATGATCTTTATAAAAGAAGAGATCAAAGACAAGGGGGATAATCATCCCAAACAAAAATCAGATCATACAATAATGATGTTCTAGCTAACTTGTGAGCCTTAAAGTTGTTAGACCTATTAATCCAAGATAATTTAATATCTAGTCTATTAGAAAAAAAAATTACAATCCGAAACAATAACACTAAATTTTGAAAAATCTTTAAAAGTACTATTAAACATAAAAGTAAGCTCCTGAGTATCTGCATAAATGATGCAATTCGTATGGAGATGTACTTCAATCCATAATAAGATAAAATGAAGTGCCACTCCTTCAACAACTCTGGGGGAAAAAAACTTCATGACAATAACCTGAGATAGCTTTGAAAAAGAGACCTTCAGCATTCTTGAAAATAGCTCCAAATCTAGTTCTACCTTGATCAGCAAAGACCACAGAATCAATGTTAAAGCTCCATGACTTGTTCATACCTTGCAAAGAGAAAGATGACATTGGATTGCAATCAGATCCTGTACCAAAATATTATTTAAAACCTCTTTTGTCGCTCTCCATTCTCTTAGAAAAGAAAGAGGATATTCAACCACAATATGAAGGGCCATCAGCACATTGTTACACATAAGCTTGTTCCTAACATTCCATATTTGCCACATAATCACACTCATACCCTCAACCTTATCTTTGTTAAGCAAAGTTGACACATAAAAAAAATATCCAATAAAGGTACATGTGTATCATGATCAAGAAGGCCAAAAATACTCCATACCTCTTTAGCAAAAAGCACCCAAAAAATAAATGGGAACAATCCTCCTCATCATCATAAAAAAAGTAAGAAGGACTCATAGAGATAAGCTTTTGAAACAATCTAGCTCTAACTAGTAAAAAGTTTCTAAGAGCTCTCCATAAAAAATTTTAAACTTTAAGAGGAATATATAACTGCCAAATGAGTTTCCAAATATTGTTTGTCATGCGTTACTCCTTTGTAATGCCTCTAATAGCCAGCTGGTACCCACTTTTCATCAAATAACAATCTCGTTTATCATAATGCAAAATTAACCTATCACTTTTGTTGAACATAATCAACAAAATTTTTAAATATCTTGAACATCTTCCACATAACAAAATTTGACAATTTTATCAACATCCCATTCATTTCCTTTATTTTTCATAAATGCATAAACTTTTACCTCATCATCCACAATCTCCATCCCTGTTTAACAAGCATAGCCAGGTTAAAAAAGAGTTCATCATCTTTGATAATTCTTCACATATAGATAACATATCATGAACACACTCATACAATATGTAAGAATAGCCTAAGCTATAGACTTCAATAGAATCTCCTTATCAGCTCTTGACAAAAACTTATTATTCCAAGTTAAAACCATCTACATCAATTTATTCTCTAAGAATCCAAAAATAAGTCTCTTAATCTGCCCAATTAAATAAGGTAATCCCAAATATCTACCATGATTAAGAGGGGTATTAACCTCAAGAATCCCAAAAATCAAGCTTCTATCATTCATGGATACACTAAGGCTAAATAATATCCTCGACTTTTGGAAATTGATAGATTGACCAGAAGCTACTTCATATTTTTGGAGGATCTCCTTTATAGAATTGTACTCCCAACTTAAAGCTTTAACAAAGAAAAGAGAATCATCTACAATAAGCAAATGAGAAACTCAGGCCCCCTCACACTAGCTCTAAACCTCTAAATAAGCCCTCTCTTCTTAGCATCTTTAAACAAATATGATAGATCCTCAGCAAAAATAATGAATAGATAAAGAAAGATCGGGTCACCCTATCTAAGATCTCTATCTGGAATAAAAAGACCCACTTCCCTCCCATTAAAAAGGAAAGTGTACTTCACATTGTTGATGCACATCATCATCAAGTCAACCCATCTCCTATAGAAACCTAAACCCAACAACATATTCTCTAAGAAAAACTAGTTACCTCTATCATAAGCTTTGTTAATGTCAATCTTAAGAGCTAAATGACCGGGTTTACCCACATAGTGATTTTTCATGCTATGTATTAATTCAAAGGCAACCAAAATATTTTATGTAATCAATCTACCTCGTATAAATACATATTGATATTCAGAGATAATATTTGATAAAAAATGTTTCAATCTATTAGCAAGCACTTTAGAAATAATTTTGTATAAGACATTACACAGTGCAATTGGCCTAAAATCCTTCACAGTCTCTAGTTTATCAATTTTTGGAATTAACACAATAAAAGTGTCGGTAAGAGATTCAGGAAACATACCATTTGCAATCCTTTGTCGACAACCAATAATAATAGCTTTGCTAATAATATCCCAAAATATCTAGAAAAAAGTAGGATTGAGACCATCCGGACATGATGAGTTATCTGGATGCATTTGAAAAGCAACTTCTCGAAACTCCTCATCCGAGAAAGGAAGTAGCAGTGAATTATCAACCAAATTGGTAACCCATGAACAAATAGTATTTAAACCTTTAAGCTGCTTGTTAAAATAATCCAATATCATATCACTTAAAACCACATTATCCGAAGCCCATTCACCTTGTTGATGTTTTAAAATCGAAACTTGATTTTTCTTTCTTCTAACATTCGTCTGAGAGTGAAAATATTTGGGATTTTGATCCCCATGCTTCAGCCAAAATATTTTTTCTCTTTGCCTCCACTTAATTTCTTCTTGCTTTAAAAAACTTATACTCTAAATTTGAAGCTTTCATCTGATCAGTCGTGAGCTGAACATGCCCTTTATGTGGCAAATTTAATTTTTATTCTATAGCTCTCCTCTTCTCTATAGCAACCCAGTATATGTTAGAGCCCAAAAATTCCAAAGATCTACAACACACTAATTTTCATTCCATTAGACCCAAAATCTACCCATCTCGACTTGACAACATTCATCACATCAAGTTCAAGCAACCATTTATTCTCAAATATAAATCTTCTTTCATGACTCAAATTGAAGTTTTTATTCAGATCAATCAAAAGAGTATAATGGTCTGAGGTAGGAGAAAATATGACTTGGAAGTAGCAATTTGGAATAGATGATAAAAAAGCAGCACTTCCCATACCTCTATCAAGTTTATCATTACAAAAAAAATAGAATAGCGATGAAAATTAGCAAGGACAATAAAATTTATTGCTAAACGCACCATTTAGCGACAACATTGCGACGAAAAATGATTTTTGTCGCAAATATTATTAGGGCCTAGTGGAAAAACAGATTTTGCGACAATTTAGCGATAAATAATTTATGTTGTAGCTAATTTTGGCACCAAAATTTTGGTGCAAAAAATAGAGACGACATTGAGAGCACAAAACCCTCGCTAAATCTTAATTCATGGCTAAAATAATTTATGAACCATTTAGCGAGGACTTAATCCTCGCTAATTTTGCAAGAAACAAATCCTCACTAAGTTAGAAAGGACATACCCCTCGCTAACGGTCAAATGGTTTTATATTTGATATATGAAGGATTTGGCGAGGACATTATCCTCGCTAATTTTGCTAGGACTAAAATCCTCGCTAAATTGGCGAGGACAATTTCTTCGCCAAACTGTAAATCACATGCCATTTGGTTTATGAAGGATTTGGCGAGGACATTGTCCTCGCTAATTTTTCTAGGACTAAAATCCTCGCTAAATTGGTGAGGACAATTCCTTTGCCAAACCGTGAATCACATGCCATTTGGTTTATGAAGGATTTCGCGAGAAAATTGTCCACGTTAATTTTTCTAGGACTAAAATCCTCGCTAAATTGGCGAGGACAATTCCCTCACCAAATCGTGAATCACATGCCATTTGGTTTATGAAGGATTTCACGAGGACATTGTCATCGCTAATTTTGCTAGGACTAAAATCCTCGCTAAATTGGCGAGGACAATTCCCTCGCCAAACCGTGAATCACATGCCATTTGGTTTATGAAGGATTTGTCCTCGCCAATTTTGCTAAATGTCCTCGCTAATTTTGCTAGGAATTAAATCCTTACTAAATTGGCGAGGACAATTCTCTCGCCAAATCGTGAATCACATGCCATTTGGTTTATGAAGGATTTGTCCTCGCTAATTTTGCTAGGACTAAAATCCTCACTAAATTGGCGAGGAAAATTCCCTCACAAAAATTAAATAAACTATATTATTATTAATTAAATTAACTAAATTAAATTATTATTTTTATATTTAATAATATTAATTATATAATAAAAACTTAGATGAACTAGATTATTGTTATTGAAATTAACTAAATTAAATTAAATTATTATATTTATATTCATTTATTAATATTAATTCTTATTAATTATATAATAAAAGAAATAAATTTTAAGAATATAATTTAGCTTGGATTCTAGTCCTCGCCAATAGTTTGTAAAGTGGTGTGAGTTTTAACCATTTAGCAAGGAAATAGCCCTCGCTAATTTAGCTTGGAATGTAGTCCTCGCCAATTTAGTGAGGACATATCCCTCGCTATTCCCTCACTGATATTTAATTCATCATACTTAATTATATTTAATTTTGTAAGTTTAGTTAATTTAATTTTTTTAGCAAAAATTAAATAAACTAAATTATTATTAATTAAATTAAATTATTTTTTTATATTTAATAATAGTAATTATTAATAATTATATAATAAAAATTTATATTGTTAGGAAACTATTCTCGAAAAAATAGCTAGGAAAAAGTTCTCGAAAGATTTGCGAGAGGTATTCCCTAACTGATTTCCTTAAAATTTTGAGCGGGACAAAACTAGTGTTAGCAGGATTTTTTCACTCATTCGCTTTCTTCTCTTTAGGCTTACAAACAAAACCCTAATCTATTCTCTACTTTCTTATTCGTTCTGCTCTATCTCTTTCTCCCGCCTCTCACTCTTTCTTGCTCTTTCGCCTCATTCTATAAATCAAAAATCACAAAGTTGCTTTGGCCGGCGAAGGTATCTTAATGATAATATCTTAAACAATCACTGATATGAAAAAAGGGACAAGTACTGTCAGAATTTTGGCAAGGGAAGAGAGCGAACAGCTTGTTCATGATTACGCTTGGGATTCAGTGATCTTCGATCCGTTATTAGGTATGCCTTCGAATTGCGACTATTTTATTAAGTCAAATTTAGTTGTTTTATTTTCCCCTTAAATAGTTTGGTTAAATGCCATTTAAATTTTTCTTTGTATAGTAGAAAGGGAAAGTAGAGTTAGTAATGCCTATGTAATTCTTTTGGTATATGATAGAGGAATTGATATTAAATATTAATGATGCACAGGTATTAGAGGATATGATTTCCTTTTCATGTCTCAGTTGCTCTATCTTTTTCATGATCCTGTGTGTGCATGTAATGTTGAATTATATGTTTTTTTCTCAATTTTCAGTGTTCGAGATAATGACAAAACTAATCTTGACTTTTTCTTGCATTAAAGAGCAAAAAAAACAAGCAAAAAATTTATTCTAAAATGAAGGTTGCTGTAAAAATTTTTTATTTATTTTTTATTTTTAATGTATGTTAATGTTGACATAACAATTTGAATTTCAAATATTCAAAAATCCTTACATTAAGCCAAGCATTAAATCTTTAATGATGACGAAGCCTGAATATTTTTAGAACCTTAGGACCACTGGAAGAAGTTGGTTGTCAATTTGTCTCATCTTATCTTGTATTCATGGCTGTTGATTATGAGTTTTAGAAACTTTGTTTGCACTTGACTTTGACCTGGCATGGACAATAAGGAGGATTTTGATTATAGCCATTGATGATGGGTCATTTTTCTTTTCTTTTTTGTATTGCATTCAAATGTTTTTAGGCATGGCCTCCAAACCTTAGATGTTATTAGCTACATGTTATTTTAATTGAAGTTCTTGATTTGGTGCCTTGATATATCTTATTAAGTAGAAAATGTGATGATTATTGTTCTGAGTGTGTATTGGCACAGACATCTTCCAAAAGGCATTAATATTATTATGCTCTTATTATATCAAACCAGGGATTTTTGCTTCAATCTTCTTGTTTCTTTTGTTTTAATTCCATTTACATAGCTCACTTATTTTTCTTTTTTTATTTCTCTGTAGATTCACGGAATTTATGGAACCAGAAATCATTGATATCCAAATGATGCTGAGATTTCATGAAAACATCAACTTGACTTTACTAGCTATTTGATAAAAACTAATTATCTCATATGCCATTATATTCCTCTTTGGTGTAGCAAATTAACTGAAGATTTGTTTACATCATTCTCTGATTTAAATTTTATGATTTTATTTTATGGATGCCATTAGGCTTGTGAGTCATACATGTAGTCAACAAATTGCATCAGCACATTTGTTTCCATTAAGCAAGTCTGGAAACAGACCCTTGAAAAGCTTAGTAGTCAGTACACCACATATAGCCAAAATACAATCCTTCCTGTCTTGCATATTAGGCATTAGGAAATCAAGATACCAACACTTAAGAGCATGTTACAATTTGATCACATCCTAGTCTATAAGCTAACTTTTGGTGTAATTTTAATGTTTCAAACTAATTTATGTGTCTTGAAAATGAATATTCATGCAGTAGGAATGTATTGCATTTTGCTGTTATTTTATTGAATATTTCTGGACATTAAGTTTGCTATATTTTGGGTCCATCATGGACCTGCCTTCTGACAGCTAGAAGAATCAGCTAATCCTATTTGCATTACAGGACGCAGCTTCATTTTGGAATCAGCAGCCTCTGGCTGCAAGGGAATATGCATCAAGTACTATTATACCAGCATGTATGGTTGTTGCAAATATAACGAACAATGCCAGAGATCTTATTGAGAAAGAAGTTAATGCCTTCTCTCAAAGTCCTGATAATAGCTTGCACATGCTTCCTTCAACCCCTCAGGTTTGTGAGACTGCTCCCAAATCATCCATTGACTGGCTGTAATTGACATGCAATTACTATAGGAAGGAATAAGCTATAAATTTCTCTCTTAACTATTGAATCTTTGTTTAGAAAATGAAGAAACCATTCTTCCTCTAGTATACATATTTTTTTATAAGTGTTGTTTTGCATTTCTGGTTTTAGACTGCCTTGGAAAAGGTGTCTCTAAGGTGAATTATTAATTTGGTCTGCATTAATTTGTATTTTTCGAATCTTAAATGTATGGTGGTTTGCTAAACTTGGTTTATTTGTGTGTTGAAGGCCGTTGCAAATGTGAACACAATTATTGGCCCTACATTAGTTGGCAAGGTTAGTTTATGGATTTCTTCATTGCTACTAAAATATATTTTTATTTTTGATCGTTACCATTGTTCATATATACTTCTATAATGTATTAATAAATTGGCATAAAAGGGAATGGTATCTAATGAAAATTTCACCATTTGGTTAGGTGGTTATTGGAATGGATGTTGCTGCGTCTAAATTTTATGGATCGAATAAAACTTATGATCTGAACTTCAAACAAGAGGTGAGTTTCTTGTGGCTGGTGGTGTTGTTACAATGTTTGAATCCAGACAAACAACTTGAGCTTGAGTAGCTAGAATAATTGAGGAATGACATCATATTTCTGTTGCAAACATTATTAGTTTGTCTTACCTTGTTGTCTGAGAATCTCACTCTGGTACCAGTAGCATTTACTGTATCTCACAAATTATATTTATATTCTTGTCTTGGTTAGAGAGATACATAAATTAAGAAACACAATCACAGTCGAACCTGTACATTGATATTCCATTTTTCCTTCATAAAAGGAGAATCAAAAGCTTAATTTACTGACTCAACAATATTCTATCAAGAACTTGGAATAATATATAGTTGGGTATAAATTATATATCTGGAAATAAATAACTTTACATTGAAAGGCAGAGTAGATAGCTAATAAGGGAATTGACAGAGGGTGAGAGAAAATGCGTTATTAAAAATCCTGCCTTTTTGTTGGAATTCTGATGGTTGAAGTTGTAGAGAGTACACACTATCTTGAATCTGATGATACTCATGGATAATTCACTTTATTTTTCATATTAATTTTTTAATTTTTTTCAAGGTTAAGTGATTATGAAATTAAAAGTGTACGTGCAAATTACTTCGTATGTTTGAAAAATATGGGACACATACAAGATAATAAGATAAATTATTGATATTTTGTTGCACAAAGCTAATTACAGTTTTATTAATATTTCATTCTACATCAACTATAAATAGTATAATAGCATTTTTATTTAATAAATAATATTTATTCTATTTGATTTTATAATATAAAGTGTATATATATTTTTGTTTGATAAAATTATTTTTATCAATACCAATGAATATGAATAATAAAATAGTTTAAGTGAGCATAGTTCTTCCTTTCTCTGCTGAAATGTTATTGCTTTGTTTTTACCAAAGAATTTAGTTTGCATTGTCATCATGGATCTGGATTGCAATCAGCAATTACTAGCATTTTGAAAATGCCAAGAGAATTCTTTCATCTAAGGAGAGTTCTTCATAAGTACCCCAACAGTAGATTGATAAGGTAAAATAAAATTTTGAATTCCGTGAATTAATTTAAAACCTTGAAGATATTGATAAGTGTGAATTATATGTAGTTTTTAATGTGTTTTTAGTTGTTTTATTTAGTTATTTTGGTTTTATTTGGGTTAAATTATAGTTATTTTGTTAATATTTATATTTTTAGAGTTAATTCTGTGTTTGCATGATTTTCAGGGCTAAAATGATGAAAAAGGGCTTAAAGTGTGAAAAGTGCAAAGTTTTGGGCCAAAAGCACAAATATTGGAAGTTTAAGCGAGAAAACTAGCTCTTAGTCCAGAGGATGGAGCCGTGGCCACGTGAATATATTGAAGGAATTTACACGTGACCACGTATAAGAGTAAAGTGAAGGGTAACGTGGCCATGTGAAGTAGAAATGAAGGAATAAGAGAAAAAGGACGTGACCACGTGAAGAAACAAAGGAGAAAATAAGCCATACACATGACCACGTGTGATGGAGTGTACATTCCACACGTGACCACGTGTGAGGAAGGAAAGGAACACGTGACCACGTGTTCCTCAATGCAAAAGGATGCGTGGCCACGTGATTTTACTCTCCCATCGCGCGAAGGATTCGTCAGACTTCCTGTTTTGAGCAGACTTCCTTTCCTATCTTGATTCTGCAATTTAAGAAGAATTCTACCACGTTTTTGCCTATAAATAGAGCTCAAAAAAACAGAAGAAAAAGCGGAGATCATTAGTTTTAGCTTTGTTTTTCTTAAGTTTTTACGTTCCAAGTTTTTCAGTTTTTATTCAAGCTTTTGTTTTTAGTCTTAACTATGTCTTTTGAGTAGTTTTCTTTAACTTTTGCTAAAGGATACTTGAATCCTTGACTTGTATTGTTATGACTTAAGTTTGTGCTTCAATCCAATTACAAGTTTGATTATTTCTTGGTTCTTAAGTATAATCTTGCTCTTATTCAACTTTAAGTTAATTATTAACGTGACTGAACATCGGTTAACTAATTGAGTTAAGTTGATTAATGACTTGCATGTTCTTGGGTTAATTAAGTTGGATTAATGCATGTTATAATCTGAATAAGTTATGACTATGTGTTAATTTGAGTAAGTTAAGATTAAGAAAGGTGTAACCAAGAATAGGTGGAAGTTAAAGCTCTTGAGAAAGGTTTTAATAGACATCTAGGAGATTAATTTAGATTTGTATGCTACGTATTAAATTGTTCTGAATAAGAGAGTTTGATACTTAGAAAGATAATCTTGAGAAAGTTATCTGGGTTTATTAAACTGAATTTTCCATAATCACTTGTATGTTTTATGTTTATTAAGTCATATCAATATTGGTTAAGGTGGATAGTCCTTTAGTGAAAGTTGTTTTTATCATTGATTTTTTAACTCATTTAAATTACTTGTTTTCAATAGAGTTTTCTTAATTTTTGTTTACTTTACTTGTTTTATTTTGGATTTGGTTTTTATTCTTCAAAACATTATAAAATTTGAGATTTCTTTTCTCTCTTTACACACATAAATTGGTTTTAAAATTGAATTAGCACACAAGCACAAGTTTTCCCTTGGGTTCGATATTTTGGGTCTTAATTCTATTTCCCTATATTACTATCCGATCTAGTACACTTGCTAGACACCGGTCAAGTTTTTGGCGCCGTTGCCGGGGAAAGTACATTGGCGTTTGTTTGTTTAATTTGATTTTAAAAGAAATTCTTGTGTGTTTTCTTCTCTTCTTCGTCTAATTTCTTATTTTCTTTTTGATTAACTAAGTGGTTTATGGTTAGAGACAACCCCATCTTGCCATTAGACCCTGAAATTGAGAGGACATTCCATAGGATTAGAAGGCTAAGAGACAATATGAACGATCCAGAAATTGAGCAGCCTATGAATGATCCACCACCTAGGATTGAAGAGCAAAATGCACCACCCCAAGCTCCCGGGAATGGGTATAGACCTAGAACCATAAGGGATTATGCTATCCCTAGGTGGAATGAAGAACATAGAATCATTAGAATTCCTCACCACCAACCCTTTGAGATTAAACCCGCTACCATCACTATGGTACAAAGAAACCAATTTTCGGGTTCAGATATAGAGGATCCAGCACAACATTTGGATATGTTCTTAGAAGTGAGTGACACTGTGCAAATTCCTAATGTATCGACTGATGCAATTAGGTTGAAACTTTTCCCATTCACCCTCATAGGAAAAGCTAGGGATTGGCTTCAAATGCTACCAAATCAATCCATCCACTCTTGGCAACAAATGCAAGAGAAATTTCTTTGCAAGTTTTTCCCACCTACTAAGACCGCCCTCATTAGGAAACAAATTAGTGATTTTCAGCAGTTTTATGAGGAACCATTCCATGAAGCTTGGGAAAGATTTAGAAGACTCTTGAAAAGTTGTCCTCATCATGAAGTTCCTATTTTTCAATTGATGCATATTTTTTTATGCAGGTGCTCATCCATCAACAAGATCTTTGCTAGATGCAGCCTCCAATGGAAGCTTCATGAATCAAATTCCTGAGGACGCATTTCTACTCCTTGATGAGATGGCCACCAATGATGCTCAATGGGCAAGCTCTAGAGCAACTCAAAAGAAACAGGGAGTTCATAATGTTGATGAAATTGCCATGTTAAAAGCTCAATTGGAATTAATGGAAAAAAGACATTTAAAAGAAATTAATGAGCTTAAATCTAAAAATGTCTCTATGTTGTCTAATGAAGTTGATTCTTATGCAGGAATTTCAGGACCTTTGGGGATGAAGAATGCTGAAAATATGGTGGAAGAAGTGAATGCCTTGAATCCATATAGCAACACATACAATCCGGGATGGAGAAGCCATCCAAATTTCTCATGGAGAGAAGGTAACCAAGGTACTACTTCTTCTAACCCAAACCCGAAACCCCCATTTAATCACAACCCTACTTCCAATAATCACATTCCATACCAAAACCAAGCTCCACCACACTACCCTAACCAATACCCATCTCAAGCATACCACCAACCACCGGATTTTCAAAAAACTCAACCTCCCCCTCCACAAGATAAGAAATCCAACATTGAAGAGATGATTGCAAATTTAATGGCTTCCCAAAATTCCATCTTAGCTAGTCAAGATGCTAGATGGAAAGCACAAGATATTTGGATGAGAAATCAAGAGGCATCCATTAGGAACTTAGAGAACCAAATGGGATAGCTTGCTTCTTCTTTGTCAAACCGAACTCAAGGAACATTTCCATCAAATGTTGACCGAAATCCAAAGGAAGAAGCCAAAGCAATCACTTTAAGGAGTGGGAAGGAACTAGAGGAGACTGAATTTGGTAAGAATGCTTCTAAAAAGGTGGAACCGACAACGGAGGTAAGTATTTCTAATTCTAAAAGTAGTGAAGAAGTGCCTCCTAAGGTCGAGAAGGGTAAAGGTAAAGAAAAACTTGTTTCCACTGTTCTTGATGAGTCTCAATTACCTTTTCCTGTTCTAGCTAGGAAAGAGAAACAAAATGAACAATTAAGTAGATTTTTGGACATGTTTAAAAAGCTACATATAAACTTACCATTTGCTGAAGCTTTATTACACATGCCTAAATATGCTAAATTCATGAAAGAATTGTGCTCTAATAAGAAAAAGCTAGAAGGCATAGGAACAGTTCAATTGTCTGGTAATTGTAGTGCTATATTGACCAATAAAATTCCTGAAAAATTGGAAGATCCAGGTAGTTTTACATTGCCTTGTGAACTAGGGGGAAATTTTGTTGGTAATGCTTTATGTCATTTGGGTGCTAGTATTAATCTAATGCCTTATTCAATTTGCAGGAAATTGAATCTAGGTGATTTGAAGGAAACCCGAATGATGCTTCAATTGGCGGATAGATCGGTAAAAAGGCCAAAGGGAATCATTGAAGACTTGTTGGTTAAAGTAGGGAATTTTATATTTCCAGTAGATTTTGTGGTGATGGACATGGAAGAGGATAGAAAAGTGCCTTTAATTGTGGGGAGGCCATTCTTGAACACAGCAAGAGCTTTAATTGATGTCCATGGACAAACAGTTACTTTAAGATTTAATGAGGAGGAAATAATTTTTAATGTTAATAAAATATTAAAACATCCCTCATATGATTTTGAAGAATCTATCTACTTTATTGATGAGGTTCAAGAATGTGCCAACGCAAAGCAAGAGGAAATCATTCTCAAGGATAAGCTTTAAAATTGCTTAATGCATCCAAAAAGAATGGACGAGTTGGACACAAAGGAGAAAAAATTGATACAAATTTTGGAACAAGAGCACAGTGAGGATAAGGAAGAGGAGGATGAACCATCCCCTCCTAAGGGAGACCCTAAACTTAAAACACTTCCATCTCATTTGAAATATGTGTTTTTAAGTGATAATGCTAATCCGGTCATTATTTCATCTTTGTTGACAGATTTGGAAGAAGAAATGCTCATTGGAGTGCTAAAAAAACACAAAGGAGCAATAGGTTGGGCAACATCCGATTTAAAAGGAATTAGCCCAAGCTATTGTACACATCGCATACCCATGGAGGACAATTTTAAGCCAGTGGTACAACCTCAAAGAAGGCTCAACCCAACTATGCAAGAGGTAGTGAAGAAAGAGGTATTGAAACTACTTGATGCAGGTATTATCTATCCTATCTCTGATAGTAGTTGGGTTAGTCCTGTTCAATGTGTGCCTAAAAAAGGAGGAATGACTGTAGTAACAAATGAAAATAATGAATTAATTCCTACACGCACAGTAACGGGATGGAGAGTATGCATTGATTATAGAAGATTAAATAAGGCCACTAGAAAAGATCATTTCCCATTGCCCTTTATTGATCAAATGCTAGAAAGGTTAGCAGAAAATAAATTTTATTGTTTCCTAGATGGATATTCGGGGTACATGCAAATACCTATAGCCCCGAAAGATCAAGAAAAGACCACGTTTACATGTCCATATGGAACATTTGCATATAGGAGAATGCCTTTGGTCTTTGTAATGCACCCGCCACATTTCAACGATGCATGATGGCCATATTTCACGATTTCATTGAAAAATTTATGGAAGTTTCTATGGATGATTTCACTATTTATGGGCATGATTTTGAGTCTTGTTTGCGTAATCTAGCATTGGTTTTAAAGAGATGTCAAGAAACTAACCTTGTGCTAAATTGGGAAAAATGTCATTTCATGGTTAGAGAGGGCATTGTTTTAGGGCATAAAATTTCTGAAAAAGGCATTGAGGTTGATAAAGCAAAAGTTGACGTGATAGAAAAACTACCTCCACCAACTAATATAAAAGGCATTAGGAGTTTCCTTGGTCATGCTGGATTTTACCGTCGATTTATTAAGGATTTCTCTAAAATTGCCAAGCCACTCTCTAATTTATTGCTTAAAGATGCTGCATTTAACTTTAATGCTGAGTGTTTGCAGGCTTTTAACCTATTGAAGCAAAAATTAGTGAGTGCACCGGTCATTGCATCACCCGATTGGAGCTTACCGTTTGAAATCATGTGTGATGCAAGTGATTATGCAGTTGGAGCGGTTTTAGGACAGCGAAAGGAGAAGATTTTCTACACCATTTACTATGCGAGCCACACACTCACTGGAGCCCAAGTGAATTACACCACTACGGAAAAGGAACTATTGGCAATCGTCTTTTCATTTGAGAAATTTCGATCTTATCTTTTGGGATCTAAAATTACAATTTGGTCGGATCACGCTGCATTGAGACACCTTTTTACCAAGAAGGATTCCAAACCAAGACTTATCCGATGGGTGTTATTACTTCAAAAGTTTGATGTTGAAATAAAAGATAAAAAAGGAGCAGAAAATTTTGTAGCTGATCATCTCTCTAGATTAGATCATGCTGACATCGAAAAGGGAGAATTTTCTGACTTATTTCCTGATGAACACATTTGTGCTTGTTTTACTTATGAAAATTCAGTTCCATGGTACGCTAATATAGCCAATTTTCTTGCAGGTGGTTATCTCCCTAAGGATTTTACTTGGCAACAGAGGAAAAAGCTCATAGCGGATGCCAAGCATTACCTTTGGGATGATCCATACCTTGTCAAGATATGTCCGGATCAAGTATTGAGAAGGTGTGTACCGGAATCGGAACAAAGAGCTATCATGCACCAATGCCATAGGGGAGAAGTTGGAGGTCATCATGGACCAAATAGAACGGTTCAAAAGATACTCCAATCAGGTTTTTTCTGGCCTACTTTGTTTGAGGATGTCAAAACTTTCATAGCCACTTGTGATAAATGTCAAAGAGTAGGAAATATATCCAAAAGAGATGAGATGCCTATGAACAATGTGATAGAAGTAGAAATATTTGATGTATGGGGCATTGATTTTATGGGTCCCTTTCCTAATTCATTTGGGTATGAGTATATCTTGGTAGCAGTGGACTATGTAAGTAAATGGGTAGAGGTAATAGCTACTAGGACTTGTGATGCAAAAATTGTGCTGGAATTCATTCGTAAGAATATTTTCACTAGATTCGGGGCACCTAGAGCTATTATAAGTGATGGAGGCAAACACTTTGTCAACCATCAATTTAAGGCCTTGCTGAAGAAATTTGGTGTTAAACACAAGATCACAACCCCATATCACCCTCAAGCAAATGGACAAGTAGAAATATCTAATAGGGAATTGAAATCAATCTTGGAAAAAATAGTCAATAACTCTAGAAAAGATTGGTCTCTTAAGTTAGATGAGGCTTTATGGGCTTATCGAACTGCTTTCAAAACCCCTATAGGTATGTCTCCCTTTAGACTTGTTTTTGGTAAAGCATGTCACCTTCCAGTCGAATTAGAACATAAAGCATATTGGGCTACTAAATTTCTTAACTTTGATTTAAGTGATGCAGGAGAAAGAAGGAAATTTCAGCTCAATGAACTTGATGAAATTCAACAATGGTCATATAATAATGCTGCACTTTACAAAGAAAAGACAAAAAGATGGCATGACAAGCATTTGAGGGTAAAAGAATTTGTTCCAGGAATGTTAGTGCTTCTTTATAATAGTCGTCTTCGTTTGTTTCCAGGGAAACTCAAATCGAAGTGGCTTGGACCATATCAAGTAATAGCAAGATATCATCTCGGGGTAGTAACAATCAAGAACTTAAAAGATGGACGTGAATTTCAAGTCAATGGTCATCGTCTTAAAGCATACCAAATCGGACAACAAGAGGTTGCTGAAGCAACCATGGTTTTTAAAGATACTTAAAAATTGGTTTGGAGAGTCTAGCTGGAGACTCCAAAAACTCAGAACTTTATCTTTGTTTGTTTCAGTCAGTATTTGTGATTTCTGCATGGTTGTGTGTTTAAACATTTGATTTCTGCATATTTGTGTGTTTAAATGTTTGATTTATGCATGCTTGTATGTTTGTGTGTTTGATTCATGAAAGAAATGAGAAAAATCAGGTTTTTAAGAGACATGTGGGAACAAATTATTGTAGGATTCAAACATAGACATATACCCGGCAGTGGGTTAAAATGATGGAATGAAAATTGGTCATTCACGTGACCACGTGTGGTCTCTCAAGGAGAATCCACGTGGCCACGGGTTAAAGAAATGAGGAACTCCATTTATACACGTGACCACGTGTGTTCTTACACAAGAAATCACGTGGCCACGCCTTGATGCACTGGAACGTTGATTTAACTTACATGGCCACGCATCATATAACACATACACACACGTGACCACGGGTCTGTCTTCATAAAATTTCACGTGGCCACGTCCCAGCTCACTGTCAAAGTTTGTTTCCCCACACGTGACCACGTGTGTTCTTACCCAAGAAATCACGTGGCCACGCAATTGTTCACTGGCCATTTTAGGATTCCCACACGTGACCACGTGTTTATCTTCACTAAGATTCACGTGGCCACGTCCCCTTCCCTTATAAAACTCACGGCTTCCTCATTTCTTCTTTTTATTTTCATATTCACTCTCTCCGTGCCCACGCCTCACAATCACACAATCAACCCGTGACCACGGGATTTTCAATCATCACCACTCATCACCATCTCCATTTGATTTCTCTTGCATCTTCCACTCTCTCTTACACTTAAGTTTTTCTTTCTCCACATTTTCATCATCAATTTAGGTTTTTTGCACCTCTCACACACCATCTCCACTTTGTATTGCAATTTTTGGTGTACTTCTCATTCTCAAGTAAGTATTTACTTTCTCTCTTCCGTAATTACTAGTTGTTTATCATCATTGGTAGTGTTTTGTGCAAATCTAGTCCACAAATATTTAGTTTTTGGGTTAATCTGCACTTCTCATTTTGTGTGCATGTTTACTGTTTTTGCTTATTTGGATAATTATGATTGTTGAGTGCATGTAATAGATGGTTAATATATAATTGGATAATAAACACTCTTGGTTATGCTGTTGAAATTCATGCTCAAATTTATGCTCACAACGTGTTCGATAAAATGCTTCAATGAGTTTTCTTTTGATAAAAACTTTAAACTCCATTCTTTGATTGGCACATTTCTAGTTTGCATTGATGCATGTCAATTACCTTGTGAAAGAGTTGTTTATTTGTTTATGATCTTTGTATTTTGCATGACATATGCTATTAAATTTTCACTTTATCCAACTAATGCATCATACATATTCATGTACTTATGAGCAGTTTATTTGGTGATTAATACTTACATTGTGTTTTCTTTGATTGTAGTGGCACCTCGAAGGACTAAACACCCTGATGTCGCTAGTTCCTCTGGGGTACAAATTCCATCACATGTAGACCGGGCAAAGGTTAACAAATTTGATTATTTCAGCAAGTGCAAATATGTGCAGCCCGCCTACTTAAGTCATTTGTTTCTCAATATCCCAGCTGGTAATTTATGGGATTATGAGATCGAACCATTGCTTCAAAACATTGGCTGGGGGGAATTCATAAAAAAGAAACCAAAGGTGTACCCAGAATTGGCTAGAGATCTTCTGTATTCTTTTGAATGTTATTTCAGACGAGATGATTCGGAGGGTACAGTTGGTTTTAAGCTAGGTAAGAAAGGATATTCTTTGTCCTTTACTCAATTTTCTGAAATCTTAAGCTTTGTGCCAACTGCTCCCTGGGAATTGGAAAATGCTTCACCTGCGGAAAATTGGGAGAGAATTAAAGATCTTGAATTAAATGAGCCTTGGGTAGGAGGTCAATGCAAGGTACATGCTCTAAGAACTCATGCTTTGAGAATAATTCATCGATTTTTAGCAAAAACTATGTATAACAACTTAAAGAATGCCAGTACTATTAGTGTCTCTCAAGCAATGGTTTTAAGATGTATGATGGATGGCGTTGCAATTAATGGAGCCGGCATTATAGCTAGTCGAATTAAGGATTTGCAGAAAATGTCGGGTAACATTGATAATATTTCTATTGGATGGGTAGCTACAGTTTTGGCAGATGCAGTTAAACATCCAATTTATAGCGAGCCACTCCCAGGAGATTTGCCTTGCATTGATAATAGAATGTTGAAAAGGATGAAGATTTTGATACCTAGACCCCGAGGACATTGGGCAACACGAGAAGAGTATTTAAGAGAGAATAATATTCGATTTGAGGAGCAGCAAGAGGAACCAAATGAGGAACATATTGCACCAACTGCTCCTTCTCCCAGTAATGAGCCATCAACTCCGGAATGGGAAGCACCGTTTAATCAATTAAGCAGCCGGATGGATGCTCAACAAATGAGGCTTGATCAAATACAAGGCAGATTGGATATACTCCGGGATGAAGTAAGGGAAGGCAATAGGAGAATGGAGCACTTTATTCAACATTTTTGGCAACGTTTTCCTCCACCACCACCTCCATTTCAGTAGATTGTTGGTTGCTGCGGACAGCAAAGTCTTGAGGAGGGGGTAGCCTCCTTTCAGGAAGTTTTTCTTCAACTTTATTTTTCTTTTTCATGAATCAAAATTCTGTTATTTTGTTTTGTTTTGTTTTCTCTTATTGTGTTTATGTTTTGTTTGAGTTTAGAAAACGTATTAAAGACTTATGTAGTTCACTCTTTTCATTTAATTTGCATGAAAACTTAGTTTGCCCTAGTTAACTTCAAAATTTGAACACTTTGAACTTGGATATGGAGTATGCATGTTTTGGACCTTTGCTTAGCAAGAGAACATTTATGTTGTTTAATATGTCTTTGGATGGATTAATCTTCAACTTGATAAATATTTATTAGTTTCTAAATTCTTAAAAGCACTTAGACCAGTTTTTGACTTAGAAACACTCAATGCAATGAAGTAGTGAAGTAAGAAAATTTAGAACACTAGAACCTTCCTCATCACCCTTCAAAGCATATGAACAACTCAAGCATCTTAGAAAATGATCTAGGCAACAACTTTCTTGATAAACTCTTTTTAAAAAGACTTGTGTCCTACCTTGATAAATCTATCTTTTGTTAAACCATTTTGAGCTTATAAGGGTATGCTTAAGGCGTACCATTAATATTTTTTGTTACACTTAATATTTTAACCATATAACCTAAAAAGCTTTTATCTCACCCTATGGAATTAGCCACTTTAGGACTAAATGGATACATGAAAAGAATAAAGTTTTGTTGGGTGTAGTAAGAAAGTTTCAAAGTTATTGATGAAGTCAAATGAAAATAGACCTTGTATTACCTTGATGTTAGCTTATTAGTGCTACTTGAAAAAAAAAATATATATATATATATATATATAAAGAAGAAAAAGAGAATTAGTAAATATGAAGAAAGTAAGTGTGGGGTAGTACAAGGAAAAATAGAAAAATATTGACTTCTTGGTGAAGGAGCATAAAGAAAAGTTTGGAATCAAGGCAAGGATGAGCTGAATTTGTATTGTTTAAGTTATTGGGGTGTTTGTAATCTATTTGGTCTTAGAGTGGCTATATTCATTTCGACTATCTTCTATCCATTCTTTGATAAACATACCCTCAGCCCCATTACAACCTTTGTAAGACCTATGTGATTTTAAGTTTGATTTGAGTTGTTTAGCGGAGATGACCTACGGGTTCCGGTGCTAAAGGAGAGGCCTATTGTGTTTCTAGAGTTTCAAGCATGAAACCAATTGTATGCTTATGCATTCATATATTCTATACTTCATTACTTAGTTGTGTTGATATTTTGGTTTTCAAAATTGCTTAAAATGATTTGGTCTTGCACACACTCAAGGAAACTAGTTTATATTCTCTTGTTGAAGTTAATCTATTTAGAGTTTATATTGAGTGCTTTTGTTAAAATGCTAAGTTTGGTTTTGAAATTGCAAGGCTTTGTTCAAGTTTGATGGTTTTGAATGAGGGTTTGTTCTAATTTGCTTGAGGGCAAGCAAGGTTTAAGTGTGGGGTATTTGATAAGTGTGAATTATATGTAGTTTTTAATGTGTTTTTAGTTGTTTTATTTAGTTATTTTGGTTTTATTTGGGTTAAATTATAGTTATTTTGTTAATATTTATATTTTTAGAGTTAATTCTGTGTTTTGCATGATTTTCAGGGCTAAAATGATGAAAAAGGGCTTAAAGTGTGAAAAGTGCAAAGTTTTGGGCCAAAAGCACAAATATTGGAAGTTTAAGCGAGAAAACTAGCTCTTAGTCCAGAGGATGGAGCCGTGGCCACGTGAAGATATTGAAGGAATTTACACGTGACCACGTGTAAGAGTAAAGTGAAGGGTAACGTGGCCATGTGAAGTAGAAATGAAGGAATAAGAGAAAAAGGACGTGACCACATGAAGAAACAAAGGAGAAAATAAGCCATACACATGACCACGTGTGATGGAGTGTACATTCCACACGTGGCCACATGTGAGGAAGGAAAGGAACATGTGACCACGTGTTCCTCAATGCAAAAGGATGCGTGGCCACGTGATTTTACTCTCCCATCGCGCAAAGGATTCGTCAGACTTCCTGTTTTGAGCAGACTTCCTTTCCTATCTTGATTCTGCAATTTAAGAAGAATTCTACCACGTTTTTGCCTATAAATAGAGCTCAAAAAAATAGAAGAAAAAGGGGAGATCATTAGTTTTAGCTTTGTTTTTCTTAAGTTTTAACGTTCCAAGTTTTTCAGTTTTTATTCAAGCTTTTGTTTTTAGTCTTAACTATGTCTTTTGAGTAGTTTTCTTTAACTTTTGCTAAAGGATACTTGAATCCTTGACTTGTATTGTTATGACTTAAGTTTGTGCTTCAATCCAATTACAAGTTTGATTATTTCTTGGTTCTTAAGTATAGTCTTGCTCTTATTCAACTTTAAGTTAATTATTAACGTGATTGAACATCGGTTAACTAATTGAGTTAAGTTGATTAATGACTTGCATATTCTTGGGTTAATTAAGTTGGATTAATGCATGTTATAATCTGAATAAGTTATGACTATGTGTTAATTTGAGTAAGTTAAGATTAAGAAAGGTGTAACCAAGAATAGGTGGAAGTTAAAGCTCTTGAGAAAGGTTTTAATAGACATCTAGGAGATTAATTCAGATTTGTATGCTACGTATTAAATTGTTCTGAATAAGAGAGTTTGATACTTAGAAAGATAATCTTGAGAAAGTTATCTAGGTTTATTAAACTGAATTTTCCATAATCACTTGTATGTTTTATGTTTATTAAGTCATATCAATATTGGTTAAGGTGGATAGTCCTTTAGTGAAAGTTGTTTTTATCATTGATTTTTTACCTCATTTAAATTACTTGTTTTCAATAGAGTTTTCTTAATTTTTGTTTACTTTACTTGTTTTATTTTGGATTTAGTTTTTATTCTTCAAAACATTATAAAATTTGAGATTTCTTTTCTCTCTTTACACACAGAAATTGGTTTTAAAATTGAATTAGCACACAAGCACAAGTTTTCCCTTGGGTTCGATATTTTGGGTCTTAATTCTATTTCCCTATATTACTAGCTGATCTAGTACACTTGCTAGACACCGGTCAGATATCTTCATATGGCTAGAAGAATTTAAAACCATATGCATTTAGGTGATACCACTTATAATTGCATTTATTTGCAGGTCCTCTCATTATATTCACTAACTTCTTGGGTATAGTATTAAATTTAATGGGCCTGCAATTCTTAAGGTACCACTTAGTAGAATATTGTTTCGAGATGTTCCTAAATTTATGGGTGGCTGTTGTGTTTAGCTATTGTTTTGTCATATGCATGTATATAGTTATGCTCGAGAAGTGAACTCTTTTTGTCCCACAAGCTATTACAGGATATAACTAAGTTAATATCCATTATTTATTTTCACATGAACGAAAGAAATAAAAGCTAAGTTTAAAAATATTAAGCTTCAAACCAAAGAGAACCCCTGACACAAGTAAAAGCACTAACTACTTCTCTAAGATTTTGTAGTTCTATGACACATGCAGGGAAAGACATGGTAGATTACTCTTATAAAATATTTTTAGTATTAATGTAACAAAATTAAGCTTCATTAAATGCACTTAGTGGAAAACATGAAACTTAGATTCTACAATGCCTACTCACCCCATAGAAAGTTAACCTTCCATTCTCCCTTTTTCGCTGAGAACTAAGAAAGTTATCTACTTTGATAGAAGCTACATGCTTTTTTAAGAGAAAAAGTAAATTATTTTGGTTCATAGGATTCTGTATTTCTAAGTTACCAATTTCAATGTCACCAATGTATTGTGATTCGTAGGGTAATTTTTTAACTGCGCTTGTATTTGCATTTTACCACATGCAGAGATCTAGTTCGAGTTCAAACTATAGAGACACCATGCACCTGGGTGAAGGAAAACTGGGTTCGAGTTCAAACTTTGCTGATGGTACTTGGCCATTACATGCATATTTGGTGGCTTCATGGTGTGGCATTTCATCTCGTGGATGCAGTTCTTTTTCTGAATATACGCGTAATGCAGTCCTTCTATGTCCATGGTTGATTTATTGTACACACCTCAGTTTCATGTCTTCAGTTCTTTATTTTTGTTACTTTGTACAGGCCTTGCTTAGTGCTATAATAAAACGCGTATGAGGATTTGTCAAATTAAAAATAGCTTTAGGCTATAATAAACATTTTATGAACTATTTATGACTTTTCATTGTTACTGTTATATATGCATGTATCATTTTAGATATATTATTAGCAATGTTATACATTTGTAAATTACAATTTATTCATTAATATATATATTTTTTATATTAAATATTGAGTAAATATAAATTTGTTATTTTTTAGTTTATTATTTAAATAATGAAATTTTCATATTAAATAAATAAAAATAAGTTTATATTAACATTTAGCGAAGATGAATCTCATTAGTCATCCCAGCTGAATTTAGCGAGGATATCAGTCCTCGCTAATTTTTGCGAGGACTAAGTCCACGCTATCTTAAATCCTTGCTAAATTTTGTGAGGACTTAGTCCTCGCAAAAGTTAGCGAGGGCTAAGTCCTCGCAAAAGATAGCAAGGGCTAATTCCTCACAAAATTAGCGAGGCCTAAATCCTCGCAAAATTAGCGAGAACTTAGTCCTCGTAAAATTAGCGAGAACTTAGTCCTCACAAAAATTAGTGAGGACTAAAGTTCTCGCTAAATTCAGCTAGGATGACTTTTGTTACAAAATTTTTGTTCTCATTATATTGATTTAGCGATGAAAAATCATCATTAAGTCCTCACTATTTTGTGTTTTTCTTGTAGTGTATCACGGACCCAGTATTGAGGATGATGGAATCTTTCCCAAGTAAAGATAACCCCTGATGATGGAATATCTTCTACCCTGTTGTCATTAATAACAGCTTAAAATGCCTCAATCAAATATTGAGGATGAATCCCTGCCTCTTACTTCTCAGTCTGATCCATAATATCATTAAAGTCTCCACAAATCAGCCACTAGATGTTGGAATTTTTGCTTCTTCCAAGTTGCCAAAGTAACCGTCATGATTTTGTTCTTCCTACCCTCTTTGGATAGCCATAGAATCCTATAAAATTCCACTTAACATCACATGACTTCAACAGAGTTGGCTCAAAAGACCACTAGACCACCTTCATGACCTATTCTATCCACATAAAGACAACTAGAAAACCCCAAAATTAACTTGGTTTCTTCAGCTCTATTAGCATGTACCAGGGTCTCCATAAGAAACACTAGGATAAGCTTATAGTGAAAGACCATATCTTTTAAGTACCGAACTATTCGAGGATTACCTAGGCCTCGACAGTTCTAACTTAGGATTTTCATTGGGCCTGGTTGGCCTGCTTAGTGGGACCTACCAATATTGTTGGACTATGAGAATGAGACTCCATGGTGTTAATTACATATGAATCTAAAGCTATAGAAATAAATGAAGTTGGGTTTTTCCTATGCCTTTTCTTTCCTTCTTTAAAGCCCATTGGGGAATCTTCCTTCAAAAAGCTCAGCCTATAATCAGAATTACTCCTCACATCAAGCTCTATTTCCTTAGTTTCAGTTCTCGTAATTAGTTTCAGTTCTCGTAATAATTAACCCCACCCCTTTCCCCCTATCATCTCACACCAATGTAGCAGCATTTGAATTCAAAACATGGGACTTGCCTAAAATATTATTTTCATCCATAGAATCAGCATTTGATTACGACATGGAGAGTCCGCCTGCATTACATAACTATTGACTAACATTGGAACCATTTCGATGAGGTTGAACCCGAATACTGTCATCCCATTGCAAAGGTAGAGTCAATCCATATGGTTGAGTTCTCTTTACACAGAAACTATCAATGTGTCCAAAAAGCTGATAATCTTTCATATTTAAACTTCACAAAATGTTTTGATCCATCAGCTCTTATAATCTTTTTAAACATCATCAAAGGTTTTTTGACATCAAGCAAGACTCTTATTCTCATGAATTAGTCTCCTCTTCCTGTTATGATTTTAGAGTCATACTCCATAAAAGAACCTATCAAATTTCCGAACTTATTTGCCATTTTATCATTTCATGAAACCTGAAGGTAAACATTGATTTGTATCCAGAAAGGACAATGGTGAAGCGGTACTATAGTGGATCCTCTCCTCCTTGCAACCTATGATGTAACAACAAGTGCCTATTGAACGTACATGGTGAACCATTAAATTCCCCCTTAACCTTATCAAATGTTGCATTACAATTTACACACCAAAAATATCTTTAAAAGAAGATATACATTTGACAAGTTTCTTAAAAAATAAATTGAGATGAATTGGAAGGCTAAATCTAATCAGTCGCTAAATTTCTCTCTTTTTAATGTTTGTATTGTGAGGCTATTTATAAAATTGTATGGCTAATTTTAATCAGGGTATAATAAACAGTATTCTAACTAATGAGGAAATAATCAAAACTAGAAAACTAGCAAAGGAACAGTGTACAGGCAATGAAGAACGTAGCTAAACCAAGTAGGACATTATGGCGTCATAATAATTCCCCAGAGTTTCTAGACAAAGTTTGATCGAAACAGGTAAAGCACATACATGGCGAAAGCTTTTTCTACCAAAAAGGACAAAACATACCATATTAATCAACATAATTTGCTTCCATAAAAAAACAAAACAAAAACCAAAAAAAAAAAATTAAGGAAATATTTAAAGTTTTAACCCTAAAAATGTATGTGGATCTTATGAAGGCAATTAAATCTACCTCTCAACAATATTATTCTGCCATAATTAATTCCTAGGCATCCAAGAAATGACCGAAAATGAAATTTCAGGCATTTTAAACGCTGCAAACTAAGTTAATTAATGAGCGAATAAAAAGTAAATCTATCAACTAATATTTCTCTTAAATTTTCTATATATAATGCAAAAATCTTATGCTTGTACTTTACACTTTCTTAACATTGTGTCATGGCAGTGCAGTTCTTGAAACTGGACTGATGCAACAGTTAACCACAAGAATCACTTTCTTGCATATAAACTGGTTTAAATTCATTGAAATTTCTTCTTGTTTTAGATATGAAATCTTGAACAACATATCACTCATTTACGTCACTAACAGTATGTAATATACAGAACCAAATTCAGGTCCTTTTCTAGCATATCTAAAATTGTTAGATTGTATTTCTTTTATTCGGTCCCCTAAAATACCTATTCCAAAAAAAAACAAATAAATCATCTACAAGCTTTCTCAGATAATTGATGTTGAATCTCGTACAATTTTCATGAAAGAAGATAGGCAAAAGAGATGGGTCTGCCACAAGACAAACACTATATGTATATATTTATTTATTTCTCAGACAATTGATGTTGAGCCTTGTACAATGTTCATGAAAGAAGATAGGCAAAAGAGATGTGTCTGCCACAAGACAAACATTTTATATATATATATATATATATATATATATATATATATATATATATATATATATATATATATATATATATATATATATATATATATATATATATATATATATATATATTCTATTTTGGCCTAATACAACCAGCTTATTGTATTTGTCAATTTTTTTACCCAACTCTTAATTATACTTATTTTTCAAGTACACTTCTTATTTCTTCCTTTTTTGGCCATGTAGTCCCTAAAAAAGAAAGATGAAAATAGCTCTTTATTATTGATTTGAAATCAAATGTGACATCAGATACTCTGAAGTTGAATCCTAATTTGAATTTGAAACTTTATATCAGATACTAGAGAGGAATGCTAACGTGAATTCAACACTTTATATTAGTTGAACATCAATTACGAAGAGTTAAATATGCATATAATTTTACACTTTTTAATTAGAGCTTAGATGGAAAAGAAGATAATAAATACAAGGAAGAATGGAAATAAATTGAGTATATAAGTAGGGGTAAGTGAGTGAGAAAAGTGGCAATGTGTTAAGGCATATATATTTCCATAAAATTACACAAACTAAAGGATATTATTAATATGCGAGACTGAGGAAATTGAAATAATGAAATGGGTAAGAAGCCAAAATAAAAGAGATATGAATGTACTTTGAAAAAAAAAAATGAGGATATATAGACAATGATGATCACATGAGTTTAAGATGGAATAGGATAGATTCTACTTTCTGAGACACTCAAAAGGTACATTCTGCAACATCCACGAAATACTTCTGGGACCCACCACTACCCTCCTTCAAACCCTAGCTGCTTCTGCTGCTGTTTCTTCCTCTTCTTCTTCATTTTTCTTACTGGTCAAACCAGGAAGAATGTTCTTTCTTCATTATTAATTAATTAATCATATTTTGATATTCGGTAAATAAAATCAACAGGAGTAATGTCTTCATTAAAACAACTTTTAAACCAATAATATTTTTTTCCTATTATTATTGGAAAGAAATAAAAACCACAAATTGAGAAAGTTTTCTGCATACTCGTTAATATTACAAATAAAATCACTACTTGCAACTATTAACATAGTAAAACTAACTTTTAAATGTAATTTTTTTTTGTCTTAGTAAATTAGAAATTTGTTAATGTGTCGTGGATACTAAAACTTAAGATTTACAACTAATAACTTAAAAAAAATGTTTAAATTTTTTTATAAACATAGTGAAGCTAATAAAAGGTGAAGAAATTACTGCTGAATCTATATATATATGTTGTTGTTGAGTTTGGTGTTGCAGTCAAAAATCTGAGAATTGATTTCGGGAGATCTCAAATTGTGGTCCCTAAAAAAACCTGAGCAATGTGTCCTTTTTGACCTGCTTTTAACGCATAACATATTCCCTAAGAGCCAATAAAAGAGAAAGAGAAAGGGAGGGGGGGTCCATTCTTGAATTAAAATTTGTATGAGATTCCCTACACTCCCTAAAATCATAATATCCTGCTTCTCTTTCCCCTCTTTTACTTTCCCCATAATCTTTTCTTTCTTTCTTGCTTTCTTCAATCCCTGCCCAGACGTGTGTTTCTCTGTCTCTTCATCAAGAAAACCAAGAATTTCAAGAAATGCCCACTTGTGTATATATGAATCAAGAATCCATACTATGCATACAAAGAAAACAAAGAAAGCAAATTGCTTGTTCTAGCTAGCTATGGAAAAAAAAAAAAAAAGACAGTGAATTATCACCGTATATATGGGTTTCAATAGTTTCTTGATAAGATTTTATATATATAAGCATCTTTTGCTTTATGTTATTATTTACTATTTATATCTTTTGCTTTTGATTTGTTTTGATAGAATGCTTTTGATTTTTCATTAAAGCAAAAAGAGAAAAAAAAAAAAAGGGGCCTAGGGCAAGTGGTGGTTGTCATTTGTATGGTCGTTTGATTTATGCCATTACCAGGGCCCGATGCCCATATCTAAAGCTAAAACAAACATTGAAAAAATGGTCTATCGATCAAACAGCATGTTTTCATGATTCAAAAAATACTTTAGTACCCCAATTGAACAAAAATGAAATTTACACGAACAAACAAAAACACTTTTGCACCAAAATAGGAAAAAAATTTAAAAATACATAAAAAAAAAATAAACCCTCATTCTGTAGAACATTGGATCTTGAAGTTCTTTATTTGCTTATTAATGTATAGGATGGCCAAAACAAGCAACAAAATTTATTAATCTTTTGGTTTAATGAATGTAATTAAATTGCGAAATAAATCAAACAATTAACATACATATGCAATAAATCAAATTAGAGGACAAAAGATAAAAGAAATGATAAGTATCTAGTCATGAGAAAAAGAAGCCCTTGAATTTGTTAAACTCAATTGAAATACATATCTATTACATTCAAAATCTCTGTTAAATAAGACAAAACAATTATTTTGATGTTTTGATATTTATAATCACACACTGTAGAAACATCTTGGACACACTAGCTATATAGCAACAATGACTAGTCTCGTAAGCTGTGGATTTTGGTCCAATTTTCCTCTTCCTTTTTCCCTCTATTATGGACTTAGCCTCTAGGGCAGCATCCACTCCTTTATATGTACCATTTACCAAAGGTCATAGGATATGTCCATTATACACAGTGATATTATAATTAACTTATATATACACACGCATGAAATGAAGGTTTGGATTTAAAAAATAATAATAAACAAAAAAAATTAAATAAAACCAGTGGTTAATTAGGGAAATTCCTCCCAGAAAGCAACAATAATTTAAATTATTCTGTCTGAAGAGGATTTAAAGATAAGCATCACATCGTGGAAAAACCCTAAAAACCATGAAAGAATGATATTCCAAAGAAGAAGAAGATAAGTATATAAAGCTACAATAATTTAGAGAAAAGTAAAAGCAGTACCTTTTATTTTGTGTTTAGAGATCAGAGAACCTGAATCTTTTCGGAATTACAATGCTGCCCCTTTGAGTGAACTATCCGGATGATTTAAATATATAAATTAAAAAAAATAAAATAAAGCCCCAAAAACGAATGGAAAAATCACCATGAATGAATATATATTTATGGGAATATGCATGGCTCCTCATACGCCATCCACGGAAGCCATCGATATTCCGGTGGGCTCTGCAAATGGCATACAGGGAGCCAGGCACATACATACACATATACCTATGCATGTATGCATATGCTTATATGACTAATAATTTCATGTCATATGCTCATATAGGCATGATTGAATAAGTTGCATACATTAAGTATGCATCTACAAAGACATATATAAATTCTTGTACTGTTGTCTCCCATAAAAAGACATAAAGAAGAAGAGGAGGAGAAATGGAAGAGAGGGAAGAATTGAAGGGAAAGAGAGAGGGGGGGGGGAGAGCAGTATTTATGGAGGTGGGAGAGAGAGAAGGGAGATTAAGTAAGAAATTTCAAAATTATGAAACTAAGTCATAATAAATAATAATATTTTTGTTGGTTGGGGTTAGAATTTGGAAAAGCCCCACATAAAACCCTATTGAATTGGCATAAAACAAGCGAACCCAATAGCTAAAAATTGGTGATAAAGAGCTAATTTTGAATTATAATTTGATTCATGTGGTAATTTCGGAGGGAAATAAGGAAAGATGTGGGGCTGTAGTTGCACCCTCAGCTAATTACAACTAAATATAGACACCATGATATGAGAGAGAGAGAGATTAAAATAGTAAAAATAAAAATAAAAATTGGTGTGGTTGGTTTAGTAACCACGCAATTTCCTAAGCTAACCCTTATGGTGGTTTGAAATCTCCTTTTCTGGGTCGTAAAGCAACGGTTGCTTTTCTTTCTCTGAACCTCATTTTTGTCCTTGAGTGCTTGGATACACATGGATTCTTTTTCTTTTTCTTTTTCATTTTTTTTAATTATTATTCCTTCTCTTTTTTTTTTTTTTGTGTGTGTGTATATATATATATATATAACTCACTGATATATAATATAATCCAATTCATATACATTATACACCATTATTATTTATTATAGTTTATCTTTCATCACCTTTTTTCTTTATCTCCATCACTTCTTTTCATCTTTTTTTCCCTTTCTTTTTACTCTCTTTTGTTGTATTATTGTTAATTATTATTATAACTTAGGCGATTTTATTTATTAAACATTAGGGACAACTGAGATTTACTCTCTCTCTCTTTTTATTCCATTTCACTTCGCTACCTAATTCACCTGCACTAATGTCCACTCATATCTCTTTTTGTGTATTTATTATAAAGTATAACCCTTTAATCACTCACAAACCTAATTAATTCAATTATCATTTAAAAAAAATTCTTGAACAAATATATTTGAGAAATAGTAATATGAAAACCCTATCTTGTCTCATTTTTGTTCTCTCTTGCGGTTGCATCTGGTAAATAAATTCAATATCTTTCCTTACACATTCAGTAATGGGTGAAATTGAGTATTAATTAATTATTATATGCACAAGAACCGTACATCAGCTAACCAAAATATTTCAATGATAAAAATTGTAAGATGTAACCTTATGTGATTGTTCCATGAATAGTCAGTATCCTTGTAAGAATCTTTTGCTGTCAATATAAGGCCACCAATAGAATTTTAGTGTTGACATATTAAAAACAACAGGGCTGTCAGGTTCGTCTTGTATGCCTCTCAAAATTTCATTCACATTTTTATTATAACTATTAATGAATTTTCTAAACTATATTGTTAAATTCATCATCCAAAATGTTCTTTGTTTATATAGCACATGAATTATCTCTGAAAAAATTGTTTTCTTTATAGTAAATAACTTTAGCAATCCATGGGAAATTGTAATTATTTTAGGCATCCCTTTTTAACTTAGTGGTCTTAGAGTATTCACTTTGCCTATTTTTGTTTTTATTTTTTATATTAATTAATAAAAATTTGGTTGATATCAATTTCAACTTAATTTTAATTATTCTGTGGAAAATGAATATGTTAAAAGTGTAAAAAAAATAAAGAAATTGTTTAAAATTTGAATATTAATGCATTACAGTATTTTATCTTGCGTAGCTTTCAATCTTCTCCATTGCTTTTATTCGATTTGTTTGTCTGATCTAATATGTTTGTGTGGAATTAATGTGTCTGTCGAATGATGTAAAAAAAAAAAGCACATTTATGATTGCTGTCCTGTGAACTATCCAATGCCACCATAATTAGTATTGGCGTACAGGTGTACAATTATGTTTATAGATAATTAAATAACACGCTAAGAAAAGAACTTGAGAGGAAAATCAACTGAAGCAACTTCCATGAACAACTCTCCCGCCCCTTGATACCCACATGAATTGAATGGCTAATCTGAATTCCCAAATATACTTTGGAGTATTTTTTATTTTTTATTTTAAGACTGAATCAAAATAAAACAGATACAAAGTTAGTTAAAAACATTTTGCTCAAACTTTTTTCCAGTGATGTTTACTTGTGAGGATGAAAATAGCTTTGAGTATTTATTAATTATACCTATGCAAAACTGATTTGATAAAAATAAGCCAATGAAAAACGTATCAGAGCAAACCTAAACTCTATATAGCAAGCATATAATAGAGAACAACAACAAAGAAATAAAAGGACAGAGAAGATGAAAATAATAATTTATATATTTTTTACTTTTTACTTATCTCTTTTTAAAACAATTCGTTTTAAAATTTTCTATTTTTCTATAGTAACTAAATTTCAAAAATAAAAATCAAGCTAGATTACAAAATTACAATGACACAAATCTTTTTTCCAAATATACTTAATTGGAATTTTATAATATTCTTTCCGTTTTATTTTAAAAGATTATTTTTTCAATTTTATTTTATTCCACTGTAAATGTTTTTTTCAAAATTTTAAAAATAGATTTATATGTATACCTTTATTTATTATACACCTTATTAAATATTTTTCTATTTTATCACTTTTTAATTTTAACTAAAAATAAATAAAATTTTTAAAAATATAAAAAGGTATTTTTATTAAATAATATATTTTTTTAATAAAATTGAAATATTTTAATTATTTTTTAATGTTTATAAAAAATAAGAAATTATTTTTTAAAATGAGATCAATGGATTGTTTATTGAAACTTGTAATTTCAATGTAATTATCATCGTTTATTTCGACCATAGCTCTTTGTTGTTGGAAAAAAAATTATATTTTAATAAATATAGAGAAAGTCTGGCCTTTGGATCTCTAGCAAGTCAAAAGCAATACCCAGTAGAAATTAAATTTGAATTTAATTTATTGGTAAAAAAATTAAATGAATAAAAAAAAGAGGGAAAGAAACAGAAGAACTTTGCATCTGAAGGCGGGAAAAGTCTCTCTCTCTCTCTCTCTCTGAGTATTTAACTTTAGCATGTTTTTTCAAAATAAAAAAAAATTAAACACTTGTTATTTATTTAAACTGTTTGAAACTTATAATTCCCTTTACCTAATTTCACTTTCTCACAAATATATAATGAGTAAACCTCTATATGATTACGGTCTACTCTATAATCTATTTTTGAGGAGATGTGTAACACGTATAGACCAAAAAGATATGGGAAACTTAAACCAGCTTAGTATAATCTCAATTGAAAAGATGTTTCCAACTCCGAATTGTATTTTACACTTGATCAAAAACTCAATTTATAACATTTGTAAAGTATAACCGTTGAGTATGAAATCTTCAAAAACATTTCCTTCTTAATGTTGATAAGAAAAAGGATTTTAATTCCCTTTGTAAAATATTTGTATCCTCTTTCCATTTTTGAAAAATTAACTCAATAAAATGAATTTTGGTTATTGGAAAGAAATCAATTTAAATAAGTTAATTAATATCTTTTTGCTTTTCGGAAAACTTTTTAATGCAACAAATGAGCAGTGTGTATGTGAATTCTTGTAAAAATAATTTCTCGTATATTTCCTAATAAATAATCAGTGAAGAAATATATGTAGCCCATCCTTCAAATTAATTAGGGGTGTTCAAATTTGATGCAACTCATTTAACCCATCTAATCCAACTTACTTAATCCATTTTTGTTATAATTATAGTGAGTTATTATAACTCATACAACCCATTTTAATATTTTAAAAATATACATGTGGGTTATGAATTATTATATAATCCAACCAATTAACCAACATTATATTTTTCTTTAAATACACTCTCATTTACATTTTTTTCTTTTACTCTAATATAAAATTTTAATAATAAATTAGTAAAAAAATTAAATTACGATTAATTTAATTGAACTCATCAGATCTGATCATTTTTATAGCATTAAATATTATTAAAAAAAACTAAATCAATACTTTTTATACTTTTTTTATTTAATAATGATTGATATCAATTATTAGAGTTAATATGATAATCAATTTTGAATTAAATGAGATTTTAATTTTGATTCATTAATTTGGAATTCATAATTATAATATATGTCCTCGCTTATAATAATTTAAAAAATCGAATTATGAAAAAATCTATTTTTTAAAGAAAAAATCTACCAAATTAGTTTATTAAACTTTCAATGTCTGAAATTTAAAAGTAAACGATGTTATAACTTATTTCGCACCGTTTGACCGCAAAAAAACGTTGATATTTGACTAATGCAAGTAAAATATATATTATAGTTGCTATTAAAAACTACAATATTTTTTTTAATCTGATCTAATTTTTAGTCTGTTCTTTTACACTTAGACTCGGTTCAAATTCGTCCAAAAAAATGATTTGAATGAAAATAATGATATGAAAAAGTTGAAATTAAAAGAAATTTATTTGAAATGATCCAACTTGAAGTTATATAATTCGATCTGATTTATAGATTTTGAAATAATATATAAATACATTTTCTTGTTAAATAGTCAGAGTATGAGAATTTTGGTTTTTTTTTTTTTACCCTTTGAATTTCACATTTTCTATGTGCAAAAGCTTTTTCTCCACGATTATTTGGCTGAATTTACTTTTACAATATTTCATAGAAAAAAGTGCATTCCTAAAAATGCAAAAGCAACAATATCTGCGTAGAATTAAAAACATTTATGCATTTAAATTGTTTTTGAGTAGTTAATTTTCCATATTTTTACGGTAAAAAGAATTAAAAATCCATTTAATTTATTAAAATCCTCATTAATAAAAAGAAGCAATTGAGTTTATTTTTATATATGCATGTGTTGCTGGGTGCTATTGATTTTATGGGATACAGATCGGTGCATACAATAGCCTATTTATATATGTATAGCAACTCGAATCATACAATAACCGATCATAACATACATACATATCGAATTTGTATATACAGTTGGGATCATACAAGTGGCACTAAATGACATGCTACATATCCAATTGATGAGTAATTTTAAATTTTAGGATACTATAAATTTTTTTATGAAATTTATATATAATTTAAAATTTTATGGTACTATAAATTTATAGACATGCGGTATTTAAAAAAATATGTATAAAAATAAAATTAATACTTTATATTTAAAAATATATAAATATGAATAATTTATAATTTATATGTTTATAATATAATATAAAAAAATTAACATAATTTATTTAATCAGCATAAATCAACCAATCCAATATAAAAGAAATTTATTTCATAACCCAATTGATTTGGATTGGATTCAATCCATTTAAGAATTTAGATGGATTGCACGGAAAATCAATTATAACCCACCCAACCCACATTTGAACACCCTTCTTCAAATGATGATGCTCCAAATTAAGAATCCAATTTGAATGATAATTCTCTAAGCATACTGGAGTTCAAAGTTTCTGTATTCCATTGCTTCAAGGCTACTGTGGCGAAATAAGACCATTTAAGATTGAACCTCATTCTGCTAATGATCCTTGACAAAGTCATTCAGGTTGGGGCTTCTGAACCAAGAAGCATTGAAAACTTGGCTCTTGTTGGTGACAAAATGTTGGAGTTATAATGAATTTTAATGATTCTTCCAAAAATTCTCCTTGTAGTATTAAAAAGGAAGAAGTGAATATATCCTTCATGTCAAAACTCTTATACCAAGGATGCATTGCCAAATAATGGCCATTGATAACCCAGGGGCCATTCGAAAGGGTGTTTCAGAAAACCCTTATAGCCAATTGTCTTTCCTAACAGTTTGATAAATGGTTTTTGTCCTCAATCCTCTGGTTCAATAATAGATGCACTCTAGATGAGAAAGAAATAGTACAAAAATTAATAACTACCTTTCTTTTCATCATCTTTATTCCCCGGATCAGCTTCTCCTTGAAGGATAGAGTATGAGTATCATCTGCACTATGTGGTTCATTCTCATTAGTATCCATGTTATCACCCTCCGTCTGCTCCATGAAACCATCTCGAATCTTAACATTTTTGTGGACCCTTTAATCATCATATGGGATTATAGCACCATCTCTTTCAATCAAACCTATAGAAAGCGTTCTCCTTAGATTCCAGACTCTTAAAGTTCTTTAAAACATTAACATTTTTTTTTTATATATAACTTGTCTGGCTGGAACTTGAATTTAACACTTGTAGTCAACAGATCAATACTGCTAAATTAAAGTTTATCTGTATAATTTTTTTCCCATACAGTATAATTATGTTGTTCATGGATATAATTGAATTTCAATTTAATAATCTTAAAAATGACTCTAATACGTAGAAAACTACGTCAATATTATATATATAAGTACCAAATAGAAGATTTTACTCACAAACTAATATAAGTTAAGGAAATTGGTACTAACACTGCCGACCAAGGACTGAGAAGGAAACAGAAAATTGATATGAACCTAACAAAATTACAAAATTTTTGAAGCCTAGTCGTCGTACCCCTACCACTCCTTATGTAGGTCTATATTTAGTATTAGAGACAAAATTTCATGAGTCAAATCTATAAAATAATTGTTTTATTGACTTCGTTTGTGGGTTTGACACCCAATTTTATACGTAATATCCCCATGTAGAACCTTATTTAGATGGCAAGTTGGCAATATTAGCTTATTAGATTTATGCTTAGTTTCATGCATTATCAGATGCATGTTACATCATCTTGTGACATTTACTTTGAATTATTGTCCCCAACAATCTCAAAAACATCCAAATTATTGTTTTAAACTTATCATATGTGTGCGCGTGGCCATCACTTCATGAATTTAATTTAAATACATGAGTTACTTGGTAATGATACATAAAAGGCTATTGATTTATCTAGTGGTATATAAGATTGAGGCATCTTTCTCTTTTAAAAAAAACACCTTTATATATAATTAATGACTGGGTTTTTTTCCCCATGGATTTGTGTTAAAGGTTGAATTAAGAGAATATCAATATCTCACAACAGCTAAGTTAATGCATTTACTATAATTAACAAAAAAATTCTTAATTTATTGATAAAATTGTAGATAAAAAGAAAGAAAGTAAACATCGGGAAAAGGCCAAGAAACAAATAATAGGCCATGTTTATGCAATGGAAATTGAAATCGTCCAACAACTTCATTTGGTGAAATAAGAAAGTGCCAAAAAAGTTAGCGATGAGGTCAAAAGTAAAATAACTTTTTGAAAGTAACATATCTCATTGAAATTTTAAGGAAAAACGGAACTCTGTATATATTTGGTAGAATATAAATTTTTTTTTAAATAGAAACTTTTATAAATTAATGTTCAATTTTTATGATTAAACTACAAAGAAAGAGAAATAAGAAAACAATTTGTTCGGTGCCTGAAAAAATTTCGGAAACCATAATTATTTCAGTACTATAAATACCGCTTTCAATATACTAAAAAATTTGGAGTTCGAATTTCGACTCGTTTATTTTCTTAGCATAAAAAAGAAAAAGGGAAAAAAAAAAGATATTTATTGTGTACATGAATATATTTTGTCTCCCTTACCCGTTAACATTGCAAATCTTTGGGTCCCGGCCAGTTGGTTACATTTAATAAATAGGATGTAATGATTTATTTATTAATTTTTTTACTTTATATATATAAATATATATATTATTCTGGAAAAATCATCAATATTTTAATCTCATTATGAATAACTTGCATGCCTTAAATCATAGCAGGAAGTTTAACAAAAAAAAAATACACTTTTCACTTTTGTCTTCATTAAAAAATAATAGAAAAAAGAAACGAACATCAATTTATATTTATATTTTTGAACTGGATCTATGACTTTATACTGTATATTTGTAGTAATTACTGTATATATGAATTATGAATCAAATTTGAAAGTGAAACCTTCAAAAATATATATTTTTATATTGTTTTTTCTATTAACTTCTCTAATTTGTTTTGCATCTTTTTTTTATTTTATATATCATGAGATATACATTTTTTTTTAATTCACTTGCACATGTTTCATATAAAAAATTATTAAACACCTATAAAATTAAGGATATATTAAATACCTATAAATTAAAGATATTCAGAGAGTTTGAAATTAATTTCTCCTGTAAGTTCATCATAATAAAAGTAGAAAAGGGTTTTTTTTTTTTTAAAGAAGGGGGGGGGGGGGGGGGGGGGGGGGTAACATAATATTATAAGTGAAAAATATAAAAGTAGGGCCTTGTTCACCTTTTTTGACAATCTTTTTTGTCCCTATTTATGAAAAGAAGATAAAGAATTAAAGGAAACTCGTTGAACACAATGAGTGGGAATTAGTTGTTCCAAAAGTACACAATTGAAAATCACCAACAGGTTCCATTACTCACAAATTCAAACTAATTGATCGTAATTAATTAATTAATTCATAATCATAAAAATACAAATTTAACTAATCCAAATAGCAAAGAAAGAGGAACAAACACTCTCTACACATACTTGTTTTGCACATAAAAACACAACAAAAGTTAAATCCTAAGGACAAAGATTAATGACAAACGAATGTATCATTTAAGACAAATTTCTCTCTCTCTTTGCTCTATTTTTAAATATAAATAAATAAATATATAACCTTGAGCAAAAGATATCAAAGAACAAAATGAACCTTGATGAATAATAATAATAATAATAATAATAATAATAATAATAATAATAATAATAATAATAATAATAATAAGGCTGCCAAAAGCATGGGTGAATAAATAAATAAAAGCTTTAAAGAAAAATGAAAAACTAATTAAAGTAAAGATTGGTGAAAACTGAAAACCCATTTGTTGTCCACTTACAAAGGAACAAAAATGAAAGAGAAAAAAGAGAAGATAGTAATAATAAACAAAATGTATGGTAGTCAAAAAAGGAAATTAAAAAGAAATAGGAAAAAAAAAAGATCGATCTTCCATGTCTAGAAAAGGCTGCCAAAGGTGTTTTTTTTTTTTTTTTGTTCCACTTTCATTGTAATGGATGTAAGTTAATAAAGAAATTATTTGAATTTTTTAAAAATATTAATAAATAAATAATTAGAAATGGAAAAGGCAAATATAAAATTTTATCCTGTATAGGATTGGAAGGAACAAGTGTGGGAATCGGGTTGTCAGAGAGTTTTTAATTTTTATGGGTCTCTCTCCGTATGTTGTTTGTTTGTTTATATCTCCAGGTAAGATTCTAAGGCTTTGGTAAAATATAATGTATTATAATATATTGAATAATGTGATGAATTAAAAAATATAATATAATATAATATAATAGTAATTATATTATTATATTTGGTTACATTAATAATGTAATGTAAATGCTAATATATTTTATATTTAGTTGAAAATATGAATGAAAAATAGTTGAAAATTTTAAATGTATAATGCTTATATATAGCTTAATCAATGATTATAAATTGATCATGAAGTTTTATTCAATGACTATGATTAATCTATTTGTATACTTATGATTGATCCAATTTATTTTGCTATCAAATTTTTACCAAAATTATCCCAAAATTATCCAAAAATATTATTTAGGTTGGTTTTAAAATTTTAGTCTAAAACGAGTTCGTTTCGACATATTTCAGAATTCGAAATTAAATTATCAGTCTTAAAAGTCAATTTTATGAATTTATCTAAAAATTAAAATTTCACTTTTAAAATTTTATTTCCATTATTTCAAAATATTCTACGAGATCAGAATAATTTTTTAATATTTGTAAAATATTTTTTAGCCGGTCAATATTTTGATCAACACTCTATGGTTCTGCTACTTATTTTTATTTTTTACTTTGGTGGCCTAAATGAATTTATTTTTACCTCAAATTATATCATCGTACTCATCATGAATAATACTTTTCAGTGATATAATAAAAATTTTTCAGTTTTCGGCGACTTTCGAACAATATTATTCACTTCTGTTATGTTAAAATTAGCATTAAAATAAATTAATTCATGTTAAAATTGTATTAATTCATTAAAATAAAAATCTAGCATCAACACTCTAATATCATGTTAAAAATAATTTACAAAATTTTTAAATTTGTAAAAATATTGTAACGAAAAATACGAAATAAAATTAAAGGATTTGGAAATAAATTAGTGAATATATTTACAAATATATTTGTAAACATAATTACATTAAATTGTTAAAAAATTGTTTTAACAAATAAAGAATTAATTACATTTTAAATTATATTACATTACAATCCCCATCCTATTAAATATAGTGTAAATTTCTAATTTAATAGTAATTTATTTCACTTTCTCTCTGTAAATTGATAAAAATAAATTTAGTTAATAATAAATAAATATAAAAAAACACTTGTAGATGATCTTCTCCAATTCTATGCTCCTCGAACTACACAAATTGGAATTATGATGATGAAAGTTGCAACAGCATGTCATGTGCTTTGCAGCCTTCTTTTTCTTTTCTTTTTTAATTTCTTCATGTACATATACATTAATTTCATGTACATATACACTAATTTATTAATTAATTATGAATATGTTCCTCGAATTTAACCATAAACAAACACGCATGTTCCAGTAGATGTCCCATCACCATTTTTTGTATGTACACGGCTGCTCTACTTTTAAGAATTTTCTCATATAATAAACGGCGCCGCTTCTTCTCTTACTCATACTTTTTTGTGTCTCTTTAACCCTAGTTCTTTCTTCTCTTTTCTTTTCTTTGTTTTCATAAAGAAAAGAAAAAAAAATAAAAACAATAAATATGTTGTGGCATTGTGTTGGGACAGGTGTAGCGGATGGTGAACGTATGCTTGGAGGTGAAAAACCCTAGTTTTTGTAGTGAGGAAAAAAGTATATAATGTTAAAAATTACGAATATTAACTCAATCTTTTATTTTTTAATAATTACTTAATATTATTCATTTTGAGTTAGGTCATTCTATTATACGGATACAAAACTGATTATTCGACATTGATTTTTGTCTATTTAAACGTAAACTGAATTAGTCTTTATTTGATCTTTACACATACATAATTTGAACTCAAATTAATGTAATACAAAAGAATTTTCTATCAATGTAACACAAAATACAAAAGAATCTAATAAAATCTAGATTTTGAATAGAGTTAATTACATAAAGAGACCCCAACTATAGGATATATATATTATAATATTTATAGCAAACTTCAAAATCTTGCAATATCAACACCAAACATAGAGTTCCTTTTTAATTAAGAAATTCCATCAATAATTTCATTAAATACTAACGGAACTTACTTATTCAGCTAAATAAATGAGTCCTACATACTAATTACGCTGCCACATCACCTTCCTCTTTCCTAGCAATTTCTATTGCTAAAAATATTTAATTTTTTATTATTATTTCCATAATAATAATAATAATAATAATAATAATAATAATAATAAATTTTAAATTAAAAATTAATTATAAATTTTAATTAATGAAATTCAAAAATTAATGTAAAAAATTAATTGTAAATTCTAATATAAAAAATAAATTATTTAATATTATCTTTATTTATTTTTTTAAAAAAAATTATAAATTTTAATTTATCAAAGTATGAAAAATAATGTAAAAAAATTAGTTACAAATTCAATATAAAAAAAATGAAAAAATTGAAAAAAAAAGTAAAATTGTTGTCTTAAGATTCAAACCAGCATGGCTGATGGGTAACAGATAAGTTTTGCATGTCACACCCTTCTCGGAACAATCTTTTTCGATGCGAAATTTATCTGAAATCGGTACGTTTTTTTTTCCACCGAACAATTCGAAACCCTTAAAATACTTTTACATTAATTCCATAATCATTCACTAGTCTTGTAAACAATTAAAACATATACAAAAATAATTTCATGCCAAAAAGCTTACATCAAATACTCATCCATCAATAATCAAAAATACAATCAAATTACAGTTCAGTCTTTTACCTTAATAGTCTAAGTATATACATGCCAAAATACAACTCTGTCTTATACAAAATCTTTTTTTTCGATCTGGCTCCATTATGTATTATGCTTCCGCAACACTTCATAACTTACACGCAGTAAACACTACGTGCTGAGTACTAAATATGTCCAGTGGTGACTACTAATCCAAGAATTTCCCAGAACAAAGCATAATTATATAATTTATGCTACTATTATTCTTGTTTCATTTAACACTTTCTCTCACTTTAATTAACATTAATTTATTATTAACCCGCACTTTGGTGATCATTGCTCTTTGATTTTAAATTTTACAACTTTACTTTACACTATCTTCTAAGGTGAATCGTTATCAGATTTACTTTTGCCTTACTTTATTCATTACTATAACTTTTACTTTTACTTTTACTTTCATCTTATCTTTTTAACCATAACAATATAATTATCATTTCATTTAACAATATGTATTGGTACTCGTGTCTTAATGGTACCAAATTAGACTATTTTATTTCTTAACTTATTGTCCAATTATTCAATATGTATTTTAATTACCCTTCTTGATATATATATATATATATATATATATATATATATATATATATATATATATATATATATATATATTCCTTTATTTTTCTTTAACTTTTAACTAATAAATACATTACTATTTAAAAGTTTTTAAGCTTTATTGTAAAGTGATATGACTATTTTGGAGTATTTTACAGTCAAAACTTTCTTTCCTTCTTTTATTCATTTACTTATGCTCACTTATTGTTTAGGACTTATATCTTTTACTTTTTCCTTATTGAACCATTTTATGCCATTTTATCGTTTTACCTTTCATTTAACTTGTCTTTCAAAAATACATTTACTTAAGTATTAAATTTCATTTAATATCATTGCCAACACTTTTTAACGTTAAATAGGAAATTAATATTATTTTCCAAACTTATCACTATTCACGATAGTAATTGGTACAGGAAATACCAATTAATTAAATTTATCTTTCTCATATAAAACAAAATACAATTTAAATCATTTTTCATTATAAAAGCTTGATTTAATCTTTATTTATTATTTTATTCTTATAAAATCTTTCTTTTTCTTTTTCCTTATTAATCACACTTTTCGAATAACTTTACAGATTTATTTTAATTTTGCATTTTCTTCGAAACGAATCATTTTTCATTATAACTTTTTATATTCAATTTTAGGACTGCTAGCCAATTTATTGAATTGAGTACAATTGTTATATTTGCCTCAAGAAAATTTTTAAAATTGACTAAGTTTTAACCATCAAATTTTGGTTTTTGTGCTCTAAAATTGCATATGTTGTGCTTTAATTTATTGAATTTAATTCTCTAAATTTAATGCAAAAATTACATAAATAAAATTTTAATTTTATTTCTTAATTATCAACAATAACATAAGAATATAAGATGCTTAATCATACTATATATTTATGCAAAATAAAGATGGATCAAAATAAATTAATGAGCTGTTTCTTTTTATGAATGATAATCAAAATTAATTTTTTTTATTTTGGTATACCATCGGTATACTAGGTATACCGTTGGTATACCAAAATTCAGAATATCATTTTTAATTCTGGATTTTGTTATACCACCTGGATTTTGGTATACCACCGGTATACTAGGTATACCAAAATCCAGAATTGAGATTGGCAGTCTGCATTCTAAGGTATACCAATGGTATACCACCAATATACCAAAATCAAAAAGGCAATTTCAATTCTAGATTTTGGTATACCTGATGGTATATCTGGTATACCACCGGTATACCAAAATCCAAAAGATAATTTTAATTCTGAATTTTGGTATATCTGACGGTATACCTTGGTATATCAGTGGTATGCAAAAATCCAACAGACAATTTCAATTATGAATTTTGGTATACCTAATGGTATACCACCGATATACCAAAATCAAGAAAGCAATTTCAATTCTGGATTTTGGCATACCTGATGGTATACCTGGTATACCACCAATGTACCAAAATCAAGAATATAATTTTAATTTTGAATTTTAGTATACCTGGTATACCATCAGTATACTAAAATCCAGAAGACAATTTCAATTATGAATTTTGGTATATTGATGGTATACCTATATACCACTGATATAAAAAAATCAATCAAACAATTTTAATTCTGGAATTTAGTATACCACTGGTATACCAAAATCCAAAAGATAATTTTAATTCTGGATTTCGGTATACTGACAGTATACCTAGTATATCATTGGTATACCAAAATTCAGAAAATAATTTTAATTATGGATTATGGTATACCGACAATATACCTGATATACCACCGTGTATACCATTTTAGTATTGTTTTCGGTGGAGCAAAACAGGCCTTGTGTAAACACATATATTTAATAATTATTCCTAGTAATTAAGTAGATTTTTATTTTATATGAACTTTAAAAGCTGAGTGCAAATGCATTGCAATATCCTTCGTCGACATATTCAATTCATTATCCATCTGCAAAAATTAAATAAACTAAATTGTCTATGGTTCGATTCAGTTCGATTTTATACCGTCTAATTAATAAAAAAAAATTAAAAATTAATTACTTGAACAATAATGGTAACATCAAAAGCAGAACACCCAAAGGTAAGAACACTGGTGTTGATAATAGTGAGATGCAATTTTTCAATTTCAGCCATAATTTTCTCACGAACTCCTTTGCTTTTTCTCACAGTGAATTCTAATGAGCACTTGTGCTATAAAAATCGTCCGATAAAGTATGTTGCTTTGCTTTGCGGTCTTGATTTCTCAATCCTTTTGATGAGTTCTCAACAGTTGTAGCTGTCGAACGCTTACCACAACATCCTAAACAACCTCTGCTCTATTACAAATCAGGTTTCACCATAATAATGATTAGCACCAACTATCAACCAACCACCCCAAAACCAAGAAAATAAAAGTGCTCCAAAATGATATTAGAGCTGTCTCACATAGAAACACAGCAACGGTAATATCATGATTCTTGATCAATGAGCATAAATATATCCATGCCAATTCTTACACAAATATGACAATAGAACCTACAAATCCTACAAGCTATAGTTTCATTTTTACTGAATTGCTTTATTGACACTAGATGCGACATCATCATCTGTAGAATCTCTTAAGACAGAATGATCTTGTTGTGCTATAGTCGCAGCAGTTTTCATCTTTTATAAAAATCAGAATAGAATATAAAAAAGCAGAACATTTAGAGACAAGATGCATCTCCACAAAATTTCATGGCTATGGCAGTCAATACTTTCATAAGAGCTTCCTAATCTAACCAAATATCCCATAAATTAAACTTGCCAATAATGATTAAGTGATTTAAAATGGACTATATAAATCATCAAATGCCTTCATAAAGCAGTATATTGCTATCACATAATCATATATTAACTTAAATTATAATTTGAATTTTGAATAACAGCCAGGACTAATTTTTCTGGATCAAAATTGGTTTTTCCCACTGCAGGATTCTGAACAGCCTTCAGTATTTTGGCTATATCTCCTAAAATAATTAACATTTTAAAAGTGCCACATTTTTTGTTTGAAACTAGACATATAAAGTTATTCCAGGACTAAATTTCGCACCAAAATTCCAAGTGCTCACAGAGATATAAATTTTTAAAAGATGACGCCAAAAATCTGCCATTGTGCATTTTTATCCTTAATAAATTGTTATCAAATTAAATTACTACAAGCAATAATTATTTGATGACATACAATTATAAAACATAAGATCAATAAACTAACATCTCAATTAATTGGAATTATCAAAATTACACGCATTAAGCTGAAAAAGTCACCAAAATCAGCAAATATAAACATAGGTTAGTACATTCGCAAACAAACTTTCATCATCAGATATGCAAATGCAAAAATTATCCACCTGGTCGATGAAGAAACAGCCAGACAACCAGTTAACTAGCAAAACATCAGCTAGGCCTACCCAAAGCTAACTTGCCGTAGTTTTTAGTTACCTCGTACACATCTCATATCAACATTCATACTCAAAAGCAAGCAAATTGGTCTTCTTACATCATAACAATCTCAAAACATCAAAACAGATTAAGGTAAAATAGAAAATAAATTCTCACCCTGAAGAGAGTCCTGCATTTGTTCTTAAATGAATCCATCAAAAGAAGAGATCGGAAACAAGCACCAGAAAATAACAGAAATGAATAGCAAGGTTTCTTCTCGAAGCATCTCTCTGTTAGTATTGGCAAACAACACCTAGAGTACACAGTTCTTACAAAGAATAACCCTATCTAGAGTCTATTAGATTGGCCATTAATTGAAGGAAAGAATGAAAAATAGAAGATAAAAGCCGTATCCTGTTTCTCTGTTCGCTCCACTCAAGCTCGCTTACAAACTAAGCAAACACAAAGACATAAGATTCCAAACCAAGTTAAAAAGTAAACTTGAACTGCACAATATATTCCTTTGTTTTGTCGATCCAGAACCAGAAAGCTCAGAAAAGCAAAGGAAAAGCAAAGCACATCAAATAAATGAATAAATAAATAGAGCTGTTTATATTCTGATGATAAAGGCAAAATCAAAATTTTATTTTTCTCAGGAACCAATCAATATCTTAAAAATTTATATCAAATAAAAGCAAAAACTCACCCCATGCATTCAATTAAATGATAGATCCAAGGGGGAAGGAGTCTACAGAGGTGCATTTACAAGCGCCACACCAAATATGTTGGTACTGAAGCCCTAAATCCAGGAATAAATAAAATATATTTATTTGTCTCATTACATCTCATTCATCGTCTTCTCCATTTCCCCTCCTTTTATCAGCTTCATTTCTATGTTTTTATTATAGTTTCAATATCTTTAATATCTCCAACAATAAAAATGAAAGGAGGCGAAATTGTCAATTTAAAAAAGAAGGAAAGAGAAGAAGATGAAAAAAAAAAGACGAAGAAGATGAAAATAATAACTAAGAAGAAGGAAAGAAATATGCTAATTTGAGTTGGATAAAAAAAGTGGTATTTTTAAAATTTAAAATTTAAAAAGCGGTATTTTTAAAAGGGAAAATAAAAAGTGGTATTTTTAGATAGGATTTCTTTTTTTTTTTTGGGTATTTTTGTGAAACTCCCAAAAAAAAAGGCAAAGGTTTAACTTTTAGCCCTAAGTAGTTTAAGAGGACCGAAATTTTTATTATTATATTATTTGAAACCCATATCTACAATATATATATATATATATATATATATATATATATATATATATATATATATATATATATATATATATATATATATATATATATATATATATTATATTATTTGAAACCCATATCTACAATTTATATATATATATATATTGGTGGAAAAAATTTTATTGAGTCAAATGCAGAAATATTACGCATTGACTTTTAACGATCTATAAACAAATATAATTCGGTCATCTCACCAACAAATTCAGTTAATTAAAATTCTAACACAAACTATAAATATTAGGATTTCTAAATTTAAGCCAAATATCCAATTAATTATTATTTTTATTTCCATAATGAACCCATTAACTTTTACTGATGTTTTCTATCTGGAACTTATAGAGCAATCACATATTTTGTCCTCTCTAAATCTTAGTTGGACTTACAATATTGTTTTTTTTAAAGGATAAAACGATTTATGAATGTGAACAAATTACTAAAAAAAAACAATTTGAATTAATTTTTCCTTTGCATCAAATATAAAATTATTTTTGTTTTTCGAGGCAGCAGTGCTATACCATAATTGAATAATCGAAAGATTTTGTAAATGAATTGGTTGAAAAGAGAGAGAGATATTTTCAACTATTGCATGTTTCTTTTCTTGTGATAATAATAAAAAAATTATTATAATTTTTTTAAATGATTAATTTCCTGTTTTTACCAAGTAACGTATTCAGTGAAAAAATAAACTTTTCATTTGTTTAATGAATAAAAATATAAAATGGTTTTATTTGAAAAATAAAATATCGGTATTTAATTAGTTCAAATGAATAAAAATATCTAACGAGATTTAAATTTAGTGTGCATTGTTACCCTATTGTTGTGTTAGTTCTTGTGTGAGATGTATACTATTGAATATGATATGACAAATATCACAACTTGCTCAATATTCCGAATTTTTTTTATTTATATTTTTAATGAAAATAAAAGATTTATAAGAATTTGTAGAAACAAAAAAAAAATAGAGGCAATTTAGAATAGAAAGAGGTCAAAATGTTTCATAAATAAATGCACTGAATATTCTTGATATCCCAATTCTTCTCTCAGTTATCGTCTTTTCATTTTTACCCCCTTTTCTTTTATTTTGCACGGATTTCTGATTCAATTTCACAACTTCAACACCTGTGCTTCCTCTACAGCGAAATCAATTTCATTAGATTAACATTTTTATGGAAGGTTTGAACAGTTTCTAATACATTAATTATTTATTTTTGTATTTTCTGAAGAATGATGATCAATAATCATGCATATATAAGGTACAGTACTACACTGTAAAAATATGATCGTTTTTTAAAAATTATGTGTGAGAGAAATTGATTTCCTCGTTTATCATTTCGACTACTACTCTTTTTTTTTTTTTTAATTTTCATGTTTTTCAGCTTAATTATTCAAAATGTTATTTTAATAACAGCCTCGGAAAATTTCTTCAGTAATCCGATTAATTATTTTAAAATATTTTAGAAAAAAAAATTGAGTTTTAGGACCTGTTATTTCAATGAAAGTCGGATTTTATTTTGAATTTTCCGTTGATAATCTATAGCTAATTTTTAGAGCGCTTCGAAGCTTTTGATTGCTTCAATACGAATGATTTCCGATGTCAAGTTTTATTTGTTAGGGAAACATTCTGTTTCGAAATAACCATTCTGTTTTTTCTTATATTTATCTTGTAATTAAATATTGCACTCATCGTTTGTTACTTACCCCTATTATTATAACTCTACTCTGTACAGACTACCATCAGCACTATAAATAATTGGGCCGATGTGTTTTACAAAACATAGAAATACAACAATTATTTTCATCATATTCTTTTTGCTGTCATCAGACTTTATATGGTATCAGAGCCATTCTCCCTCCTTCTCTAAATGGCAAATCCCGTTATTCCCTTTACTTCTTCTACTACATCCTCTACTGTCTCCTCAAGACACTCATTTTCTGTCAAATTAAACACAAAAAATTATCTAGCCTGGAAAACCCAATTCATTCCCCTTTTAAACTATCAAGATTTACATGGCATTATTGATGGTTCCTTTTCCCTACCAGCAAAAACTATTCCCTCTATTGATGATAACACAATTCAAATTCCTAATCCAGCTTATACAACATGGTTCAAAAAGGACTAGATGCTTCTTTCATGGTTGTTCTCCTCTCTTACAAAAGATGTCTTTCCATATGTTATTGGCCTCACATCATCATGTGAGTTATGGACAGCACTAGAAAATGCATTCGGCTCAATATCTCAAAAACGCCAACTCCAATTTCACATTGAACTTCAAAATTTATTACCTTCTCCAACCTCTTCACCATGTGGCCAATTACATTGTCCTGAATTCCCACCAAAATAAATCCATTGATTGGTTTCCTAACACTGCTGTCAACTACCACATTACTCTGGATGTTCAGTCTCTTAGTGGTGCCACTGATTATACGGGTAATGATCTTCTTCATATAAGTAATGGTCATGGCTTACAGATTACTCACACTGATACTATTTCCTTTCCTTCCTCTAAAGGTCCTTTATAATTAAAAAAAAATTATGTGTTCCTTACATCATTAAAAATATGCTTTTTGTTCAAAAATTTTCTTCTGACAACTCATGTTTTTTTGAGTTTTAGCTTGATTTTTTCTTGATTAAGGACAAGCGAACAAAGAAGGTGCTGATGCAAGGACCCAGTGAGTCAAGCATGTACACCCTCCGTCCTCCCAAGTAGGCCTTGACTACTCAATTACCGAACCTTGATGAGCGACATGTGCATCTTGATCATCCCAACCAAAAGAAACTTCAACTTTTATCATAATCCAATTTAATTTTTAGATCTTCATCTCGTTTATCCCATTGTTTTGGTTGTTTATTAGGCATGCTGGCTCGTATTTCCCTTACAGCTATTAGCCATTGAACACAAGAGCAATGCTTCATTTGATATCATACACTCCGATGTTTGGGGTCCTGCCCCCGTTCTTTCTCATTATGGTCATCGTTATTTTATCTTATTTATTGATGTTTTACAAGGTTCACTTGGGTTTATTTTTTAAAAAATAAGAGTGATGTTTATAATATTTTCTTAAATTTTGAAAAATTAATTGCCTGCCAATTTAACATGAAAATTTGGGCCTTTCACTTAAACTGGGGAGGGGAGTATCAAAAGCTACATAATTATTTTCGTTCTGTTGGCATCTAACATCGTATTGCTTGCCCGCACACTCATGAACAAAATAATATTTCTGAAAGAAAAATCCTTCATCTTGTTGACACCACATTAACACTTCTTGCTTATGCTAATCTTCCTCTAAAATATTGAAACTTTGCTATTGAACAAAGTGCTTATTTAATTAATCTTTTACCCAACAATGTTCCTCACAAAAAGTCTCATTTTTAGCTGCTCCTTAAAACTGACCCTAACCTTCTTGCCATCAAATCATTTGGTTGTGCTATTTTTCCCTCCACTGACCTTACAATGCCCACAAATTCTCCTTTTACACCACTCCATGCATCAATTTGGGCCTTAGTCCAGCCCATGCTACCTACCGGTATCGAGACAAATCCACAGGTCATCTTTACTGAGCTCGGCAAGTAAGAATTCATGAGTATTTTCCCATATTCTGGCCCACATTCCATCTTCTCAAGGGTCGTTGATGAAGCTCCATGGCTCTACGTCATCACTAGCACCCACTTATAGGTGGTCCCTACATCAGCTTCTTCTCCATGTATGACTTCTAATTCACTTTCGTCTCTATCCTCTACTCCTCTTTCCTCTCGTAATTCTACCTCATCTCAAACTCCCTCTTTATCATTCTCTCCTTCTCACTCTCCACATTTATGTTCACCTCTGAGTCCTTCCCTATGTTAAACATTCTTCTTATCCTTATCTCTTCATTCCTCATCTAAAAAACCTATATCTTCTCCTGTATCTACCCACAACGTGTTTCCTATTCCCACTAAACAACCCGATCATAATATGGTAGTTGATCTCACCCAATATTCTTTACCTCCAGCTCAATCGTCTCTCTTTCCCCTTTTCGTGTTCATCAAATGCAACTCAGACCCTTCAATATGTCCAAATTCCAAACTCTTTTAGCTAACACCAAACTCAATTACCTACAAATTGAACCAAAAATCTTTAACCAAGCCAAACCTTACCCTGAACGAAGAACTGCGATGACTGATGAAATTAATGCTCTTATTACCAACGGGACTTGGACTTTGGTTCCCCGACCTCTAACCAAGAACATTATTGGAAACAAATTGATTTTTCATATCAAAAGGAAGCTCAATGATAGTATTGATCGGTATAAGGTACGCCTTATAGCTAAAGGTTATGCTCAACAATCTAGTGTCAATTACTAAAAGACCTTTTCACGTGCGATTAAGTTCACCACTGTGTGTACTGTGTTCTCAATTTCCATTGTTTGTCAATGGCCTATCCAAAAAATTGACATTTCTAATGCCTTCCTCTATGGTTTTCTTGATGATGAAATATATATAGAACAATCCACTGGTTACACCCACTCTGCTTTTCTAAATCATATATGTTGGCTTCACAGATCCCTCACCAATGGTTTGCCAACCTCTTTGAGTTCTTAATTACCCTTAGGTTTGTTGTTTCCCAAGCTAACAACTCCTTCTTCATCCTTTGTAAAGGTACCTTAAACTTTTTCATTTTGATTTACGTTAATGACATTTTGTTCACTTGTTCAAATTCCTCCAAGTTAAATTGGTTTATCAATTGTCTAAGGAGGCATTTCCTATTAAGGATCTTGGGTCTCTTCACTATTTCTTGGGCATACAAGTGGTTCCTCATGCCTCAGGCATTCTCCTTCCACAATAAAAATATCTTGAAGGCCTACTTGCTGAAACCAATATGCTTCACTCGAAGCCTTGTTCTACCCCATGGCTACAATGCCTAACCTGAGCAAAGAACTGGAGTCCCTCTGCTTCAACCTGAACAATATCGTTAGGTCATTGGTGCACTTCAATACTTAACTCTGACCCATCCTGATATCTCATTTTTAGTTAACAAATTGGCTCAGTTTATGCACTGCCCAACTGATGTTCATTGGTAAGCTATTAAACGTCTTCTCCGCTATCTTCATAGCACCTATTCTCATGGTCTTCTTATCTCTAAATACTCAGACTTCTCACTACATAGCTTTTTTGACAGTGACCTAGGCAGGCTGTCCTGATGATCAGCGTTCAACAAGTGGCTACCTTGTTTATCTCTATTTCAACTTCATCTTTCGATCTTCAAACAAACAACCTACTATTGTTGGGTCCTCCACAAAAAGTGAGTACAAGACTTTGGCGAATGTCACTGCTGAGGTCTTATGGTTACATTCTTTACTAGATGAATTGGGTTTTCTCTCTTCAACTTCTGCTTCATTATGGTGTGACAACATTGGAGCTATTTATTTATCTTCCAATCCCATTTTCCATGGTTGTACTAAGTATGTTGAACTGGATTATCACTTCATTCGGGAGCAAGTCAAGATGGGCAACTTATCTGTCAAATTCATTTCTTCAGCTGATCAACTTGTTGATATTTTAACAAAATCGTTAGGTACCACTGCCTTTCATTTTCTTCGTGACAAGCTTCATCTCCAGTTCCGTCCACCATCAGCTTGAGGGGGGGTTGTTAGGGAAACACTCTGTTTTGAAAGTATCATTATGTTTTTTCTTATATTTATCTTGTAAATACTTGTACTTATCCTTTGTTACTTACCCTTGTTATTACTCTACTATGTACAAACTACTATTAGCACTATAAAGAATTGGGCTGATATTTTTTACAAAACATAGAAATACAACAATTATTTTCATCATATTGTTTTTGCTATCATCAGACTTTACATTATTATTGGCTAAGGTGTAGCAGTAACTATTTCATGGCAAAAATCCATATGAAATGTCAAGTTACAGTTAAATGTTGTGAGATTTATAGACTATAGAGCATGGTATATCGATAATGGTAATATCTTCACTCATCATCGAAATGGTAGAATGTCTAACATCCATAACAATTGTTAGAGCTAAGGTTATGAGAGTAATTGATCACCGAAATTTGACAATTATCCTATAGCGAAAACTTAACTAAAAGGTTGAATTAAATTCGAATGTTATAAGTGGTCATAAACTACTGAATATATATATATATATACACACACACACACATATAAGGCTGCTTAATATAATTATTTACAAATTGATAAAGCATGATTTGTCTTTATTTGTAAGAAAGAGAGTTGGCAGTTGGATGGATCTGGTCGGATGAATGAACTTGTAAGAAGGAGCGCCCAATCGGACCCGGGTATTAGCACTCCGAAGCTTAAGTTAGTAGCTTTTAGAGAAAGAGTGCTTAGAGAAAGAGATTCTCAGATATTCAATACCTGGAGCCATCGTGTTTTAGGCTATTTATAGGAGTTTTTTAGAGGGGTACTTGAGTACCCTGGGACGTGATAGCTGGCAATTGGGGCAGGTGAGCGGCGATGTGATAGGAAGCAGGTGAAGGCATGAGCATTTACTTGCGTCAGTGGACTTAACAGAGCAGCATATCCCTTCAGTCCGATCGGATACCATGCCTTTTTATCTTGTCTTCCAGCTCACACTCTGCCTTTTAGTTGATGGGCTTTAGACCTTGTCAAGCGTTATTGAACCGACTTGATTGGGCCTTGGAGATAATTTTTTCATAGTTATCCCCCTCCAAAGGGTCCGACCGGGCGATTTTTGACTTTTGGCTACAATTTTGAATTGGCGCGAATCTGATAAGTTATGTCAGTGCATTTCAGATAGTTATCATGCATTTAATGCATGTGAGCGTGCCGAGGAAGATGCATCGTTCTTCGTAACATAATAATAGATTGGAGACATGCATGTGCGCGTGCCAAGGGCAACGCTTCGTTCTTTGGAACATAATAATGGATTGGAGACATGTGGCGATCATCCAGCGGAGAGGCTTGTTGGAGAATCCCATAAGCCTTGTGCCTATAAATAGGTAAGTCCGGGGTGATTTTTCCGTATTTTTTAGAGATCCTTGGCAAAAACCCTACCAGATGATTTTCTTTCTCATTCATAATGTCATTTTTTGCTTCTCCCCCTCCATCAAAGATGGCTTCGACAAGGAGCCATTTTATAGATAGGAGTTTTCTTGAAGCTTATAAAGATCGTGAATCTATGGCTCATCCTCAGAAACTCACGAAGGAGGAAGTGGTTGAAATCCCTTCATGATACAATCTTCCAGCAGAGGTTTATGTGATGGCCTGCCCAGATTTCATGGCGATGATCGATGTGCTGTTTGGGTGTGAGAGTACTGAGTGGTTCATTTGCCATTTGTGGAGACAGTCTCATAGATAGCATAGCATAATTTTTTCCCTCGTCATTTGAAGTCAAAATTACCATATCACCACTCTACAAATTGACATCCATGTAAGGAAAATCATCATCATCAAGGCTGTCGATAAGTCTGATTTTGCTCTGCATCCTGACCCAAAAATTTACAGTGTCGTCAGACTTTCGAGTAAAATGATGGATCGCCCACCGACCGATCAGGTAGGGGATCTTCGGGCGCCGGGCCAAACATATCACATACCTGATGGTGGGGGATCCAATCAGGGAGAAGCAAACCTGGAGGATTTGAACTTGTCTAATAGTTCCTTATTGTCAACATCCGCCTTATAACTTTTGATGTGTTCCGATCGAAACACTTCGCGCTCTAGAGAGGTGCGGTTTGTTGCCAAGGAGTCCTTACGATGGCATTTCGACTGTCACATAGCAATATTTCATTCTGATGCCAATTGGGCTATTAGAGAAGCAGAAGCCGATTATGACGTAGTTAGGAAGGATTCTCTTCTTGCCCAGTCAGGGATTTAAAATTTGAAGAAAGAGGCTGCTCGTCTTTCTCAAGATCTGAAGGTTCGGCAGAAAAAGGTCAATCGTAGGGCCTGCTTTTATTTTGATCAAGGCTTCTGCTGTAGAACTTGCATGACTTTTCTTTTAATGTTTTCCTCTTTATAATGGTTTTGTCCTTACTTTGTATCTTGTAAGAACTCTTCATATATAAAATTTGATTTGCCTTTCAATTGCGTCTTCACACTGCAATTATCATTTTAGGTAGTATTTATCATAAAATCAATTAAGGAAAAAATATTAAATCTGTAATGGCCTCAACACTGGATCAGCCGTGAACAGTACTTTTCGATAATGAATAGTATTTTTCGGGCCCGAAAGGACATCCGAAAGTCAAAAATATTTTATTTGATCGTTGGAAAGTATTGGTCATGGTGAGTTCGGGGTTGAATTTTGAAGTGAAATGAAGATCAAACGGGCCTCCAAAAGTCAAATATACGAAAAAGGGAGCGACTCAATTTTCCTAGTAGGAAAGGAGACTTGATTTTGTATAAATAATTAAAAATAGTAAACAAACTTCAAAAATTGTCAAATTTTGTATGCCTACATGAATTTTTATGTAGAATATTTTGGTGATGAGAATTTAATTTTTCGGGGATACCGACAGTTGTCGAATCGGACCGATAAGTTTGAATCGGACTAACAATGGACTCTGATTGAGCCAAAAATTTACTTACTAGCTATTTTTGATGTGATAAGAGTGATGAAATTATTTTTGGAATGATTTGCTGGCTGGAAGAGAGAAAAATTTGATTGGGCTTTAAAAAGGCATAAATGGGCCTTAAGAAATAAATGGGCTAAGCCCATTGGTTTGGCCCAATTTTGGGCCCATTGGAGGAGTATATAAGAAGCAAAAATCTGGAAAAAACTCCAAAAATTTTCTCATCTCCTTCCTCTCCCTTTCTTGGACGAAATCACTTCCCTCTCTTCTCTCTCTCTTGCTTCTTAATCACCCAAAATCTCTTATAAATTTCAACTTAGGAATTATAGTTTCATCTCTCTAGAGCATTAAAATAGCTTATATTATTTGATTTGGGCAAAGGAAGTGGAGAAAACAAGTAGAGGAAGAAAAATGGGTAAGTTGGATATTAAGAATTTTAATGATTTAAATTGATTTTTTAGTATTTTTTCATAAATTTTGAGATGTAGATTATGATTATGAGCTTGGATTTTGCATTTGAGAACAAAAAAATAAGGATACCTAAGGATTTGTGGCCGGCCTATGTAGGTGGTGAAGAAAGGGAAGGTATTTCAAAGAACAAAGGCAAGGAAAATGAGGCTTTATATATAAAATTTGATTTGCCTTTTAATTGCGTCTTCACACTGCAATTATCATTTTAGGTAGTATTTATCATAAAATCAATTAAGGAGAAAATATTAAATCTGTAATGGCCTCAACACCGTATCAGCCGTTAATAGTACTTTCTGACAGTGAATAGTATTTTCCGGGCCCGAAAGAACATCCGAAAGTAAAAAATATTTTATTTGACCGTTCGAAAGTATTGGTCATGATCAGTTCGGGGTTAAATTTTGAAGTGAAATGGAGATCAAATAGGCCTCCAAAAGTCAAATATACGAAAAAGGTAGCGAGTCAATTTTCCTAATAGCGAAGGAGACTTGATTTTGTATAAATAATTAAAAATAATAAACAAACTTCAAAAATTGCCAAATTTTGCATGCCTACATGAATTTTTATGTAGAATATTTTTGTGATGAGAATTGAATTTTTCGGGGATACCAGTAGTTATCGAATCGGACCAATAAGTTTGAATCGGACTAATAATGGACTCTGATTGAGCCAAAAATTTACTTGATAGCTATTTTTTATGTGATAAGAGTAATGAAATTATTTTTGGAATGATTTACTGACTGGAAGAGAGAGAAATTTGATTGGGCTTTAAAAAGGCATAAATGGGCCTTAAGAAAAAAATGGGCTAAGCCCATTGGTTTGGCCCAATTTTAGGCCCATTGGAGGAGTATATAAGAAGCAAAAATCTGGAAAAAACTCCAAAAATTTGCTCATCTCCTTCCTCTCCCTTTCTTGGCCGAAATCACTTCCCTCTCTTCTCTCTCTCTCTTGCTTCTTAATCACCCAAAATCTCTTATAAATTTCAACTTAGGAATTGTAGTTTCATCTCTCTAGAGCATTAAAATAGCTTCTATTATTTGATTTGGGCAAAGGAAGTGGAGAAAACAAGTAGAGAAAGAAAAATGGGTAAGTTGGATATTAAGAATTTTAATGATTTAAATTGATTTTTTAGTATTTTTTCATAAATTTTGAGATGTAGATTATGATTATGAGCTTGGATTTTGCATTTGAGAACAAAAAAATAAGGATACCTAAGGATTTGTGGCCGGCCTATGTAGGTGGTGAAGAAAGGGAAGGTATTTCAAAGAACAAAGGCAAGGAAAAGGAGGCTTGAACTTCCTAAATCAAGAGAAAATTATAAATGACTGCAAAATCCTTTGATTTTCCTTTTATTTTGAATTAATTTCATTTATGTAATTAGGTTAAAAATTGTTAAAGTTGTTAATTGATGAAATTGGTTTACGATAAATGAAATTGGACATTAGAAAAGATGAAATGAAAGTTTAAATGGAAGAAAGAAAATTTTTAGGAGGGTTTAGCGTGGTGGCCAAATTATGTAGTAAGGGAAAAATATGAGATTTTTGCATGAAAATAAAATATATAAGCCTAAATTTATTTTAGAGATGAAAAATAGTGTTCATGAATTTTCATTGAATTATTGAAATTTATTTTGGAATTTTAAAGATTATGTAACAATTATGTATATAGTGAAAGGTTTGAAATAATGTTAACTAATTGATTATTTTAGTGAAAAATGATAGTAAATAATAAATAATGCATAAATGAATTTTATTGGGATTTACTGAAATTATTGAAATTTTATTGAAATTCTAATGTTAATATGTGTATTGAAATTAATTGAATTATTAGTGAATAATTGTGCAAAAATATTGAAAAATGTGAATTTATATGAAATTAAATTATAGTCAATGAAAGCGAAATAAAAAGTCAACCGATGAATTTTTTGGAATAATTATTAACCTATGAAATTAATAATAATAATGAATTATTGGTAAATAATTCATACAATGAGTGAAATGGATGGAAATTGTAAAATAATGTACATACAAATTTTTATAGAATTTATTTGCTTTACTAGAATATTTTTGAAATAAAATATTGATTATTTTTAACTAAAATATTGAATTATTAAGAAATAATTCAATAAATAAGTACATGATGATAAACTAATATGAAATAAATTACTTCAGTATAAAAGAAATGAAAAAGTCAATTTATGCATTTTCGAAAAATAAAGTAATGAATTATATCAATATAATTCATAATTGTTTAAAAAGTTGTAAAATAAATGTTTGACTAATTTATCAAAATAAATTAGTCAATAAAAAGTATTAAAAGAGTGAATTATTATAAAATAATTCAATAATAGTGGCTTATTCGAATGACAAACATTTCGGACAGAAAAAGAAAAATTATAAAAAAGTTAATCACTGCATTGTTAAGAGATAATGTACAAAAGATTACATAAAAAGAATAAAAGAAATTGTGAATTATAATGCTATAATTCATAAAGTGTAAAAAAAAAGACTGAAAAGTCTCAAGTATCCGAGTGAATTATTGAAAAATAATTCACAAAAGTGACTTAAAAAGATAAAGTGAAAGAAAGAAAAAAGCTATTGAATAGTCAAAAGCACTAAAAGAATGCGATTGACAAAAATGTATTGTATCAAAAAATAAAATAAAGAAATTAAAGATTTTTAAATGTTTAAAAATTATTTCAAATATAATTGATTGTTTTGCCCTTATCGATAAGCAGGTAATGATATTCTTGTTTATGATATAATTAGCTAGCCATAGGGGCACCCTATTCCGCGGTGCAAGTCATGGCGACTTGCTTTGCTATAGGTAGGATATTTGATCTCCATAGTTTCAGTGTTTTCAATAAAAATGAAAGTGAAATGTTTTTCGAGAAATAGTCCCTTGGGGATCACTTCTCTCTCAGTGGGACCTTTGAGTCCAGTCCCGAGTATCCTTTTTGAAAATCCTATTATATTGCACTAGGGACGTATTGTAATGAATAAATCAGTATTGTTGAAATGAATTGAATATAAAAAGTTATAAACGAAAAATAATTCGTTTGGAAGAAAATAAAAAATCGGAATAAAACTGTAAGGTTTTCCAAAAAGTGTGATTAATAAGAAAAAGGAAAAGAAATGTTTTATAAAAATAAAATAATAAATGAAGATCAAGTTAAGCTTTTATAAAGAAAAATGATTTAAAATATATTTGTACATGAAAAAGATAAATTAAATTAGTTGGTATTTCACTTACCAATTATTATTTTGAAAAGTAACAAGTTTGAAAAATAATATTAATTTCCTATTAAAAGTTAAAAAGTGATGACAATAACATTAAGTGAAATCTTATGCTTAAGTAATGTATTTTCGAAAGAAAAGTCAAATGAAAAGTAAAACAATAAAAAGGCACATAATTGATCAATTGGGAAAAAACAAAAGATATAAGTCCTAAACAAGTATTTGAACATGGTTAAATGTATAAAGAAGGAAATAAAAATTTGAATGCAAAGTGTCCTAAAATAACTGTATCACTTTGCAATAAAACTTAAAAGCCTTTAAATAGTAACGTGTTTATTAGTTTAAATGTTAAAGTAAAATAAAAGAATATATAGCAAGAAGTGTAATTATAGCACATATTGGATAACTGAACAATAAATCGAGGAATAAAATAGTCTATAAATTTGGTACCATTAAAGACATGAGTACAAATATACACTCTTAAATGAAATGATAATTATATCGCTGTGACTAAAAAGATAAGATGAAAGTTAAGTAAAAGTAAAAGCTATAGTAAAGAATAAACGTAAAGATAAAAGTAAATCTGATATCGATTCACCTAAGAAGGTAGGTGTAAAGTAACGTTGAAAGATTAAAAATCAAAGAACAATAAGTACCAAAATATGAGTTAATAATGAAACTAATGTTGACTGAAGTAAAAGAAAATGTTTAATGAAATAAGAATAAGAGTAGCATAATTTATGTAATTATGCTTTATTTGAGAAATTCTAGGATTAGTAGTCACCACTGAGTATATCTAGTACTCAGCACATAGTGTTTACTGCGTGCATGTTATGAAATATTGCGGGAGCATAGTATACAATGGAGCCAGATAAAAAAAAAAGAATTAGTGCTTTATCGAGTTGTATTGTGGCATGTATATACGTAGATAATTAAGTTAAAAGATTAAATTGTATTTTGATCTCTGTTATTATGGTTATTGATGGATGAGTGTTCAGTGTTTATGATTGCATGAATGTTATTAGTATATAATTAATTATTTAAATATTTTCGGATGAAAAAAAATTATCGTTTTTGCTGTCTTTGCTTCGACAAGGACTGTTCCGTAAAGGATGTTACAAAATTGACTGAGGAGAAATATGTAAATCACCCATGGAGAATATATGAAATCGACTAAGGAGAGTACTTCCTGAATTTCAATATGCTTTTTAAGCATTGTAGTACACAACTCTTTAGAATCAATGATAGCCTAATCCGATCGGGTTTAAAAGATAGACTTTTCATTGAGGCATGAATTGTGACTTAGATTTACCCCATCAAATGCAGTAGGTGACTTTTCAGTCTTTCATTCGATTGAAGCATTGTCGGCACAATGATTGACCTTTCGGTCTTGCATTGCTTTAAAGATATGGCGATTTCACACATCAAGTGTTTGGGAGAGATAATTAACTCAATTATTGTCCTTTGCATTTTGGATTCGGGATGGACGTTGAATCTAGAAAATGAATCAATGGAGATTAAGCGGAGGCATCCCGCATCTTCGGTTTTGGAGTGACGTCGAACCTAGCGAATGAATTTCAAATGGAGAAAAGCCTTCGCATTTTGGGCTCAGGAGGAGCGTCGAGCCTAATGAAAGAGTCGAACTTATAGTGGAGAAATGCTTTCCCATTTTAGGCTCAGGATAGATATCGAGCCTAGCGAATAATCTGATGGAGATCAAATAGGTGTGCTTTGCATCTTGGGTTTAGGATGAACATCAAGCCTAGCAAAGGAACTTACCCTGATAATGAATGAACTCCAACTTTCGCATCTTCGGCTATTTTAAGCCTAGTAGATGAGTTATACCATATTGATTCATCAATCGGGATGTGACATCGATCGAAATTAGGCCCTCAGTCTTAGAGTGACTGGAATAGAAAAATCAACCAAGATATGATATTGATTGGGGATCGAGTTATCCAGTCCACTCTTTGGCGGTTGAATTATAGTGACCGATCGAGGAGAGGTCTATAGGCATTAGAGGCCCTCATCTCAAACTTTTGATGGTAGAAAATTTCTTTTCGGTCCGCGCTGAGACGGTAGGAGGATCCAACCCGAAGGTCGCTTTGCCGTTTATGGGGAGTTAACCATTTGAAGAACCTCGGTTGGGATGTTAGTATCGACCAACCAAAATTAATATGACGACTTTAAGAGTTACCCGCTTATGGGAAGTTACCTTTTTGGAGAACCTCGGTGGGGATTTCAGTATCGTCCGACCGAAATTAATGTGGCGAACTTGGGAGTTACCCGCTTATGGGGAGTTACCCTTTTGGAGAACCTCGGTCAGGATTTCAGTATCGTCCAACTGAAATTAATATGGCAACCTTGGGAGTTACCCGCTTATGGAGAGTTACCATTTTAGAGAACCTCGATCAGAATTTCAGTATCGTCCTACTAGAATTAATATGGCAACCTTGGGGAATGACTTAGATATTTCACCTAAAAGAAAAAGAAAATAAAAATAACAAATTTGCAAGTTGAGGCACATACCTTGTCTTTATGCTTTCCTTGGAGTAATGGCCTTGTCTGTCCCCACCATTATCTGCTTGGATGTGGGAATTCATTCGAATGATCGCCCATCCGAGTGTTGTAGTCTATCAGTGGTGTCAATCCTTCTCCGCCTGCTGGATCTCAATGCATCATTCAATTGTATGTATTGGCGAGCTCTTTTCGTCAAGTCGAAAAAGCTATTAGGTGGCCTTAAACGACTCGAATAACGGGCGATCAGTAGTTCCTCTAGCCAAGGCAATTGTCACCATCTCCTCACTTACATTTCTCACTTCATACATTGTGAATTGAAATTTGCTAATGTAGTCTCTAAGACTTTCACCGGTCCTTTGGTATATGTTGTATAGATCGTTAACAGACTTGGGCGCCTTCGTTTGTACAACGAACCGTGATAGGAACAACTCTTTGAGTTGTCTAAATGAAGTTAACGATTCCTGAGGCAACTCATGGAACCAATTTAATGCATCTCCTTCTAAGGTGGTGGGAAAGAATCTGCAGGTGATCCTTTCATCATAGGTGTAATTTTGTCAAAAACTCAGCCAAATGGGCGATCGGGTCAGTTTTACCTATGTATTTGCCAATTACTATGTCTCTCCACTTAGGAGGCAAGCTGGACTCTGTGATCTCCCTGCAGAACGAAGAGGCAGTATTCTTACAAGTATTACTCTCAAATACACCTTCTTGAGACTTTCCAAGCCGAACTGCTTGAGCTTTTTCTTGAACCATATATCTTCCTTGTGCTTAGCAGAGGTAGACTTACTTTTAAATCTTTTGGAGTGGCCGCTATTTGGGGTGTTCGTGAAGGATAAACTATCCTCAACAAGCGGAGTAGAGGATCCATTGGAACTGTGGGCAAAATATTGGACAAAGGAGGTTATCCCTTTGCCTTTGTTATACCTGCCCGGGGTTCTGACACCCATTCTACCACCGTTTTGAGTTCGGGGCTCTTTAATAAAGGCTCCTCAATTTTTCTTTCTTCTAAAGTCTTCATCCATGAAGCCTTGTTCGTGGGCTCTTTTAGAAGTTCTGGGCATCCTATCTTTTTTTATTGTCTGGACAATGCTGATGGCGAAATCGCTAAGGAGGGAGCGTATATCTTTGAGCATGATGGGTGTATTTTTCGGTTGCTGCAGAATGTCATGGTTCAAGATTAGGAGGAGGCTGTCCCTACTTGGAGGCCTTTGAGATCTCTCTCTTTTCCCTGCTTGTCTAGATTTACTATGACCGTCGTTGTTGCGGTCACGCTTTTCTGAGGTTGCATGCTCAGTAGATCTCGAACTGGCCATATCTCTTTCGATAGAGTAAATGTCTTCGGGGGCTCACTTTAGCCGGAGCTTTAGGCCGCCTTTTTCTCTCAACGAAAGTACCAAATGATAAAGCACGATTTGTCTTTATCTGTAAGAAGAAGAGTTGGCAGTTGGATGGATCCGGTCGGATGAATGAACCTGCAAGAAGGAGCGTTCGGTCGGACCCGGGCATTAGCACTCCGAAGCTTAAGTTAGTAGCTTTTAGAGAAAGAGTGCTTAGAGAGAGAGAGTCTCAGATATTCAATACCTGGAGCCATCGTGTTTTAGGCTATTTATAGGAATTCTTTGGAGGGGTGCTTGAATACCTTGAAACATGATAGCTGGCAATCGGGGCAGGTGAGCGGCGATGTGACAGGGAGTAGGTGAAGGCATGGGTGTTTACTTGTGTCAGTGGACTTAACAAGGCAGCACGTCCCGTCAGTCCGATCGGATACCATGCCTTTTTGTCTTGTCTTCTAGCTCACACTCAGCATTTTAGTTGATAGGCTTTGGGTCTTACCAAGCGTTGTTGGGTCGACTTGATTGGGCCTTAAAGATATTTTTTTCATAGTTATCACAAATGAGAGAGAATGATTTGGATACCTATGGTATGTGGAGGACGAAACATAACTTGCTTGTAAACAATGGTGGCATGATTTGTCTTTAATAGATATATATTTTTTTCTTAAAATGTAATTTTCTCCTTAATATTTTACAAAAATAAGTGTAATTTTATTCTTAATATTTCAGTGGTATAATTTTATCTTTTCTAATTTAAAATTTGGAAGAAATTTACCCCTATTGTGCCACATGTCCCCTCATTCAGATGTCACGCGTCAAAACAATATTAAAATAGTAAAAAAAATTTCAATTTTTCAAATATAAAATATAATATTGTACCAATTAAAATATTAGAAATAAAATTATACTTTTTATATATATTAAGAGTAAATTTGTAATTTTTGCCTTTTTTTTTTCCTTCATCGTTCTTGGTACTCTAGAGCTTGGATTAGTATGCTTTTTGTTTCTTATATGCCCAAGCCTCGGCTACACACCAACATTGACTTAAATGAATTGGTGCTCAACTGCTTCGACAGCACATAAATAAATTAACAACGTAACTTTGTTTTGGTTTGAACAATGCAATTAATTTTAATCAAGTGCATTGTGATATATATATATAAGTAATTTTTTATCACAAAATTTTTTTAAATAGGTTAAAAAATGTCGCTGAACGTATTTTTGAATTGTTTTTACCATTAAGTTTGTTTAAAAAAAAAGATATTTTACCACTATACCTTTTAAAATGTAATTTTGCAACTTAACTTTTTAATATTGACATATTTTATTTTTACAGTATAGGATGCACAGCATTATGTAAATAATTCGTATAAGAAATAACAATAATTTTTTCACTAGTGTTGAAAAATGAACTTTAACCTATATATATATATATATATATATATATATATATATATATATATATATATATATATATATATATATATATATATATATATATATATATATATATATATATATATATATATTAAAAGTGAGTATGGATCGATTAACCGGTTCATAAATAAAAAATTAACCATTTCATTAATATTAATTTTTTAAAAGCACTAATTATTAACCAGTCCGTTATATTCTGTTAACCAGTTCATCGATTTTGATTTTTTGATTTGATTAACTAATATTTTTCGATCAATCATTAAAATTTATAACATAAAATTATAAAAAAATTAAAAAATTTCAATTCAATTTCAAAAGTGTAAAATAATTCAAAAAAATCACAAAACAAATATAATTTACTAGTTAAAATTCATGTTCAACAAATTAATAGCTAATATTATAAAATAGATTTGATATTTGTTGAAAATTAACATACTTGATTTTAAGTCATATAAAACTTTGGATAATATTAAATATTAAAATATAAACTCTAAAATATATAAAAAATATAATTAAATATTATTAAGTAAAATATGAATACAAATATATGATAAAAATTTATATATAAAAGTTAATTGGTTACTTTATATAAATATTATTATATAATTAATAAAAATGACATAATATAAATTTACTTTAAAGTATTATATAAATTTTATTGAAAAATATAAAAAAATAAGATATAAAATTAAAATATAATTTAAAGTATATTTTATAATATTATATTATGTAAGTTTTAGAGAGAAATAGAAAACAGAAAAAAATATTAAGGTATATATATATTAGTTAACCGATACCTAAAAATCGAAACAATGACTAAAAATAAAAAATATAAATATCAAAAACCGTAATCGCATCTATCAAACTGATTAAGCAAAAAAATAGATTTAATTTTGGATTGTTTTCGCAATTAACTTTTTTTTTTGGTTTTCTTACCCTCCCCTAATATACATAATTCCTTAGAGTGTGGTGTTTGGAGCGGGCCGATACTTCCTTTTACTTGACAATCAAAGTTAGCCTAAAGCTAGGAGCCTGAGCCAACCCACTTACAGTAAGTCTGCAATGAGCCTTCTAGACTTTTTATTTTTTATTTTTGAAGCTTTTTATTATTAATTTCTTTTCCAATCATATTCATTATTTTGCTAAAGACAACTCGTTTTCCTTCAATATAAGCAAAGTGATTTGTTATTATTATTGGAGTTTTACTGTTAATTACAAACTCTAAAATATAATATTATCAAACTAAACCAAATAGTTTGGGTTGATTTATAAAATAAAACAAATTAATACAAAATCAAAGGCTTACTACTTTGCCTTGGAATTCCTTGTATAGCATTTTCAGAATAAGAATATAGGCATCTTTATAATCGTTATGAACAGTAGGAAACCAGAAAGCAGAAAAAGAACTATCAATATAGATAGAAAAATAGGCAAATCCTTCGTTATTTTAATTGCTATTGATGACAAGTTGAGTGAAAGTACAACTTCAAAAAGTAGCTTGCAAAAGGAAGATAAAGGACCGATGGATTTCCGATAATGGAGTCTCCGATGGTCAATTTAGAATTTCAGTGATAAAACTAAATGATAAAAGTATATTTTTGTGACAAAAATTGAAGGAACCTTTACATACCTGTTTTTCCTACATTTTATAAGCATGGTCGACATTCTTTCAGGAGTTAGTGGGAGGAAGTTCCATTTCCTTTGGCCACTATTTTCAGTTCTCCGGTTCTTGAGGAAGACATGGGGGAAGGGTAACTGCTTCCCAATTGTGGTGGTTGTGCCTCCAGTTTCTCGCTGGGCTATGGGTGGACTTCATAGTTCGATTTGCTTGAATCATTTATCGGCATGGGATAATCCGAACTCGATGAGTTTCTTAGCTACTTGAGGCATGTAATCCGAACTAATAGCTAGGTTTCATTATCATAAGTTCCCCCTAGTTGGCGACATTTATGTTAGCAATATCGAGGGTTCGACCAAGCAGACATGGCAAGCTATTCATTGGATTGGCTCTTCTAGATTATCTGACTTCTTTAAAATTAGTTGGGGTGCTCTTAGTGAGTGTGCCGAATATCCTAAGATGGGAGCTCATGGTAGAGTGCCATGTGAGCATGCCATGGAGCTCTTGATGGGTAGGCCGAATGAGCTAGAAAACTCTTGGCTAGATTTCCATGGGAGCATATGGTGAAGCTCTTGGCGAGCAGGCCGAATGAGCTAGGAGCTCTTGGCTAGAGTGTTGTGGGAACTTGAGGTGGAGCTTTTGGCATGCATGCCGAATGAGCTAAAAGCTTGTGGCTAGAATGCCGTGTGAGCTTGCTGTGGAGCTCTTGATGGGCAAACCGAATGAGCTAGGAGATTATGACTAGAGTGTCGTTTGAGTTATGTTCTGTTTTAGCATTTAGGGAGCTTATCTTTTAGCATCCCTGGCTGTGTGTGAACTGCTGGGCTGACATTGGTGTTTGCACGGATGTATTTAATAGGGATAATCATTGCTCACTAGTTTGTCATGCTTAGGTGGCTTAGGAGCGCTTTGATTTCGTGCTCTATCATAATGATGTGACCTACGTACCAGATCTTTCACCACGTGTACGGCTGATATGGGTCCCTGTTCTCCTGTTTAAACTTCCCTTTTGTTGAAAAAGACTTTTTTGTTAAATTTTTTCATCTTTGTTCTCTTTTCTTGCTATTTCTTTGAAGGCGATTTTTGAGGCAAAAATTTGGATGCAAGGATCTCTTGTTCTGCTAGTCTTCCTGCTAAGACTTTCATTTTTAGCAGGTTCGCCCTACATTCCTTTTCTTTTTCTTCTATCTTCCTTTTCCTTACTACTTTAAGAGCCATGAGTTTCGCTAAAGATTCAAGTGAGAGAATGTGGGAAAGTGGGGATCTTCCCATTGATGATGGTCCTAGTATCAGTGGGGCTTCGGTTTCCCATGAGGAAGCCCAACCCTTTGAATTTGGGCTATCTATTATCGCATTTATATCAAGGAAAGTGCCTTGCCGTCTGTCTGGGATAGGCAGTGTCGGTTCTAAGGTGAGAGAGGATGAGCTCAACATCTTGCTCGCCAAGTTAACATCAGCCCCCGATTATATTGTAAGTAAGCCTTGTAACACCCTAATACCATCTTTCATCCAAAAACGTACATTATGCCTTCAGCAACCATAACTCACACCAATCATTCATCAACATATCATCATATACATATAAGGTGTGTAATGGCCTCAACGTCGGACTGATCATGAATAGTACTTTCCGACAGTGAATAGTGTCTTCGGGCTGAAAATGACACCTGAAAGTAAAAAATATTTTACTAGACCATTGGAAAGTACTAGTCACGGGTAGTCCGAGGTTGAAATTTGAAGTAAATTTGAGGTCAAATAGGCCTCCGAAAGCCAAAAGAACGAAAATCGAGAAAATTAGGATTTAGGGTTTTAATTGAATTTTTGATCGTTTTGGTTATTAAAAATAGCAAATGAAGTCTAAAAATTATCAAAAATTGCAAATGTGCCTAAAATAATATGTATATTATTTTGGTAGCAAAAAGTGAATTTTTCGGTAACACCGATATTTTTGAATTGGACCGATAAAATTGAATTGGACCTAAAACGAATTTCGATTGGGCTGAAATTTTAAGTATAAACTATTTTTGATGTGATATGAATAATGGAATCAAATTTTAAGAGAATTGAAGTTAAAAAGTAGGATAAATTAATTAGGACCAATTATCAGGTAATTTCGGGCTTAAATAATTAAATTATTCAAGCCCAAGGTAAACCCAGCCCAAGGCCCAACTTGAAGATCTATATAAGCCCTTCCTCTCCAAAATTCTCCAGCAAAAACTTCCTCCTTCTTTAGTCCTCTTGGTGGCCGAATCACTCCTCTCTCATTTTCCTCTCTTTTTCTTTCATTTCTTCACCAAATCAAAGCCTAATAAAGTGATTTCAGCCTCTTTAGAGTATCCTAACCAGCTCTAATATTTGATTCAAGAAAGAAAATCAAGATAAATTAAGGATTAAAGTTTAGGTGTCAAAGTTAGGTAAGTGAATTAATTGATTTTAATTTGGTTTTTAGGTGTCTACTACTAGTTTTGGGTGCCTAGAGTTCATTTTTACTATTAATTTTAGCATTTGAGGCCAAAATGATTGAGTTTACTTTGATGGGAATTTCGGTTTGTGAAGGAATCTAAGAAGAGGAGCAAATTTCTCAAGCCAAAGGAAAAGGAAAGGAAGTCTAGGCAAGGCTAATCAATAAAAAAAGGTGTGTGGCTAATTAATCCTTTCATTTCCCTATTAATTAAGTGAATTTCCTTTAGGTTTCTTAAGAAAAATTTCATATATTAAGGTATAATTGAAAGTAATGCTATATTCATGTATTTAAGACTTATATATGCTTATGAGAGACCTTAAATGAAATTAAAGGAATTTATATGGTGGAGTTATAGTGTAGGCCGAATGGTATTTCAAAAGAAACTAATGAAATTTTGAGTGATTTTAGTGATTTTAAGCTTTCTAATGTTAATACTAATGTAAATTAATCGTTATGAATTTTTATAGAATTTATGGGATTTAAATGAATATCTTTGAAATAAATTTTAGTTAGGTATTTGTTGAAAAATGTGAAATTTGAATGAATTATGACATAATTTATAGATTAAATGGTCAACTACTGTGAAATGATTCATAGATTGTGTAAAGAAGACTGATTGTAATTATAAGGCACTAATACTGTATTGACAAGGAATGAAAAGTAAGAAAAGAATGAAAAATTAACTAATAAAAGTAAAATTAAGAAAAATATGTGCCCTTAGAAAGAGTCAGGCAGTAAAACCTAGTTCAGAATATAATTGGCTGGCCATAGGGATACATATACCGCGGTGCAAGTCATAGCGACTTGCTTTACTATGGTTGGATCATTGATCTCCATAGTATATATATCATACGTACTGTCATATGTTCATATGTTATGTGAGGGATGATTCTTGAAGGTTATTTCTTATTCTGTTGTGGCCCTGTGGGGTCTACGTCCCGCATATTCGGTCTAAGAGTTTTCTGTCGGGTCAGTACTAGGGGCATATTGATAAGAAAATGCTAAAAGTGTAAAAAGAAAGTTAAAACAGAAGTTTAATATGAAAAAGGAATAAAATGAAAAGATTTAAAAAGTTTAGGAGTAAAATGGTAATTTTCCCAATAGATAAAGTTAATGAGTAAAAATGAGAAGTAAACAATTAATACGGGTAAAATGATAATTTGATCAATTATTTGTGTAAAAAGTCAACCTTAATAAGTTAAAGGACTAAAATGTAATTTTACATGGAAGAAGTTAATACAAGGATTAATCAATGAATTATAAGCTAATTAATAGGTTAAAATAAGAAAATAAGGAATAAAAGGGCAAATTAGTAATTAACAGTATAAAAGGACATTTTTGAAATAAATGAGAAGTTTAAGGACTAAATTGAGAATATAATAAAGTTTATAACTTAAATCGAAAATTAATTGTTAATAAAATAAATATTGCTTTTAAATAAGAAAATAATAAATAAATTAATTGAAATTAGTTAGAAAAAGGAATATTTATAAGGGAAATGTTATGGTTTTTAGTCACCACTGGGCATGTTTAATGCTCAGTACGTAGGATTTATTACGTGCAGGTACAGACAGTTTGGAGCGTGAGTACACAGGAGAAATTGAAGCTGAAGAGCTAGAAAAAATATTTTGTGGCATGTATATATACCCATTATGTTTTGTTTTATGAGAATGATATTATATCGATAATCGTACTTTGTATTGTATATAGTAGTATGTGGATGAGGAATTGCAGAGAATGGATGGTATGCATGTGTTGCTTGATAATATCTGTGGATTTATTATATGATTGTATATAAACTGTTGTGCCTCTGAGAGGCTGTGTAATTGTTTGCTTTTCATAGGGCTAGTTAAGAATATAGTCGTTATATTGCCAAAATTTATTAAATGCATAGTAAATTTCGGATAGTTATAGGTTGAGGATTAATGAAAGTCATATATGCATGATGATGATTAAGTTAAAGGATAAAAAAAATTCCGACCATTCGCATAGTCCGGTAAGACTTTTACAGTAACGGTGTTACATTTTGTGATATCAGAGCTTTAGTTTAGTCGGTTCTAAGATCGAAGTGGGAATAAGTATGATCTATTTGTTTATATATACATGTCAATTGTAAGTAATAAAGTGTGATGGAAATCTAATGTGTACTTGCTCCTTTCTGTTTTATAGTGTAAAGATGTCATCTGATCAAGATAGACAGGTGGGGGATGGTGAAAGTGAAGCTTCCATAAGTACTGGACAGCAGGAGGCCCCACAGCGACAGGCTTCCTCTCCAGCAGTGCCACCTCCACCCCCACAGCCAAACTTTCTTAATCTTATGGCTGACTATAATCAGCAACGACTACAAGCAGGTCAGGCTCAGTCCTCCCATACCGTTGTTCAGGTTCAGCCAGTTCCACCTCGAAGAAGTCCTATTTTGGAACAGTAAAAAAGGTTGGGAGCTGAAGACTTCTATGGAATGGATCCTTTGACATCCTCACAGGCTGAAAATTGGTTATTTAAGATAAAGAGGCTTTTTGAAATCACAAACAGTTCAGTAAAAGAAAAGCTAAAAGGTATAGTTGCTTTGTTGCAAGGATCAGCTTTTGTTTGGTGGGATTCAGTCAAGAGGCACACCCCAGTGGATCAGTTGACTTGGGATTTCTTTGTGTCTCAGTTTGAGCTTAAATATATTGGGTCTGAGTATAAATTGGCTATGCAGGATGCCTTTTGGAGGCTTAGGCAGGATAATAGATCAGTGGTTGAGTATGAGCGCGAGTTTGAGCGCCTTAGTACTTACCTTGATGAAAGTCAGTCTACAAATGCAAAGCTGCGACAGAGGTTTGAGAGGGGATTGCATACTAAGCTCAGAAAAATTATAAGGACCCAGCAGTACCCTACCTTGAGAGCTATGGTGGAAGCATCCATTAAGTTAGAGACCATCCAGATTGAACATGTTGAGAGGTAGTCTCGATTTTAGCAAAAGAGAAAGCAAGGACAGTCGAGCGAAAAGGGTGATCAGAGTAAGAATTCAAAGGGATCGTTTACACCTCAGAGCCGTCCTTCAGTTCTAGTAGGACAGGGTAGGAGTAGTGCTACTCCTGATAGAGGTCTAGCTACACCAGTCGCCAGTACCCTTCGGGATAGAGATAGTGGTCCAGCTACAACTTGTGATTATTGTGGCAAATTTCATTATGGGGAGTGCAGATTCCATACTGGAGCATATTTTCGCTGTGGGTCCAAGGAGCACTAGATTAAAGATTGTTCGGCATTATCGACTACTTCAGTTGCATCTCCAGCATCAAGTACTAGGTCCTTTGCATCAAGAGGTCGTGGTAGGGGAGCTACCCCCATCACATCAGCCTCTAGACCAGTTGGACAGTCATCTCAGGGTCAGAGGAGATTTACAGGCCAGACTTATGCTGTGAGAGCTAGAGAGGAGGAGGATGCTCCAGATGTGATAGTAGGTACATTTCTCCTATTATCTGACTCAGTTCATGCTTTGATTGATCCTGGTTTGACTCATTCATATATTAATACTACATTAGCTCGGGATAAAGGGATGAAAGAGCCATGCTTAGACTAGGATATCTTGGTGAGTAATCCTCTAGGGCATAGTGTAGTGGTAAACAAGGTGTACAGACAGTGTCCTATTAGTGTCTAGGGACATATATTCCTAGCAAATCTTATTGAATTGCCTTTCCATGAGTTCAATGTGATTTTGGGGATGGATTGGCTATTCGCCCACCAAGCGACTATTGATTGTAAAAGGAAAAGAGCTACCTTAAAGCTTGAAGATGATCAAGAAATTATAGTGGTAGGTGTGAGGCATGATTTTCTGTCTGATGTGATATCTGCTACAGCAGCTAAGAGATTAATTAGAAAGGGATGCGTGGCCTACATGTGTTATGCAGTAGAGGCAAGGAAAGACAGTCCAAAAGTATCAGAGGTGCCCACTATCAGAGAATTTTTAGATATTTTCCCTGATGAATTACCAGGTTTACCACCTGACAAGGAAGTATAATTTTCTATTGATGTTGCTCCAGGCACCGCCCTCATATCTATTGCTCCTTATAGAATGGCACCTGCAGAGTTAAAGGAATTGAAGATTCAGCTACAGGAATTACTTGATAAGGGATTCATCAGGCCTAGTGTTTCTCCTTGGGGAGCACCGGTTCTGTTTGTTAAAAAGAAGGATGGGACGCTCAGGCTATGCATTAACTACAGATAGCTGAATAAAGTCATCATAAAGAACAAATACCCCCTTCCTCGTATTGAAGACTTATTTGACCAGCTGAAAGGAACGGGTATATTTTCAAAGATTGACTTGAGATCAGGCTATTATCAGATGGGAGTAAAAGCTGCAGATGTGCCTAAAACTGCTTTCCGTACTCGGTATGGCCATTACGAGTTTTTACTCATGCCGTTTGGGCTTACAAATGCACCAGCTGCCTTCATGGATCTGATGAACATAGTTTTTCATCCTTATCTAGACCAGTTTGTAGTGGTTTTCATTGATGACATTCTGGTATATTCTAAGACACCAGAGGAACATGATAAACATCTACGAATTATTCTACAGATTTTGAGAGAGAAGAAGCTGTATGCTAAGTTCAGTAAATGTGACTTCTAGTTGAATGAAGTATCTTTCTTAGGCCACATGATGTCTGCAGAAGGTATTAAGGTGGACCCATCAAAGATTGAAGCAATTCTCCAGTGGAAGCCACCTACAAATGTGACTGAAGTGAGAAGTTTTTTGGGGTTAGCCGAGTATTATAGGAGGTTTATGAAAGGTTTCTCCACCAATGCAGTTCCACTGACTCGACTATTATAGAAGAACACCAAGTTTATATGGACGGACAGATGTCAAGAATGCTTTGAGAAACTTAAAAGTATGTTGACTGAAGCTCCTATCCTCACTCAACCCAAGTCGGGTAAGGATTTTGTGATCTACAGTGATGCCTCCAGGAATGGACTAGGCTGTGTTTTGATGCAGGAAGGCAGGGTGATTGCTTATGCCTCTCGACAGCTCAAGACTCATGAAAAGAATTATTCTACTCATGACTTGGAGCTAGCAGCTATAGTTTTTGCATTGAAGATATGGAGGCACTATCTGTATGGAGCGAAATGTTATATTTATACTGATCACAAGAGTCTGAAGTATTTGCTTACTCAGAGAGAGCTTAACCTCAGGCAGAGGCGCTGGTTGGAGTTGATAAAAGACTATGATTGTTTTATCAACTACCATCCAGGAAAGGCTAACGTGGTGGCTTATACACTTAGCAGAAAATTTATGACAGGTAATGTAAATGGTTTCAAATGAATTGATATAAGTAAGTGATATGTGTAATTGATTAATAGTATTGCTTTCAGCTCTTTGAGCTTTGAATATTAGTTTGAGTATGGCTTCAGACGGAGCTTTACTGGCGAAAATGCAATTAAAACCAGATTTCATGTATCAAGTGAAATTGGCTCAGAAAGAGGATGACTGTAATGCCCCAAAAATTTGGATTGATTATAGTTGGTAAATAGTACATTTTGGTACTAATTTGCAAGGATCAATTATGAAGATTTCAATATAAGTTAGTATTATTTTTGGGTTTTAATTTAATAATGGTTAATTAAAACATATTTTGCAAATTAATATATAAGGATAATAATAAAAAAGCATTTTAAAGTTGGTAGATATTTTAAGATTTATCTAGAAATAATAAAAAGAAAAAAAAGAAAAGAGAAATAGTGGGTTATATTTTAAAAGAAGATTGATGTGTGGTTGAGATTTGAAGAAGAGAAAAAAAAGAAGAAGAAGAAGAAGAAGAGAGAATCGGGGAAGGGAGAATTGAGAACGAGAGGTGGTGCTACCGTCGCCAGGTCTGGCCACCATTGCTCGACGCCGGCAAAAGGGGCGTAGATCGTCGTCGCTGCTTCCAGTCCTCCGCTAGCGTCGCCATTCTCCGGTGGTTCTTTCTTTCCGATTTGTTCATCACCATCATAGCTCAAACTCTCCCCTTTTTACCTTTCTTCCGGCGAACTTGTCGGCGATGAAGGAGATTCACAACACCGATGGGATCACGAGGCTAAGGCGATTTTTCGGTGCCCGCCGATTGTCTCCACTCGCTGGCGAATTTTAGATCGGAGCTCGTGGCAGCCGGCGGTTTCAGGCGATTTTTCGGCCAAACCACGATGCCTTGGGGTGCGTGAAGACCACCAGGAAGCTACCGACAACTCTGGCTTCAGGCGCGAGGCTCCGGTGAGTCTACGATGGGTCTCCGATGAGGCAAAATGGAGAGGGCATTTTGGGCTTCGACTTTACGGTATGGGAACTCTGTTAACAATTTGATTTTGTGTACAATTTTGAAGTAAGATTTGGTTAAATTTTTATGCTAATATGGATAGAAAACTTAAGGTTTTCATGACTGAGATTATACAAGTACCCATCACTAGGT